>FN649749.1:2622962-2647140 GCA_000310025.1 Ectocarpus siliculosus
GTCGATGGCCTTGGCGCCGAAGCAGATAGCCCCTCCCCCCCTCAAGCTCTCCCCGAACCCGGTCGCGTCCAGGCTCATCTCCTGGCAGGGTGGTTGTTGGTTGACAACCCGTTAAACTACCGCAAGACATAGATGCCTCTTCGGACCCTTTCTGATCTACAAGCCGGGAAAGAAGACAAAGAAGCGCCCTGCAGTCGGTTCAGCGATTCAGCCAGGAGCCTCCTCAAACCTTAACCTTGCCAGGGGAAACTCCAAATCCACACACACATATATATATATATATCCTTGTACGAGAAACGAGAACGAACACGCACACAAAACGGATAACGTCACACAACGATACAACAACACACAGTAGGGTCCGCTCTCGACTCCGTTTTCATCAGGGGTTTGAGCCTTTGCAGGGAATCGGCTACTATTCCAATAAAAGAAAAACACTCAAAACATACGGCCACACAATGCGCACCTGGTTATCCCGGGCGGGGTCGGACCAAAGGCAGTCCGACGCCACCTGCTGGGACTCGAAAGTCTCGTACTCGTTCGGCGGGCAGACCCCAGCAACGGACGGCACGCAGAGGATGTCCTGCACATGACATCATGGCGTATGGTGTAAAGTCAGGCAAAAGCGGGGGGGAGGCAATCTCATAAGATCCAACTCTCCGCGAATCCTTCAATCATGCATGTTTCTTCGTAAGGCAAGCAAGTTTTGTCGTACCATGTCCGATATCTAATCCCCTAAAAAAATCGAGCGTTTTGTGGAGGTCGCAGCTTGGGCAGAGAGCTCCTCCACAAGGGGAAGGGGAGAGACAAGACCTTGACGGCTTCGGCGTCACCCTTGGGGGAGTAACGTTTATTATCACCCTGTCTCCTTTAATATCTACAGATACAATAGCCATGCCTAATACTACGCCATGTATCTGCTCTGTTTAGCCTTGCTCGAAGCAACAGCAACTTGCACCGCCGTAGCTGCTTCTGCTGCTGCTGCTGTAACTGTTCTTCCTGACTGTGGCGTGGGTGATATACCGCTACTGCTACCTGTGTCGCTGGAACTCCTACAAACGGTGTTGGTTGGTACCGGCATATTGTGGCGTAGGTGGCAGGTGACACCCCTACTGGTGTTGCTGGCACTCCCGTCACGCCACGCTGCCGCTACAAAGTACTATCACGTTGATTGGTGCTACTGTATTGTGTTGCTGATTGCACCTGGACTCTTGATGTCGACTCCGGCAGCGGGCGGGGGATGCCCCCATGCACGCAGAAGATGTCGTGATCGATCACCGAGGCCAGGGGGAGGCGGTCGAAAACAGCGTTGCACCCTTCCCAGACCTCTTCCCCAAGGTCGTCCCCGAACCGATCCTGTGACGTCGATCACCATCCACATCGCGTGGCGTCATGCAACCGTCAACCAAGAGGCACGGGAAGAAACGACCCAAGACTCGGTCAACACGCCCCATGTAGACGTATCCGGTGAAGGTCGAATTTGTCGACTACAATGACATTTAGATGCGAATGATTTCAACACAAAGGGACCAAAGCAAGCTGGGAAACCCCCAGACTCGCAAACAAACGCACACAAACACCCGCACTGAGATTGGCGTCCTTTTCATTTGGTCAGCCGGGTTGCCTCTTAGCACGAATAATAAACACACACACACATACACGCACGCACTATTTGTGCTTCAAAGCAAATACGGTTGGTGATTCGACACTACGACAGCGTCCACGAAAACGACCACTGGGAGCGCCGCCGCGGCCTCCAGTCAACCGGCAGCTCACAACGGGTGCTTTACCACCCACCTGGCACTGCCACAAGAAAGACCTCTCCCCGTAGTGCTCCACCCATCCGTTTACGTCCCTCAGCTCGTGGTTCCCCCGCAGCATGAAGATCTTATCCGGGTTTTCGATCTAAAGGACAAGGATAAGGAGCCGAACAGGGGGAACAAGGAGGCGGGCGATCGATTTCGGCCGTTTGTGGTCTCATCATAGTCGACGCCGTGCATGGTACGGACAAGAAGACGTCATGTTGGCGGCGATGAGAGGCACCGACGACCGGAAAACGCGCATTATAAATAGTAGGTGCCTCCTGCTGCGTGAGTGTCGCAGCCAAGGGCGGGTGAAGTGTCCGCAGCTAACATGGTTCCGAGCGGGTCCTAGTTTGACGATGCACTCAAGAACAACAGCAACACATCTGACGACAATATAAAAAACAAGAACGATGATACATCCACATTGACGACGACAGCGCACCTTGAGGGCAAACAAATACGCGAGGCACTCGAGCCCCGACATTCCCCGGTCGACGTAGTCGCCGAGAAACAGAAACTTCCCGGCCGTCAGGTTCATCCCCAGCTTCCAGATGTTGTCCGAGAAGAAATTCAAGTCCTGTTACGGTAACGCCAACCGCCCATTGGACGGCACGCCGAATTTGGTCCAACTAGATACACATGTGGGGAAATGAGCGTCCTCTAGTGCAAGTAGAGACAGTCGATCGACGGGTAATGCTGTTTTGTGCGTCTGCGTCCTCCTTGAAAACTACGGGATAAAAAAAGCGAACACATTTTTCGAATCGCCCGGGGGGCGGAAGCGGCAGGGTGGCGCCGCCAAGGAGGTTGGACCACAGGATCCACCCTTGGGATTCGAAAAGTAATTGTGTGTGTGTTTGTGGTTGTATTCTTAGGATCGACCGCGCTAACCGGCGACCAATGAGAAAGATGCCAGTCTCCGGCTGAAAACACAACATGACTCCTCGAAAGCCCATGATCTGGGACCCCGTCAGGGGGTACGCTACGCTACCTCTCCGGATAAAACACAGACTGAACGCAGAAAGGGGCCTGTTCTCGCAAAAAAAAAACACTATAAGAACACGAACCCACTCTTATGCCTGCCGGTTTGAAGGGGTTCTGCTGTGAAAAAAGAACTCACCTCCAAGTTCCCGTGAATGTCTCCGAAGACGTACACGGGGGACTGGATGAAGAGGCAGCGGGGCTCATTCTCGAAGATCGGTCCCGCCCTGGCGCACAGCCTCAGCATGTCTCGCGCGAATTTCACGGAGGTGAGGTAGGTCGCGTGGTCCTTAGGAGTCTGCAGTTGTTTCCACAAAAAGATACACAAAAGGGGTGTGTGTGGAACGGCATGACGCGACTCGAGAAGAAAGCCAAGACAACAGAACAATTTGGCGGTACGATTAACGGTCCACAGGAGCTCGGTCATGATCGACTGTGGCCACGACATCAGCAACAGCTACGACGACGAGGACGACACCGATGACAACACCCAATCATCATGGCACCACATACGGGGGTAACGACTCTCCGACAAAGGGCCTCAGTCACACGACTACATAAAATCACTTGACAAACAAAACACACAAGACACAGCAGCGCTAACACATCTGCTCAACACACGGACCGATCCCTGCATGGCAGCGACAGAGGCACACAAGAACATACGGGCAACAGACAGCCACGCACCTTGAACATGCGAATGACCCGCTGGGCCATCTCATCGTGCTTCCTGCCCGGTTGGAGGCTGCTCAGCGCCGTGGCCGTGGCCATGCTAGCCGTCCTCCCCATGTGCCCGCCGGGCCTGCCGGATCCTTGCTCGTCGACCAGGTGGATCACCGGCTCGAGCGGGTGCTCGCGCTTCGCGACTCGGGTGTGCGACGCCAGCTCGTTGCTCAGCCGCTGGACTTCGAACTGGCAGGGAGGGGGAGGGGAGGGGGGGGGGCGTTGTGGTGCTTGTGTTTAAGTGTTGAAGTAACGTGAAATTGAGGGGCGTCCACGAGGTAGCTGGATGCATCCGCGTGGCTTAGGGTCAAAGCTCTTGAGTTGGATGTGCGGGGGTCAATTTTACGGTCGGGGGGTGTAGTAGAAACGGTGAGCGGCGGGTGGTGCACGGAATGACACCAACAACAAAACAGAGCACACGCGGGGACAGGCGATTCATCACGTAAATCACCAGTCACTTGGATGTTGACAGAGGAGCAGGCTGCACTATAAACTCCTGGGTACCACTACACGAGAAGATTGCTCGCTTCTCCTACCCCCGTCGACATCTGTGTTCATCCGCCGTTCCCCTTTCGTTTAGGAACGCTCAAGGTGCCCCAGCCAAACAGGCGAGGTTGAAAGACACACAAACCTGCAACGCCGTGATGGCGGCATCCTTCTCGGTGATGACGCAGTGCAGCCGCTCGTTCTCCTCCGCCCCCGCCCCCCCCATGGACGCCTTGCTCGACGTCTTGCTCCCCAACCCCATCCTGCGCGGCGTTGTCGATGCGGATGGTACAGAAAGTTCAGTAAATCACAAGCCTGTTTAGTTTCGGCCCTATGGTTTGAAAGTCTCGCCCTCGATCGTATCATTTTATCGGGGGCACTTGGCTGTACGGACAGGTATCGGCCCTTTACAACCCTGGTACACCAAAGCGCACAAAGTGTACATCAGAACACGGCAGTCGTCTTCCTGCCGCGTGCACAAAGCAGTTCATGGTTGACTCGTGGATCGAACAAGGGGACGCAGCATAGGCCTGGCGAACTGACTCGTGGTAGCGATGCTCTCCTTCTCGTAGAAGTCCGATTCACGGAGTGCCAACATCTCCATTCGACACTTTGGTTGTAGGTGGGGCCTTCGCATAAAAACGTGCTCTCTGGCTTCTGTCCTTTACCTCCTCTGGGGTACTGTTCCAAGCCAAGCATGCGAACTACTGCTGTGTAGGAAACAGGTTATTGGCGAAGAGAGGACAGGAACAATCACCCCTTCAAAGAGGCCAATAAAAAAGCGATAAGCTCTCCCGGGCTCCGAAGGGGAGCGGGACACCTGCTTCAGGACAAGGCAGTGCATATTTGCAAAATGCCACGAACAGAACCGGTCCTCTCGCTGCAGCGAGCCGTTTGTGCCATAACCCTACCCCTGTTTCTTGCCGCACTCTGGTGGCGGTTACGGAGTCGGAGTGTGCACACGCATACGCGTTGCCTGGCATGCAGATAATTCCCTTGTGTCGCCAGTCCTCGACAGCACCAGGGCCACGCACTACAGGAGGTCCGTCTCGATACTGTACTGTAAGGTAACACCCCCCTATACAGCAGTACGCCTGATCGAACCCGTCAAAAACGACTACAGCTGTCGCCGGAGGCGTGTAGCACCCACGGCTGTAGGTGGTTTCTTCGCTGAGGATGACACAGAGGTTTTGGGGTCGTCAAGACAGACGGCTAGCGGGCAAATGACGGAGGATCCAGACCGGCCAATGGCGGGAATCACGGAACTGGGAATGCGCAAGTCGATTTCGTCCCCTGCTTAATATGCATCTCTCCCCTCTCACCTACCAGCTAGTTATTGCTACAATGAATACTCAACAGGAGGGAACAAAAAACAACAATGGAACTTCTTCGGTTTGTCTAGCTCCCTCGCAACCCCAGCAGCGAGTCCACCAAGTTCACACGAAAGAGCGAGGCTTACAGACAGGAGATAATTTGGGACTGACTTCAAATCTTAAGAGCCGTCACCAATTGAACTGCCTCCGTCCTTCCGTGGATAATCCTCCCTCGCGTGATCGCACGCTACGACTGATGGTCAGAGATAACTTCTGGTACACCGCAACATACCATAGCGTTGTCGGGCGGGCTATTGCTGATTGTGACTTGCAAGGCAGGTCCCAAATTGCGGCCGATATTGCGTTATGAAGGTAGGTGACAGCGAGCACAACGTTCGAAGGAATTCGAAATTCCTACACACCAGCCCGCCATTTGAGGTTTACGGGGAAACGCCGCATTTCACAGCGGCACAAGGGTAGCCGACAAACGGCGGCCAACGTGCACCCACAGCTAGCGCTACTGTAGCGCTCCCAATAGTACCAGGTAGCGAAGAGAAACTTCAGTCAGAACACTGTACGAACTTGGCAGTTGGAAATGTCGAAGTTTTGATTGGCACGAATGACAACAACGTGGACCCCACCACTAAAACCTATACATTCTCCCTTCGGTTGGTTTCCTCGCTGCGAATCAGCAAAAGGAGCTAAGGTTTGGCTCCAGGTGGGGCGGGGTGTAAACCTCCGTGATACATAGTGGTGTTGACTGCTGCTGTGCGGCGACGGCTTGAACGATCTCAACCTGTAAAGGAACAACTTCTACCACTCAATTGCATCCGGGCGGCACACAACACCCCTGTTGACTAGCACCGCGCTGCCAGGTTATCCCATACTCTCGGCGCTAGTAACCACAGAGTATCTACACTCTACCAGCGAGAGCCCTCTTTGGCGTGTGCCATCCCATTCGTATATCAGTCACCAACGGCCGACTGGTCTATCATCGTCGGTTCCATGGGTTTTAGGCAGCTTCGCCACTGCTCCCCAGAACGAGTGCGGCAAGCGCAAACCCTCACCTTGCGAACGGTCCATGTGTGTCTCGGCGACTCAGTGTAGGTTCCTCCTTCTCCATGGCTGCCGTATGCGTGTGGGCGCGCTAGCTGAGAGCGCGCGCGTGGTGTTGGGTTTTGTGAAGCGAACAGCAGAGCAGGCGGCAGGTGGGGGCAACACAGATGACGCAATTTCCAGGAGTTTTGGTAAAACCCGGGAGGAGTTATGTGTTTTGGCGGTTTCGGGCGGGGGATTTGAGCGAGTGTCCGTCGTCCGTCTCTCTCGCCCTCTGTCTCTCTCTCTCTCTCCCTCGACCGCTCGTGTTGTTGTTTCTGGCTACTCTCCGGCAGTGACACGGCACCCACCTCTGGAGTTCTCGATTCTTCTTCAATACCAGCGCATCAGTAACAGGGCTCCACAATCGCTTGGAGAAAAGAAATTACATAGTGCAGCAGCGGTTGTCGAAAATCATTTACATATGAGGAGATAAGAGAGGTCACCAAGTAACCACATCGCGCGTGAACGAAAGCCATCAAGTTCGTGCGTGCGCTCACCAGGCCGGGAGGGTTGGTGACGCCTCTGCCGGTTACTCGTAGGCAGTTCACCGAGGCCACCGGGTTCTCTAAAGCTGGGAGTGTCAAAACCACGCGGCCCTCCTCAGGGGCGATTCGCGACCAGGATGTCGCGACGTGCAAAGGATACCTGCGGACCCATGAGTCGGTGAGAGCCAGCAAGAGCCCACAAGACGTTAGATCCTCAGTTCTTATACAACCGTGGTCATGCTTCTATGACAGGTCCCAAGAACACATCGATGGTAGCTAATTGGTACTCGTAATGGAGGCCACATTGAGAGAGTACCAGCAGGCAGACAGCAGTACCTCCATTCGCACGTTGGTGCTTGCAAGCGTGCAGCAGTACTCAGAGTCGAAAGTCCTGTACAGCAGTATGTACACGTGATGACAGCGTAGGTTCGTTGGCAGTGCCGACGACCTTGATGTGGAGCGATATGTACGAGAGCTGCACCACGTATGCAGCATCGTAGAGTACAAGCTCACATATCTTGGGTCGTGCAACAGAGGAGTGGGTGCGCCATGTTGCTTGTTCGTTTGCTAGAAAATGCTCAACATAGAGAAGAAAGGCTTGTCTATGTGACGTGGTAAGAAGAGGGACAGCTGGACATGTACAACAACCTGCTGGTAATTGTCTATGGTACACCGGAATTGGGGGGTCGCCAGAATATGCTGGTACACGGTGTCGTGATATCGCTGGTGAGTGATTTACTCCACGCCACATAGATGAAGGCCACGAGAAAGCTCAATCAAGAAAAGGCAATCAGCAACAGTCTGCATCTGTCTGTAGTAGGACTGCTGTGGTGCACACGGCCCAGGGAAGGAGAAAGTAGACTAGGAGATCCTCTGTCACCTTTGAGAGGTCTGAACTATGTTCAGAAAGGTACCCACGGTACAAAACAGCAAGCTGCGGTGGTGTCATACGGAGACCTGGCACAAAAACCTAGCACACAGCCTGTATCCTTACAAGAATGGTAAGCCAATACCACTCGGCGGGAATCCCGTTAATTGTTGTCTGTGCATATCAACATTTCCCACGCTCTCAACACACGCAATTTGCAGGAGAGCATCGGACTTGTCGGGGCTTGGTAGCGACAAGCGGCTAGTCGCGGGTTACAACGAGCGCGTGGAGGTGCTCATCGGCCTCATATCGGAGCGGGACGCAGCGATATCAGCGCTAGAATATGAAGTTCGGCGCCTCACGATCGAGCTGCAGAAGCAGACGAAGGTGCGGGGCTTGGGGTTAGCAGGCGGCCGGCGGAGAAGTGGGGAATTGGACTGTTCATTGGAACAATTAAGAAGACATAGAGTGGAAATAACAGGCAAGGAGCAAAGTGCCACAACCTCGTAGAATTTCCCTCCCTAACACGAGCTTCCTCGACACATCGGTCGGCTGTGGTCGTTAACATGGCCTACCAGATAATATCCGCGACATCCCCTCCGACCGCTACCAACCGGCGGTAGAACGAAAGTATAGTTCCAGTAGTATCACACCTTCATACAGCAGTCGTTAAGCCTAGTGCTAGTGTTGATGTTATTCCCACTGTTTCTTGCGCGCAAGAACCGTTCCACGCCGTTGCTATTGTTGCTGTTGTCCTAGCGCTAAGAACCGTTCCGATCTCTGCTGAGCACCTTGTATCATCCGTACCTGTCCAACTGACGCTGACGCCTTCCGTGGCCGCAGTCTAACTACCCCAAAAGAGAGCAAAGATTGGCTTAGAAAAACTTCACACCATCGCGATACAATAAACATACCAGAAAATAAAGAAGCCCTCCGACAGTCAGACGCTTTGGGCGACCTGTCCGACAACAGAGAATGGGAAAGAAAACAGTTTCAACACTTTCTCAACAACTACTACTCTCTCGATTTCTCACTTACGAAACGAAAACACATTCCACACAAGTTTCCCTGCCGACTCTTCGCGGTTGGGGAAACAGGTGGTGAAACGCGAGCACCCGCTGGAGCCGCTGATCCACCTGGTGGATGACAAGGGGGTCGGCGGAA
Organism: Ectocarpus siliculosus; assembly: GCA_000310025.1. Classification (NCBI taxonomy): domain Eukaryota; class Phaeophyceae; order Ectocarpales; family Ectocarpaceae; genus Ectocarpus; species Ectocarpus siliculosus. The sequence continues at coordinate 2,631,883 of FN649749.1, forward strand.
GGGGCTCACACATGGGCAGGACGGCCAGCGTGGCCACCGCGACCGCGCTGCGCGGGCTGGGGCCGAGCAGGAAGGGGGACGAGACGGCGCAGAAGATGCTGGCCATGTTCACCAACCCGAAAGAACACGCGGACTACCTCACGTCCCCAAGGTATTTCACACGCTCCTCTTTTACCAGCTGATGTATTTTTGCGTTTCCTTCTTGTGGATGATTTATTGACTGCTACTGCGATGGCCCCACATGTACGAGATTCGGCCTGAGACGTCTAATACTGTGATCGGAAAGCAGAAACAGCGCTGAATCACCGCTGATGGATTGTTTTATCGCTCCACTCCTTCCATTCCGGGGCACCCTCTGGCAACTGTTGTCTGTCGATTTCGGGTTGATACAGCAGTTGCGTGCGTAGGTCAGTGTAAGCTATGGCAGCGGTGAGAAGCCCTTCGTCGCGAGAGTTTCCCTTAAATCGATGTATCGTTTCGGGCTTAGCGCCAGTCTTGTGGCGACGGAACCCGGAGTCGATAAGATTTAACGGGAGTGGAAGACGAAACGCATCACACATGGCCTACCGAATGAGCTACCATGTGGAGATATATTTTGCTGCACTAGGAGGAAAGTGTATTCTCGGCTACTAACTAGGGTCCCCGGAAAAGCGTCAATTCAACGCCATCAACTTTGATAGTCAAATTTTTAAGGCGACACCGTGGGTACGTGGCGAGCAAGGTCACACAAACTAGATAATCCGGGTGTAGCAGGGAGGCAGGAGGAACCGGAGGTTGAGGGCGGGGTGCACACCACAACACTGCTGTATGTGCTAAGGAGGGAGCACCTCGCGCGGGCCCGCCGTTCAACCTCGGAACCTCTTGTGAGGTCCAGCATTTTCTTTTACAGGCTCGGTTGTTGCTGTTTCTGTTGCTGTTGCTGTTGCTGTTGCTGTTGCTTGTACTGGTGCTGATGCCAATGTATTTAGCTGTGTTTGTCATAGGTCCCGAGCACATATTCTACTTCGCAACACTCGTAGATTGTTTATCCCGGTAATCTCTTTAGTTTACTGTCGTTGAGCGGACCTCGTTCTGATCGGAAGAAATCATCTGCCTATTCACACAGACCAACAACCCGCCAGGTAATCCCACCCACGTGTCTACTTTGTGGTGACCATCTAAAACCAGATTTGCTAAGGACCTCATGCGCTTGTGCAAAGGGGTTTCCCATCTCTACGAGGCCGAGCCGCGTTGCGTCTTCCTGCAGTCTCCTGTCTACGTCTTCGGCGATATCCATGGGAACTTGGAGGTGCGCTGCAGCAATGGAGGTAAAGTGCTCCTTGCTAGTCAATGTATGGTGATGTTGGTTGCTGTGGCAAGCGCGCAAACCGAATCGAGATTAAGAAAAAGGAACAGGCCTGACCGACTGATCTTGCCGCCTGGACGGTCCTTCCATGCATAGTTGTACGGCAAATGAGCTGGCCGATAACCTACCCAACCCAATAGTATCGATAGTACAAGCATCATGTACCCTTTGTTTCTCGCGCAGGACCTGCACTTCTTCGCGGATAACATCTGGAAGCTGGGGATGAACCTCACCGCCGGCAAGTTTTTATTTCTCGGGGACTATGTCGATAGGGGGCTCCTCGGACTGGAATGCTTGGCCTACCTGTTTTCTCTCAAGGTGGGTGAATGGATGGTATCGGCCTCGAACCCATTCTTGTCTTCAGTGTGAGGTTGACATTCGTCCGCCTTGTGTTTTGCAATCGTCATCCGCTAGGGTTACCATTGATAGGTCAAAAGTGTCTTGATTATTTCAACTCTTGGATGATGGCGCTTGTAGTACTGTTGGAAGAGTATTCTCGGAATAGGGCCGGGCTACAAACATTCTGCCATGGGGGCATATCGGTCGTGGTAACGCGGTTCAGTTTGGGCTATGTCTGTAAAAGGGCTCAAGCAAACGAACCTGCCTTACGTACTGCTCCGGCTGGTGATGAATAGCACTCAATATGATGGAAAAGAGTAGAAAAAATGCCGTATGCGAAGCACCAGGGGGAAGAGGGGAGGCCGAGCAACCGTTCTGGCGCCGGGGAAAGCCCGCGACGATTCGGAAGCACGCGGTATTCCTCGTTGTATTTGACGGTAGCAAGAGCAGCCCTCTCTTCCACCGACTGTTCCACACAACGACTCGAAATATAACGGCAGCGCACCCGCCATATTGTCTTCTGTCGCACAAACGTCAATTCTCTGAACGTGGCTTTAGCTTGAGAACCCGGACAAACTTTTCATGCTTCGCGGCAACCACGAGCTGCGGGATGTGAACGGCTGGGTGGAGTACTACCGGGAGAAGTCGTTCCTCTGGCAGTGCCAGGTGTGCATCCAATGCTGCTTTTTCCGTTGCTGTTGTCGTAGTCGCACTTCTACTTTTTCTCTTCGAGCTCGTGGTAACTTTTGGGCTCGACAAAGTGACCACAGCGGACTAGAAATATAGGATGATTGGACGAGCAAAAGCCGATCCCTTAAGGAACCCACGCGGAATGCTCAAGGCTTGCGTGCACCCGTAGCTCGTAAAGTAGCCATGCCTCAATGATATCGCCTTCCAGGGTCCCCAGCGTCCCGCGTTGTGAGACTCTCTACCATATCGAGATGAAACACCTATTTCCCGCACCAATCATGCGGAACACAAAATTTCAATTCTGGCGGAAAAAAACCAAAAGTCTCCGACCTGTTGTTCTTTCCAGAACCGATTCGGAGACTCGCTCGGGGAAGATGTTTGGGAAGCGTGCAACGCGGTCTTTGACCGCATGCCCCTGGCCGCGGTGATCGACCGGGACATATTCTGCGTCCACGGAGGGATACCCCGCCCGCTGGATGGCTCTTCCTCCCGCATTCAGGTTGGTGGATGGCGTGAGAGGCAGTGGTGCATTGTGTTGGCCGGCGAGGTTCTACATTATCGACATGACCTATATGTCCAAGCCGGGACATTTGACAGCGGCCAAGCACTTTTGCTGCTACTGAATGCGTCAATGGGCAACCACGCCCTCCAGCCCTCGGCCTGGCTTAACAAATCCCTCTAAGAAGCATGAGTTGCAGGGGTAGGCATCCACAATAGAATGCACGCTTGAAAGCAATAGAGCGTTGATACACACAACAACGCAACAACCTGGTGATTCGAGGCGTTACTACCGCAGGCTCGGGGAACGGTCGGCGACAAGCCGAACGAGGTAGGTATTAGCAGTCTCATCGACGCTAGAAGGCACAGGAGATTGGTCACGTTCACCGATAAACACTTGTGCTACCTGTATCGGCGATGCGTATTGGTTACCGCTTGGCTGGCCAGCCGCACACAGGACCAGGCACGCTCGTGAAAAAAGATGGGCGCCACATCGCACGTGCTCGAAAAAGAGCGTCAAGAATAGCGTAAGACGGTGTCGTTTTTTCGGTCTATGCCTTCGCGCATCTGGAAAAACTCATCGACCACCCCCAATAGCCCCCATGGTTCGGGGAGAACGACGTGAACCCGAAACCATCCGTTCTAGACATCGGTTCACAACCCCCTCCCATGCGCTGCAGCGTATCGCTCGCAGGCCATCCCCTTAGCACCTCGACTCCTCTCCCTCTCCAAAAATATCGCTTGATTTCTGTGACACTGTCCTAGGCTACCCTTCACCTGGGAACCTGTGATCACTCTCTGACATCAAACTCAGCAAGTCTTTCACCACCACCGTCAAACCGTCGCTCTGGTGTCCGCAGGACATAATGTCAGTCCCCCAGGTGGCGGGAGTGTGCCCGCCCAACGACCTCGAGACGTTCGAGTCGCAGCAGGTTGCCTCGGACTGCCTCTGGTCCGACCCAGCCAAAGGAGACCAGGCGAGACCTATGCTAAATGTTCCCCTCAACTGTTGAATGCCGTTCGCGTCTCAAGAAGATATTCGTCAGGCTTGACTTACCGCTTCTCGCTGTGACACGCGTCTCACAGAAAGTACCGGCACATTCACACGAACCCAACAATCAGCATTGTCTTGATATTTATTGTGTGGAACCAAGGCCGAGCATCGTTGCCGTGGTCGCGTTCACATTCTACTTCGTTTTGAAGTTTATCCACTACCCCTTCTTCCCTCCTCTTTGAGCCAAAGGACGGGTTTCCATTTGCAAAAGGTCGAGGACAGCTTATCACTGCTTGGCTTGAAAGATTCTTATCTACTTGAAATTCCTCCCTGGTTGTCTTGCGACGGACGGACGTGGTCGTGCGAGGCGCACTACCGTACTTGCACTTGGGGGGCATGTGACATTCTGTTGTTTCTTTTTCCCGGCGGAATGAGCCAGTGAGAGCGAGCACGAAGAGATTCGAGATGGGATCGGGACGTGTTTATCGCAACAAGCCTCCATCGCGTTTCTTAAATGCTTGAAACACACGTGGAAGAACGTAGCCCCCCGCATGCTGGCAGGCCCTGCGGCGAAAACTAACACGTGGTTTCCAGGGTAAAACCGCACCCACGCACCAAAAGGATGCAAAGCAATGATTTGGAAACATCACCCAAAATAAGCCTTTCACCTGCACGCTTGTTCGCTGGGGAGGGTATCCTCGGACTCAGCCTTTTGAGGCAAGCCCGGGGAAGGGATAAACAATTTCTCACCCTGGTTGGTCACAACGCCTGAACATCAACAATATTGCGTCGACCATTCACTTAAACGTATGGAGATGTAACGGCTGCGTGCTCCATGCATGGAGCTATCCTCTCCAGAAGACAATCTCGGACAGAATGGACTGGGGGTGCGGGGTGCTGTGGCGAACATGTTCAACACGTTCGTTTCTTCGTTCACCGACTTTCCTCGAGACAATAGTACCGGGAGCGTTGTTTGGCAACGTATCGATTCACACACCCTCCACTGGGTTCTTTTGGAAGCCGACATCCCTTCCCTCATTTGTTGTCGTACCTTTCATCATCGCCTAAAGTTCTGAGCAAAAACACTTCGTACTTACGCACGAAATGTCTCTTATACTTGCGATCATCTCCAGGAGGACGCAATCGGGCCGTCCGGTTTCGGGGAGAGCTTGAGGGGGGGGGGGGCTATCTGCTTCGGCGCCAAGGCGATCGATGACTTCTTGGCACAGGGAGACCTGAGTTACATCGTGAGGGCCCACGAGGCTCACTCGGAGGGTGTTTCCTTGAGCAAGGGGGCCAAAGTGTTCACGGTGTTCTCCACGTCCAAGGACCACGGGCAGGGAAGGGGGGCCATGTGCGGCTGCATCCTCGTAAACCACGACAAGCTACAGGTAGGTTTCGTGCTGTCTATGGGACCGCCTTCGCGCGATTAATGAGCTAACGAGGAAATAGAACAGGGAGGGGGGACGCAGACCGTATTCCCTAACCCTAACCCTAACCCTAACCCTAACCCTAACCCTAACCCTACTTTCCCGATTGCATGTTTTATCCAACATGTTTGAATAATACGAAAAACCTGCCAAGGCTACTGCTTCTATCTCTGTAGGGGAAGCCCAGTTTTCAAGAATTTTTCGTGTTGTCTGCTGTCTCAAGCTGCTGCTGCCTCGCTTGTAAGGCCCGAGCGCACGCCAGAAATGTCGTTGCAAATGGTAATAATGACAGGTCCTGATCGCTACTACATTCGACATGTGTCACCCCAATGCCGTCGCTTTCAAGTGGGTTTATAGCATAGCATTTTTGGAAGTTTTGCGTGAGGAGAAGAGGAGCGCAGCTGTTGCTTCTCGAAGACGGCATTACGGATGCCGGGGAGCAGAAACCTACGAAATCGACACCCTTATGAGCTTTCTGCAACGAAGGATGGAAGCAGACGAAACTAACTCTGGTTCAACTGAAGAACACAGCAATTGTTTCCGCAGGTTTTGAGCTACGGTCAGGCGCCATCCGATTTTCTTGCACACAATCACGAGGGAAAATGCCAAGCAATACTGATATAGTCGTCCATATTCGGCAAAAATCAATACTGATATAGTCGTCCATATTCGGCAAAAATGTCGCCCGCGAAAGCATAGATCCGGAACAAACCGAAGAGCGCTACTACCTATTAAGACCTGGTGCATGGCGTGGTTTTCCTGCAAGACATGAGGCCAGCTCCGGAAGGAGAGACCGTGGTGCGGATGTCGTCTTCGCGTAGCTTGCCGTGCCTATATCTGTGTCTCACGCAAATAGAGACGGTGTCGAACAGAATTAGTGTGTTGGCTGACCCATCTCACGTGGTATCACAGTCCTTCAAACACGTGAAGCGCACGACATGTCATTTCTTGACGCACGGGAGACAACGGGTAAACAAGAACGGCATCGTTCATGAACCGTTCGCGAGAACACCACCATCGCTCGCTTCCTGCTTGCTTGGTCCACGTGCGACCCGAACAGGTCATCAATCGTTCTGTCCGGTACAAGAACCGTTACGTGCACCGAAGGGACAGTTTGTCACTGGCGAACATCACCCTCGACGAAAAGGAGAAGCTCGCAAAGATAGGTGAGGGAGAAGAAGCGAAAAGGGAACACTTTCTTCCCTTCCACTCCAATACTGCGAAAATCGACTGCAACAATGAAGAAAATGTCGAAGAATGGATGATGAGGGTTATAGTCGTCGTGCCCCTATCCCCCGGGTTACTCGTGACTCATGAAAAAAGTTCACGGGAAACGAGCACGGGCTAACGTACTCATGGAAGTGTCTCGTCGCCTCCGGCATTGACGACGACCTTCTACATACGTGCGGCGTCTCATAAAGTGCTATCCACTTATAGCCGTGACGGTTGTGTTGCAACTGCATACAGGTGTTGTGACCGACAGCTACGACGACGGAGCTGACGGTTCTTCCAGCGAAGACGGAGACAACGATCCCGGCGAGGAAGACGTAGAAGAGGACGAAGAGGACGGCGCCGCTGGAAACACGAACACCGGTAGCAGGGCTAGCGGCGGCCGCAGCCAGTTCGATAAAAACTTTGAAGATCGCTACAGTCACCCCGTAGGGGACGAAAGGTATTCGTCTGACGATGGGGGGTCGAAAGCTCACAAAAATGGCGGCGGCGGCGGCACCACTAGCACCAGCACCAGCAGAAGTCCTACAGGAGGAGGCGGTGCTGGGCAACAGAGGCGGCGGACGTAGGATTTAAGACCCACAACGACCACGACCACTTTGATGCACTGGTTGTCGTTTTGCGTACATGGTGTGAGGCCGCGTGTAACTCCCGAGTAGTCATTTCTAGGTCGCACGACGTCCCCGGCTTCATCCACGGTAGTTGCACAAGTTCTACCTGCCAATAAGAGGATGGGCTTCCAAACTTGGGGGATACCCTTCCTGCGCCGGGTGCTTCCCCCTGATGGGCTCTTGTGCTTCTCTTGCATGGAACATGCCATGTCGAGACCATGACCCACACGGAGCCGTTTCCGGCCAAACAGAACAACTATTCTGATTTACGAACCTGCGGGGAATTTGTGAGGGAGGGAAACGTTGCAAGGCCTGGGATGCAGGGAATAGCACCAAGGGATGATGTGGGGGGAGATGGGTGTTTGATATAGTGTGACCTGTTCTTGGGGTGGGAAGAAGCATGGTTGATAGTTTAGGCTAGTGGCTTTGGAAGAGATGCTGGTGCCGTTCATTGGTTGCGCGTTCTTTCTCATGTAGATAGGTGTCACGGTGCCACACCCACCGCACAACAAGTAGAAATTACTCAAGGCAAATCGGTACCTAGAGAGGGCCGAATGGCACACGGGGCGGTCGATGGAATTTTTAGTGTACTCAATCTCTTGTTTTACACAAAGGATCATTGTGGCTAATTTCGTCCAAGAGTTTGTCAACAGGGTGTCAACCGATAGTTCGCCTTCTGTGCGAGTATTAAAAAAAAAAACGAGCCTCCAGACTAAGTTCGTCGGTACCAATTTCATGTGGGTAGGGGCCTTCATGCACTATCCCGTAGTTGGTCAGCTGAGAGGACTACTTGTACTCTACTCTCCCTTTGGGCCTTACAGAGGGAAGACCACAGGACCGAAGGGACCGAATCGCCGGGTCGAAGAGACCGACCATCAGGACCATTTAGTTCCCTCATTGTCTGTGGTTCATGTTGTTTCACCGCCCGAGCCTTGAAGGCACACCCTGGGTCCATCTTCTTCGTCATTTCAGACCCCAGTGACGTGCCTCGCGTTCACGGTCGAGCTTATCGTGTATCTGATTATGCTCAGAGGTGTTTGTTGTTGCACCACCCTCATGTGAGGGCTGTGAGACCCGCATATCGCTCCCAGTACCAACCGTCCGTGACGATGCCGGACGGTTGTCCGCCTACCACTTTTTATCGCGGCGAGTCGTCTGAGCGGGGTGAGGAGGTGGTGGTGGTTTTCAAGAGCGAAACTCGTACAAACTCTATGTAGCCACAAGAGTATGACCCTCATCGTGCTCAGTGAGCCCTCTGACAGAAACCGTTCATATATATAATTGTGTGCCGTTCTTGTAGTGCAAAGCCGACCAAATTGTCAATCAATTGTTGTATGTCGCTGCTGTTTGTGCGATGCTCCCAAGTTGCCAAAACATCAACACGACGGCGCGATTCACAATGGTGGTCGTTGTCCGCCAGAAGGTGGCAGTGCAGGTTGTGCGACGCTGCCGCCTTGTACTCGTTCGATATGGAAGCCCGGCACGCTGACCAACGGAAATTCGATTACGAGAATGAGTGTAGAGTAGGCAACCAACCGTCGTTTGTGCTCCATGCTCTTGGAGCATACAGAGTAGCAGCGCATTTTTACACGCCGTGAACGCAGCTTACCACCTGCAAGCAACCAGCACGGGCAGGTACGATAGGTGGGTTGGTTTTGCTTCGTACGAATGAGAAGGTGCCCCCCGACCGTGGTTGTTGTTGCACAGAAGCATCACCTACCTTGTACTTGAAGCATATCTTTGTGGTAAACACGATGTACTTGATTGACTGAATCACAAGCAAGCACGTAGATATGCTTCGTTGTATAAGCAAGTTATTATTTTTCGGTGAGTTGGATTAGAAACAAAATAAGGCGGGGGGGCGGGCTCCTTCCTAGTTCTACGTGATAAACCCAAGGGTTAGATATATGTTCTGCAGACTTCCCTCTGCTTCACGTTTTCCCGACAAATGCACTTGCTCGCTTGTTGTTCGAATCCAGGCCCGACCCTACTCGATATCGGCACTGCATACATCACTGCGGCAGTAAACACCTCCGCTGAAATGTTGTACTAGAAAATGTTGGGTACTACAGTAGGTATGTCTTTGGTGCAGCGTCTTGACAAATAACACGCTTCACTTGCACCTGCCGATGACGTGAACAAGGTTCTTCGGTACACCTGGGTGCTCAAGGCCGACTTCGCCCTGAAGGGCATATCTCATCGGTCTTTTACTCTTGTCTTGAGATAGAGGTGAGACACAAGCTAACGCTAATAAATCCGAACACGCCAGATATTTGACGGGGTGGGGTCGTCGCGTGTCCAATCGTGCGCAGAATATCGAGCTGGGGTCCCGATGAACTGTGTACCCCCGCGTAAAGCAAAACCCGTCTGACTTATCGAACAGAGCAAGATTGGTAAACCTCGTCTCCTCCAGAATTGGCACGAAGACTGACTGTGAATCACCAGATTCCCCGAAACTTTGACTAGTTATTATGGATATTATTGTTTCATTTGAATTTGTTTTTTTAGCGTTCCCGCACAGAATTTCTGTCGGGTAGGAGTTCCAATCCGTGGCCACACAGAACAAGCGTTACTCCCCTATATTCACCCCTCCTGAGGTGCTCCCCTTCGATAATACGCGGGAAAAGTGCAGCACTCTCTTTCCTCGAAGTGTACTCGGAATAGCAGGGCGATTTTCAAAAGAAACGCAATGAATGGTAGATGCCAAACCGGTCTGCCTTGTTGTATGGTAATGCAGCTGGGCCGGGGGGGTACGGTTCAAAGCGGACGTTCTCCGAAATCCTCGTTGGGAATATATTGTGATGACGAATCTAGACAGAGACAGCACATCAACCAACAAAGAGGGGGGTGGAGAATTAAGAACAAGCCCCTCGTACGGGGTACGAACTCGAGGGATATTTCAGTGCTACTCCCGAGTCCTGTACGTGTTGCAGACCGTATTCAGGGCGTTCCAATCATATTCCTCGTGTATTCAAATGCATGTAAATAGCCGCCGTCGCCACTGTCACCGTGGTCACCTTGTCCTTTGATGTGTCCACGGTGACACTGCTTCGGCCGGATAGAGGACATCAGCGAAACGAACGTGACAAAATGTTTGAGATGTTCGTGGTATGGGTATTGTCCAGGTACGGTATGTAGGCCGATCGTTTGTTTGCTGACGAGCCGTCACGGTTGTAGTCGTGTACAAACGTTGGAATATGCACCACATCGACTCCGTCGAACTCCTCAGCCAACGCGAAGCGCCTATCACCGCGGGCAGAGGAAACCACAAGGTGGCAGCGGCGGCGGAGTCGGCTATATCCATGCATGCTGTCACCGCCCGATCGCCAGGGAGGCGGTGAGCTTGTCCATGCGCTTCGCGTTGGTTGAGGAACTCGACGGAACCGATGTGATTATTGATGTTGGTACACAAGTACAGCGACGATTACCTATTCGACATGCGACCCATCTTCACATCAAAGAGCCCTCCCCAGGAATTTACGCTACCACGTGCTACCACCATCAACTGAAAGAAGGTCCTGTCTGCGTGTTTTCTAACCCCAGGTCTTCGGTCCCACCAAGGTGTCTGCCCCGGCAAGCACCATTCCTCCGAGTGCTCCGCCGCCAATTCGTCGCCTACTACATGGAAGGAAACCGGCGTTCGGTGGGTTCTCGCCCAATCCCATCCCGACCACCACTTCATCGATGTTTGCAAACGTCGACCGGCCCTACCATCCGCCCGCGGATCTTGTCGTCACCGAGTATGCACAGGGTGGGCGGGGCGAGCAGCGCGAAAGGGGCGGCAGAAGCGGGCCACGTCAGCATTGGGGCCGTCCGTGGAACCGGCGGTGGTGGCGGCGATGGCGGCAGTGACACCCCCCACCGTGCCGTCGGTGCAAACCTTCAACGGATTGGCGGCGGCGGTAGCGGCGGCGGCAGTAGTACCCGTCGCGGTGCCCTCGGGACAGCTCCTCAACGGATCGCGGGCGGCGGCGGCGGCGATGGAGCAGCCACCTTCTTGTCATCCCTGTTCCAGACACAACAACGCGGCCGACAAGACATGGACGTCGATCCGTCCATGTCCGAGCGCATTGTCTTGGATCGACGTCCATGTCTTGTCGGTCACGCTGTTGGGTCTGGAAGACGGTTGGCAGAAAGGTTGCTGCTCCAAAGAGCTGCCCCGGAAGGGCAGTGGGGGGATTCACCGCCGCCACCCCCACCCCCGCCGCCCGCGATCCGTTGAGGAGCTGTCCCCAGGGCACCGCGGCGAGCATCACTGCACCCGCCGCTACCGCCGCCGCCGACCCAAGAACTCGGCCGAGACGACACGGACATCGACTAGTCGAAGTCCGAGCGCATTTCTGTAGCCAAGGTGATGATGGCTAACGCCTTGGCATCGCTCGCCCAGGCTAAATGGAGCCTCGCTGGCCAGGTCATGACCAAGGCCGACGGAGAGTCAAGATTCCCCCATGGCGCCTTGGAGACCGTCAACTCCGCGGTCGGGATGACACCTTGCAGGGCTCTTGCGCCTTCATCGGCCTTGGACATGGCGCGGCCAGCGAGGCTTGTTTTAGGGCGAGCGACACCAAGGCGTCAGCCTTCATCACCTCCGCTTTCGGAAATGCGCTCGGACTTGGACGAATCGACGTCCCATGTCGTCTTGGTCGAGTTGATCGGTCTGAAACAGGAGGTGGCTGCTCCAAAGAGCGGTCCCGGACGGGGCAGTGGGGCGAATCACCGCCGCCACCCCCGCCGCCGCCACCGGCTATCCATTCAGGAGCTGTCCCGATGGCATTGCGGCGGGCATCACCGCGGCCGCCGCTACTGCCGCCGCCGACCCAATGCGTTCGCCTCCCACACCTTCCCCCCCCCTCCCTCCTGGTTCAATGATCTTGAGACACGCTTGCTTGTGGGACGGAGGTGAAGAAGTCATGTTGTATGTCCTGGGACTTCGTGGAGTCATGGTGGTGGCATACTCAGAGGTGGTGGTGCAGGTGGTGGTTCTCGTGGTGGTGGTGGCCGCCAATGGTGGTGGCACCGGTCGTGGCGGTGTGGATGTTGATGATGAAGATAGCACGCGCGATGTAGGTGTTCTTGGTTGTAGCGGGGAAACGTGCTGGCGGCTACGGGTTGTGCATGGGTGGGATGGGGGTGAACGTGATTCAACACGGCAGTCGACGGTGCTTGCCAGATGGAGGGCTGGCGACAATGGACACTGCAGGGGCGGCTCACCGACCAGGGCCATGGCCTGCCGGTGTAGTACCATTTGTCACCGGCCCCCAATCTGGCAAGCAGCGTCGACTGTGGTGTTGGTATTGATTCAGTGCCCACCTGCCCGTGAATCACGCAAAATTGCCTGCCCCGCGAGTCGCTCTGGCGAGCTCGCTCTTCTTCCTGGTTGTCCCTCTTCTTCGAACAAATTAGGATCGGATCGCGGACCGCACTGCAGGGCAGCAGCTATTATCGGCGGCGGTGGTAGGATTGGTTAAGTAACGGCGGCGGTGGCGGTGGCGGTGGTGGTGCGGTCGACACACGGCCACGGTCACCACGGGCGACTTATTAGATTCCAAGCATATCACGATGTGCTTCCACTTTCCACGGCACTCACTGCCCGCGGCAGTAGTGGCCACGTTTGCGGGCGGGTGCAGCGGCACGCGCGGCCAACTTTGGAAGACTGGTAGACAGGAGAGCCACCGTGCGTGGCCATCCAACAAGTCAACATGGAACACCCAAAACCAAACCGCTTGTGTTTATAGTGCACGCACGGTGCGTTACTTGTAGTTAGGTTTCACATGTTGAGGCGCTCGATAACGGTAGCACTTTGTCCTGCCACTTAACCACCATTTCTTTTTCTAAGAGTGCCGCAACTTGGTTCCTCTCGGCGCACCACAGCCCAGTGTTTCGTTTCACGTGAATTTCGACAAACCACGGGTCAAGAGTCCGCAGTCACGTGCCCGCGCAAGCGGTTCGCAAAAGAGACTGTCTGTCTGCTCATATTACTCGCTGTGCGTTCCCTTCTTCTAGACAGATTGGGTATCATCCTGACTCTTGGCAGGCAGTCGCCAGCAACGCGCAAAGCTTGCCGTGCGCGGAAACAAGCCCGTCCGTGGCCATCTCGGATTTTCGGGGAAGCCGCGGTTGACATCTTTCATTTCTAGCCTGCATCAAGTGATCTTGTCCTACGAAACATAATAATTTCGGTGGGTCTCAGGTCAACCCACGTAGGAAAAAAAAAAAACATTTCATCGCGTCACAGAAACCATCATCTCCACGATGGTCACCATCCCCACGTGAAGAACGTCTGACACCATATTCTATGCGCCTACGAAAACATGTGCCAGTATCTTGGAATCGCATCATAGCGTGCATGGTGGCTGAAGTCTCCGAAACGCTTCGTACTTTTATGTATTTCCGCGGTCCCTCGCAGTTCACACTCTGAAGCCCCCAGTGACGGGTTTCAGTTTCCCTCTGCGCTAAAAGACTACAGAGCATCTGCTATTAGTCAAATAGCATCTGCTATTGGTCAAATATATGCTTTGCCGCGGTGCCTTGGTTGTCCTCCTTGATATTGGGTTCACGGCGAAGTTATTTCGTACTCCTTTGGTCAGACGTGATGGCGGTCATTGTCCTCTCCTGTGCTCCTGCTTCTTGCTCTCGGCCGGTACCGCAATGGTGACCCTCGTCTCTTCTTGTTCTTTCAACGCTGCTGGTGTTTAGCTTCTCCTAGAAGAGGTGGCCTCTTCTTGGTGACGGACAAGAGATAATTCACGCCGAGCGCCGCCCCCTCAGGTCGTTGTCGGGCGAGCGCCACACCTGAGTACGGCATCCACACGCAAGATTGTAGTAGGACGCGAAACGTTGCTGACGTCAACAAGTTGATCGGTCGACAATGCATGAGAACCATCAACAAACGTTTTGTCCCCGCGAACGAGAGAGTGGGTGTTGTGTCTCGGCCTAATTTTGCACTGTATCCCGTTTGATTTCTGTCGCGTTTGCTACGCCGCAGCTGCGGCGTAGATCTGCCCTGTATGCAAGATAGACGGCCCCCACATTAGACAGGCAGAGACGAAAAGACACCTCGGCTTCCCGAATTTCACAAGCATGGTCAGGCCTTGCTGCTAATACTACAAATGTCATGAGAATGCTTCGGTTTGGTCTACGCATGCACCTGTCTTACCCTGGCAGCCGGTAGGAGCGAGATTGGGATGCCGGGCTTCGTTCATGCCCTCTTGATGATAGCCCCGGTCGGGTTTTGCCTGGAGAACGATTGGGTTTGTGCCACAATAACCGCCGGCGAGAACCGCTTACAGCTTAGAAAGCATCCGCCGGCGCACGGAAGGTATTTCCTGAGAAAAGGCCAATAGGGAGACGTCCGTCGACAAAATCTGCGTAAAGCGGGTAGTCTATGTGGATGCGGTTTGGGTTTCGCCAGCCTAGCTTAACTCGTCTTCCTTCTCTCCAACTCCTTTATGAATAACATTCAAGTGGTTGCATCAATCGAAACAACAACCGTCCTGAGCCACACACCTCCCCAGATGTATCTTACGTATAAAAGTGTGCACCGAAGGAGACAACTATGTTTTGCTTTTGGGGAGAGAGGATGCCGAGGAGGGGACGCCACTGCCACCGCTTCCCGTCCAGAACCGCTGAATTCAGTTAAACGCCTCTTCCGTGCCTGTCAAAGGGCCGCAAAGAGAAAATCGTGGATATATGAAGGTACCATCTAAACTCCTTGCTGTGGCACGCCAAGGGACGCCATGATGGTCGGCACCTGCTGAGTGGGAAGGAACTTCCACGCTGGGTATGGGTGGGTTTGTTATCGGTTCCGTCGAGTCCGTTAGACTTGAGCGGTGGTCGACTTACGCAATGTTTGCTTGCAGTAGAAGGGATAGCATTGGTTGCGGGCGCGCGAACAAACCACCGTCCATAGAACTGAACACGTCCACCGGCGCAGGGACACCACTACGGAAGCGCCAGGGGAAAAAAATTAAATACAAGACACGCGATATGCTTTGTTCACCCCGTAGTTCCGACCCGCCCTTCCTACAAGTGCCCAGGGCACAAAGGCACAATCAGACATCCGCGCTCACTCAATTTCACCTGCAGTTTCACCGCTGGCTGGGGGGGGGGGGGGGGGGGGGG
>FN649749.1:2665619-2682181 GCA_000310025.1 Ectocarpus siliculosus
CCTGTCGCCCTTTCTTAAACCTCGTACGACCGCGTCAAGTGTTAGAATAGTACGGACAGAAGAAGGTACTGGGTAGAGAGAACGGAACCTTTTTTTTAATGTGAAGACAATAACAACAAACCTACTGCATCTTAACAAGCTGTGGGATTCCATGTGTGGAAAAATTTGAACTGCGCCGCTGTGCGGTGGAAAACGATTTTCTTCGTGAGGATATGAACGTCTCCCAAGGGGGGGGGGTGGATGCAATCACGGACTTTACGTTTACAGGGCGTGCGTGTAAACAAGGGAGGCGCAACAAGCCGTTCGGCCGTTTTATATGGTTTACCTCTTAAACCTAGTACTAAAAAGCTTGGGACTCGACTCTCTCTCAGTTATGGCAACAAAAAAATGCACACTTTTTCGGGTGGAAAACGACTCCTTCGTGAGGATGTCAGTTCTTAATTCGGAGTGGTGCGATGTCGATGGATTGCTGGGCGCGCAGGCGGTGCAAAATCGCCTTCACTTGATGCAGCAGGTCCCATCAGTTTCTACATTCGAATAATGGCCATGGACGCCGCCGCTTCTTTGGGTGGAACACCCCTCGTCCCTCAGTTCGTACTACCTCCGCATGAAAAAATAAATAAATAAAACAAAAGGGGCACGGGGGAGAAAATTTGCTGTCTGTCCCCCACAGTAGTCATGAGGCCCGCTCACCACGAAACATGCCCCCCTCCCTGCGGTGGGGGGGGGCGGGGGGCTTTGTTGTTCCTAAAAGCCACACCGTTTATCCCTAACGCACACGAGAGCTCGCGTCAGGAGCGGCGTGGGGGGGGGTCATTCTTACCTCGTCCCCTAGCTCCACGCCCATTTCCTCGCTCACACGCTTGGCCACGGACATGGCCGCGACACGACGGGGTTGGGTGCAACCCACCTTGCCAAACCTGACGGAAAAGAAAAGAACATGCCGTACCAGGACACGATGTTGCAGCGATTGTAAACATCAAATCCGTGGAGTTGTGTGTCGTGACGCATAAAAATAGACAAGTGTTGTGTGCGTGATTTTACTCGAATTCACGAATGCCTTGGGTTGTGTTGGGACACACACAACAGGTCAAGAGTCGTGTGTGCGTGGCTTTACTCAATTTTATGTGACCATGTCCAACGTTTGGTGTCAGTCGAGAAGAACACTAACGGGCGCAGCCAAGGCCAGACGGATCAGAAAAGGAGGGCGCACCGGTTACGAGGGAGGTTGCGTTTCGCAAATGAATGCCTGCGTGAACGTCCAACGTTCATTTCGACGAACAACAACCCCCTTACCACGCATCACTCTCCGAACGAGTACAATAACGCCTCCTAAGACAAACACTCACTCTGCGAACCACTCTCAGAACGATTACAGTGACGCCTCCTAAGACTAAGACTCACTCTGTGAACCACTCTCAGAACGATTACAGTGACGCCTCCTAAGACTAAGACTCACTCTGCGAACCACTGTCAGAACGATTACAATAACGGATCCTAAGACACTCACTGTGTGAACCACTCTCAGAACGATTACAATAACGCCTAGATACAAAGACTGAGACTGAGACTCACTGGGTGAACCACTCTCAGAACGATTACAACAACGCCTAGATACAAAGACTAAGACTAAGACTCACTGGGTGAACCCCCCCTCGTGCAGGTACTGAGTCATCTGGGTGGTCTTGCCCGACCCCGTCTCCCCCACGATGATCACCACCTGAAAAAAAATTATCAAAAAAACAAAGAGACAAGAAAACGCGCGAAAATAGGCCCAAGAAGGAAGCAGAACAATGTTATTCGTCCTTTATTTGGGGGGACGTTTGGGGGGACGTTTGTTGTAAGTTAGTTTGCTATGAGAAGGGGTAGGAGAACAACTGGTTGGTGGAATCGAAGCACAAGGCGATACGTGGTCGTGCTTACCAGCCCGGGAAGAACGGAGACTGTACCTATGGTACCTGCTTGTCTCGGATGACTCGAAGGAGGTCCTCATTGACTTAACGTGGTACACAACACGCGAAAAAAAAAGAAGAAAAGAAGACTGTGAACGAAACAAGCTTAAAAGAGAAAACGCCATGTATGCGTTACCGTACCTGATTGTCTCGGATGACCCGAAGAAGGTCCTCCTTGACCTGGAAAATCGGAAGGAACTCCCGCTGCTCGGCCATCGTCTTCGACTTGCTGAAGTGGGAGTTGGCCTCCGTCTTCTTCATATGCTGCTGGAAACCGGCCGCCTTCTTGTAGTCTGTCTCTTCCTCCTGACGTTGTCATTGGCGGGGGGGGGGGGGTGGAGGGCATTCATGTAAACGCATGCCGTCTTTTAAGTCTTTAGAACATTGACCTCGCATCCCTGAGATGTCGGGACGGAGCGATACGCCTTCCGGGTTTTCGCCGGCCCAGGGGGCAAGAAAACACTATTGCGTTGTGACACCAACACTACAACTTCGCCTTTTGAGGGCAACCAAGATTGCCAAAAAAAATCAGGCTTTTTCTTGAAAGCAAGAGGTGATGCCCAAAATTTCAGCCAGCAACAGCCACAAAAAAAAAAAAAAAACAAGGGGACGAAGGTTATGAAAGCAACCCTACCGCTCTCCTCTTCCTCTTGCTGAACGACGACGTCTAAGCAAGACCTACGAAAAAAAAACATCTACTTGTATGCAAAACGCAAGCTGTTTAATGCGCCGTACAGCCCTGACCAGCCGATACCTCTAAGCGGAGAAATATCAAGCGACCAAACACATGGGGACATTCGGGGGTCCCCGCCCTAGCCCTACTCCCAAGTTACACGTTTTTCTCGTCACTTCGGACATGCCCAAATACGATTCCAGCAGCTGGGCCGGGATCTACGACTACCCGGCGACACAAGCGAGGAGAGGCAACGCTAACAACAACAGCAGCAGCAACAACAACAACAACAACAACGAACAACACCAACACCAACACCAACACATCAAAAACAACCCTACGAAAAAAAAACAGAGGCTTGCGTTACCTCTTCCTTAGCCTCCGCCTCCTTCTTCTCGTTCTCGGCCTTGTCCTCCACCCCGATGGCCTTGCCCATGCGGCTGCCCCCCAGCTCCCAGAACCTCTGGCGCATCTTGCCCTTCTCCCGCTTCTCCCGCTGGTGCCGCAGGGTGGCAGACCCGTTGCGGGCGCAGAGCGCGAAGTCGCTTGACGGGTCCTTTACGGTAGGCACCATTTGCTGCGAAAAGAAACAAAAAAAAAGTGCTGAAAAACGCTGCATTTCCCATCAACGGCATTGTGTCTAATGGAACTTTTACCACTTGAGTGCAGCAAACTAATCAACCAAACCGAATCCCCTTATCATGAGCGTTATTCGGAAATGGCGACAAAAAAAAAAAAAAAAGATGTGACGTCACGCGCAAGTATGGAACGAGACAGGGTGATTGAAATGTCAAGATAGAGAGAGAGAGAGCGGTCAAGAAATCGCACAACAGACGACAGAAGACAAAACCGAACGGAAATGGCGCGGGTCGCATTGGGACCGCCCAAAACCGACAAGATGTCGAACGCGTTTTTGCCACAGCCTGACGCGAAACAATTAATGAAGTACTTCGTCACGCGCAAGTCATGCCCCCCCCTGACTCCGAAGGAGTTCTACCTGCCGGGGTTAAACAACGAACGCACTATTATAGCAACTTTTAAATGAACCAGCACGCATCATCTCGGAATCACAGCACACACCCCACACACGCTACATATGCTGATGATGACGCCAAGATCGATGGACCGATGGGAGACTGGGCGACGCCGAATAGATGTGTCAAAGAAAACACACAAGAATGGCCAACGAAGACATTCGTGTACACACTGTAACCCCCCCCCCCTACCCCAGCCTGATCCGCACGCTCTTCCTCATCCATAGATCGGGTGAGACACATGAGGTTTATCGTGGAACGTGGAACGACTGCTGCGTGCTAGAATGACGGGTTGTAATCCCCCCGTGACCGACCTGCTGCATGCTGAAGCTAACGCGGCCGTCTAGGAAGGGCGGCTTGAGAGAGTGCACGATCAGCTGCACCCGCTGGTCCTCTCCGTCGTCGAAGGTCAGCGAAACCTGTTGCAAGTTTCAACATGTTGTTGTCGTCTGAAAGTTGCTGTTGTTGTTGTTGTTGTTGTTGTGTGTGTGTTGCTGTCCCACACGACACGATGGCGACATGTTTGGCAGATGACGGCGGTAGGGAAGGCGTTCGACCATGGCACGGCGTGTTTGTTGAGGTGCACGGGATGCGGGCATCTCCTCCAAAACCATCACCCCGGAAACAAACATCGCATCATCGTTCACAAGGAGCAATGGCGGCCCGGCATTCGGGCGGCTCTCTCATCCAACCACTCGTAGCCACGTGCATCTGTCCATCTGTCACGACTGTCGCGGTGCAACAAGACGTCCGTTTTGCGAGAAACATCCTCCCTAAACAGCGGTTCGATCAGCTCCATCCCAAGGATAAACTTAATTTCCTTATCGAAGCGAAAGTAATACTCCACAGATAGACAAGTTCAGGCCAAATTAATTTCACATACAGTAGCAATGATGCTCTTGAACTCCCCTACATGACATCACTCTATCAGCAATCAAACTTCACGAGACTGTTCTGTTCAGTACTTGCGGCTGGGGGCAAACAAACAAACGACCCCCCCTCCCCAGCTGCAGTAGACTCCCCTATAGCCCTTGAATCCTCGGACAAGAAATGTGACTCGACATGGCGTATGTTTCCATCCACTACAGCTTTAACACTGCAAAGAACACCTGTTGTTCAACTTTAACTCCTCGGAGAAATACTTCGACCTCGCATACGCCTTGCTATGTACCTTTCAATCAACTGCAGAGCGGTAAACAATCTACTCGTTTATTTCCATTCCACCCTACCTTTCTGCAAGACTCCCTTGCCTTCAACATGTTTCCATCAACTGTTGTGTTAACGCTGCAGACAAAACTACTTTTACATCTACCTCTCTGCAAGACTCCCCCCACCCTCAACGCCTCACCTCCCCAGCGAACATGGCACCGCTCGTGAGCAGCCGGTTGTTCTCCCAGGCATCCTGGTCGGCGCTCATCTGGCTGGCCTTAGCCGTGCGGTTCGCGATCTTGCCCTCCCCCCGCGCCCTGTCTCACGCGCGCGGGTGTTCAACGAGCACAAAAAGTCGGAGGTGAACACACATGCACGGGGCCCCTAGAGCATACGCAGCGGCTGGGAAATTCTTCGAAGCATGGGCGCTGCTAAAGTACAGAGTTGCCTTGCCCGAGCTGCTTTGACCTCAAACACAGAGCACCCGTGCTCCACAAACAAACGACGTGTCGCTGTAGGCATGAGAGATGGCTTCGGTTCCACCCAGGTCGGCCTTCTCACTAACTCTTGGCCCCGAAATACTTCTTGCCCGCCCTCCCTGTACTGATTACGGGTGCAACAAGGCTCTTTTAAGTCTGTCATCCAACAAAATATGAGCTTTGTGCGGGATTGCTGACACACTCATGCATTGTACGAGCCCTAAGTCTGTACTCCGACAAATACGTTCTTCGGATGTCCTTTCGAGAACACAAATAATTTCCCCCACGCCGCTCCCCCGGCTCAGGCTTTTCAGCCTCCGCACGTACGTACGTGGTGGCGAATCTATTATTGTGACCACACTTGCTTCCCATGAACCCTGCCGCTACAATTTGACCCCTTTAACGTCCAATAAAAAGCGTTCCCAACGGCAATAAGATTAAGATCCGTGTCTGAATTCCTAAAAAAAACACACACACAAAAATGGGCCGAAGCTTGATATACTATTTTCGGGAAAAAAAAAAATGATTCCGGATGGTAATTGGTGTGTGCCCACACCTCAGCTTGGCGTTCTCGGCTTCCTTGGCCGCGAACTTCTTCTCGTCCCCCAGGAAAGGGTTGGCAGTCTCCGAGTCCTCCACGGCACCACCCCCATCGTCTCGCAGGTAGAAGCCCCGGTCGTACTCCTCGTCCTCAATCCTGGCGGTCCTGCGCTGCTCGACCTCCCAGTCTTGCTGAGAAATTTCAGGGAAGGGCAAAAAAAAAAACAAGAGCATGGTGAAAAGCGGGTTAGGGGGGAGGGGGAGGGGGGGGGGGCGTACTCTTATGTTTTGCATGCCTTAGCGGGTAGACCATTGACCACGCGTCCTCGACAGGACGGAGCGTGGTTCCCACAGGACCGATCACCCATGGCCAATCATTAGGAGGGGGCGGCAGAGAATATGAAAATATCCGAGGATACGTCGTGCTCGATCCTGGCGGTTTTTGGCTGCTCGACTTCCAAGTCTTGGCGGCAGTTCGCCGTGCTTGTGGCGAGGGGGGAGAACAAAAGGTGACGCTTGAAGGGAGGAAGCAGGCGGGGGAGGAGGGGGAGGATGCTATACGTCTCTTTAGACCTCGGAAGCGCCGTGGCATTCAACGCCATCAATGGTACAAGCCACATATCTCGCATCCAGGGGAAGCAGTTAATAAATACAGCAGAACTTACTACCGGTGGGGCGGAAGCACGTACATGATGGAGGAGGTCGCCGTCCCTTCTGCCGCCGGGGGACATCCCCGTTCCCCGTACCGCCCTGCCGGAGGCGTTTTGTCGCGTGGGAAAGAACCAAGGATGTCATTGGGGGGGGCAGGGGGGGGGGGGGGGGGTACATGCTTACGGGGCTTGGGCCGGCGCGGGATAAAGCTAACAAAAATTCGCCAGTGTTTCGCCACAAGGTGCTCGCGCCACCGCACTGCTGTGTATACTTGCGGAACAAATCAGTTTCATCCGCAAGACTCCGGGTGAGCAAAGTCCGAGCACCTTTTTTGGCCGTGGAGCAGAAGCTTTTGCTGGTGCGGGGAGGGAACACACGTGGGACGTGGAATAAAATAAAAAAACGTTGAGAGCAAACACTCAAAAAACAATAGATGACAAACATATATACTTCGTATGAAGCTGTTGCTGTTGCTGCCGCCTTGTGTTCCCATCCCGTGTACTCTGTACGTCGATTGTTCGACTGTCCGGGGTGTTCATCGAACTACCAACCGACCGGGGTCATGCAGGAGGCAACAAGACTTTCAAGCTATTCTGATAACGAAAGCCTGAAGAAAGAGGAGCACATCCCTGCGTGAAGACAGCCCCATCACCCAAGGAGCGCCTTACGAATCAATCAAAAGCTTAACAACAGAGGAACCAGTGCACATTTCGCCTTCGTGATGGCCGGGCTACATGGAAACCCCACAACGAACACATCTTCAAAGGAAAATGAAAATAACAATGCTGCTGTCACCTGCCCTCTCTCGATGACAGCATGGACGGCGCGGGGCTTGGCCTATCATAGCCCCAACGGGGGGAGGGGCTCGGCCTATCCCAGCCACCGTCGCTATCCTCCTCCCCTCCTCTCCGCGACCCCCCGCCCGGCGTCGGTGTCGGCGTTGCCGTAACCGCCTGCAAGTGCGGCGTAAATGAAGACGGCACGAGCAGCACCCGTATTAAGCGAGAAAACGTCAAACACACGGCCGTAGCAGCAGCAGCAGCAGCAGCAGCAGCAGCAGCAGCAGCAGCAGCAGCAACAGCAGAGGTCGCACACACGGCCGCACCGCAGCAGCAACGACAACGACGACGATACCAAGGACTACAGCTAGGACAGCATACCACATCAAAGGCAACCAGCAGCAACAACGACAACGCACAGTGACAAAACGGTGGCAACAATCAACCAAATGACGCGTGCAGAACGGTGGCAAATCCACATTCGTTTGGAACCTACTCCATGCACTCGATGCATTTAGGCCATGTATGCGTGCGAATGTCAGTGTCAATAAAAAAAAAAGGCCACGCTGCTGGTTACCCGCCTTCAATCTAGGACACAACTGGTACTGTCGACGCTCATAAATACTTCGCGCCAAACGAAGCCTTGCATGAGAGTCCGCGTCCAATCGACGACAACACACGAGAGTCAAGCCCAAAATACAAGAACAAAAGCTCTTTTTTACAAAAAAAGCCGCAACAAACAAACAGCAACATCTGCTCATCGGCCAGCAGGTTAGCGCCGTCGACACTCCCAAATACACACACACAAACATTCTCATAATAATCCAGCCGGCTAGCGCGGTCGTTGTCAAAACCACAACCAAAACAAATTCCACACACACGCGTGCACGCTTACCGTCATGGGTGTCATCTTCCCCCCTCCGCCGCCGCCGCCGCCGCCGCCGCCACCGCGCGACGACCCCACTGGACTAGGCATCGGCGTCGAGGACAACCTTTCCGGCTCCTCCCACTCCGACTCGTCTAGCCCGAGGCCGCCCCGGGTGGGGTCGGAGCGGCCCCCGTCAGCGCGGCGTGGCCCGAGCGACGCCGACGCCGACGGGCGACTCCGGCCTACGTCGTTTTGTCTGCTGCTTCTGCTGCTGCTTCTGCTGCTGCTTCTGCTTTTGCTGCTGCTGCTGTTGCTGCTGCTGCTCCCATTCCTATATAATGTGTCGTGTGTTAGGCCGGCAGGGTGTTGGTCCCGGCTACTGTTTCCGATGCACTGTCGGCGGTAAAAGGTTGCCGTTGCTCGTGGTGTTGGCTAGCGGTGTTGGCGCTGCATAACTTTCGGCTAATGTTCCCGATATGTAGGTGGAAATGTTCCTGCTATTCATGTGATGGGGCGGCAGCGTGTTGGTGCTCCTACCGTTTCGATACATGGCCCCGCTGGAGGGAAACAAGAAGGGGCTTCGGATGCTTCGCGTGTAAATGCTCCCCAGGAGCCGCTACCGCTGTGGTTGGTTTCCATCGACAGGCGCGCTCTTGTGCGTCTGTGGATATCGCATTCGTCACGAGCTCCAGTCCCTCTGCTCCCGCTACAAGCTGCCTCGGTTTTCAACTTCAACTCAACTCACATCGGCGTGACGGCGTTCTCCCACCTCTCCCTCGTGCGCGGCCGGCGCCTCTCCGGGCTCCGGCTCCGGCTCCTGTTCCTCGTCCTAGACACCGAATCCCGCCCAGACGACGAAGAGGCACCCCCCCTGCCGCCGGGGCTCCTGGAGCGCTTGCTTCTGGGCCCTTCGCCGCCGTCTCTCCTCTTACGGTCTCCGTTGGAGTCGTCGCGCCCCCCGCCCCTTCCATCGTCTCGCTCCCGGTGGCTCCCACTCCGGCTACTACTGCTTCTATCGTCTCGCTCTCGACGGCCGTCCCTCTCCCGTTCCCGCCGGCTGCTGCGGCTGTCTCTCCGCGCATGGCGGTCGTCTCCGCTCTCCCCACCGCCGCCGCCGTCGGACCATCGGCTCTTTCGCCGCCCGTCGGCGTCCCGCTCCCCCGACCGGCCGCCTTCCCCCCCCCCGCCGGCGGCGGGGATGACGACGTCGGCGGCGACGCCTCCTCCCCGGCGGCGAGCGCGCTCCTTCTCGTCGATCTTGTCCTTGGCCTCCCGGTTAACGCCACCCGGGTGCGACGGGGTGTCCGGTCCCGGGCGCGACCTGTACTTCCGCTGCCTGGCACAAAAAAGCAAGCACACGCCGGTAAAAAAACGGGGGCGCACATACGTCGCTTGTTTTCTTCTGTCCAGAACGAAAAAAGAAAAAAAACATCAGCCACGATATTAGGACGACCGCGACGGGACATGCATTTTCGAGACGATCGCCGTCACCAAGAAGCGGGACAAACAAAACGCCCGTCTGCTCCGACTCTTTACCTCGACTCCTTCTGCCCCGCTGCCGGCGCCGCTGTCCGGTCGCCCCCCGGTACCCCGTTACCGCTGGAGCCGTCGTCGTCCCCGGGTGCGTTATCCAGATCGGCGAAGGAAAGAGCGCCGCCGCTACCGCTACCGCTTTTGGCGCCCCCGCGAGCGTTTCCTCTTCCCCCAAGCCCGGCCCCCTCCAGGGCCGCTTGCCTCTCGGCGTTCTTCTGAGCGGCAAGCTTGTCTAGGCCTAGGAGTGACCCTTGCTGTGTCCGCGGCGCCGGGGCCTGTACAGAAGGGAGAGGGCGCTTACATCAGTCACCCGCTGCAGAAGAAGCAGAAGAAGGAAAGATCGATCGATACAGTAGCACCACCGCTGTAGGGAATAATTCACCGTTGCTGGGGATCGACGTCGATCTCCCGGTACGATCGTGAGCGTTACCGGTGATGCGCCTTGTTGGAGTTTCGTGTGTTGATGCACCCGCGATGCCGTCTATTTGACTATTTCGGGCTTGAGGTATAGGTCGAGATCGAGTGAGAACAGAGCGATGCTCGCGGGTATTTTTCTTCACAAGGATCGAAAATGAACATCCTGGGGTTTTTCACAAGAGGTCAAAGCTGAATCGCCGGGTCCAAATCCGTTCCTTATACGTCGATCGATATCTACCGATCCTCGAACATCGTTCGTACATCTCCATCATGTCTTGTTTCTATCCTTGTACACAAAGTCTAAAGGAATCGACCGCGGTCGTTTTACGAGGTATATTCAGCGCCAAGCCTTATCCGTTTTGCTGCAATCCCATCGTTTCATAGTCTACGACGGGCGTCGACAAAGCGCTGAGGAATTCCCGACCCCCCATCTGCCTCGACTCACACTTGATTTCGAAGCGTTGGTCACGGCAGCGGCCCTGCTGTTTGAAGACTACGATCGATGCGCGGCACCACTGAAACTGCCATGCCTTCTCTTCACACACCCAGGGCAGGCACACCTTTACTCCCCCGAGTCTCTCCCCATGGCTACCTGACGGGTTTGATACGGGGGTTATGCTCGCCAGCAGCAACCGGGCACGACCTCTACCGCTGTTGCCCCATCTCTTACTCTTACTCACTTGCAAGGTCTTTCCTGAATGTAATCGGGACAGCTGTTGTTCACAACACCGGGGTATAATATATCGCCCAATCTTACTCTTCGTCACTCACAAGCTTTATCTGCTTGTGTAAGAGGGACGTCTGTGGTGCACAACACCGGCGGCGGGGGGGGGGGCGTACTCATTTGTTGCTTGCTAGTCATTTGACCATTGACCACGCGTCCCTTTCGAGACGGAACATCCGCCGGGGGGGGGGGGGTTGTACACCGTAAAACATCCCCATCGCACACTATAAACTATGTGCAGCGAGAACTGCTCCCCAAAAAAATCCACCGTGCCCAATCCCCCAGCTAGAGCGAGGAACGCATGCCTCACCTGGAAGGGGTGCCGTTTCACGAAAACCCCCTTGAGCGCGCGACCGGCCCCACCCCTAGACAGCCGCTCGGCCTTCCCGAACCCCGCCAACCCCCCACCGCTGTCCTCTTCCGCGGCACCTCCGCTTTCCTCCTCCTGCATGGCCTGAAGCTGCACCAGGGACCCCCTCAGCCTGGTGGTGACCTTGCCGAACACGTCCGAGAGCAAGCTGTCCCCCAGCGCGCCGTAACCCTTGGCTGCCGTTCGAAAAGCGGCCTCTCCAGTTCGCTCCAGCTCGGCAGCGGCGTCGTCGTCGCTGCCCCGACGTGGTCCGACTGCTGCTGCTGCTGCTGCTGCTGCCCCCGCGTCCGTGCCGATATCAGCATCACCTTCCGAAGCGGCCGCGGCTGCTAAGATCGCCGCGATGTTGGAGTCGAGCCCGGCTATGACGAGGCTGCGGCCGAGGGTGCGGTTGGCCTTGTCAAGCCCCAGCGCCGCGGATACCTTCGAGGCAACCTCCCCCACCAGGGCAGCATCATCACGCACACGCTCCCGCGCGCGGTTCATGGCCTACCAGCCCCAATCCTCTCCGATTGTGTGCTGTTGTTGATTTCTTTGGTTGGCTGTGGGATGTTGTGGCTGCACACCTTGCTTGCATTGCTTAGAGGCGAGGTCAGCGCGGGGAGCGCAAGCGGCGAGTTCGCCGCAGGGGATTTTCGGGATTTCCACAGCCTGTTCTCGGCGTTTTTCTCGAGGGGGGAGAAGCCTGCATGTTTCGAGTTTGATTTCGCTCTCAGCGGTCCAAGCTTATATTCAGCCGTCCGCAGTGGAGTTGACCCCCGGAGCAAACTCAAAGCTAATACCAGTAGTACAGCCTGATTCAAAAGCACGAGGGTGACTTCATATGAATTGTCGCAAGAAGGGGCAATGGAGAGCGAAATATTGAAATAATGTACACCTGTAGATATTCTAGAGTGGACAGTCCCCACGCCGTGGTACGCATCGTCGTTGTCCGTGCTTCTCTCTCTCCCGCCCTCCCGCCGCCTAAGCGCCCCATCTCTGCCTACTGCCACAACCCAGAAGCAAGAGACGACGCGCGAGGTGAATAGTCTTAGCAGCAAGAGGGGAGACAGGGATATCGTTGAGATGCAACCATGCATCGTGCTCGTCGTACGGCGCTCTCCCAGCAGCAAGGAGGGGTGCTGCGGCAAAGCACACCGCGAGGCGGAAGACATGTTTCCTAGGTTTGACAAGCGAGTTCTAGCTACACACCAATCGAGTGATGTATGTGCGTCGGCCGCGGCGTCTTATGCATATGTTAACTGCCACACTCAGCCGAATTGCGTTCTGAGCGTTCCCTAGATATTATTGCAGGCATGCGGGGCAGCGAACGGTGAAATGTACGGGAGGCATCGAGTGGCACACGGGAGGAATGCGGAAAAAACGTGCGTGTCGGTGTGCTACCATTGCAGATTCTTCCTCAAGCGAAAACACGCGGCGCGGCTACCTCTCTAGATTGACCATTTCGAGATATTACGACGCTTCCTTCCAATCCCTGCCGACCAAAGGGCATCATTCCTATTCCAGGACTGTGCGGCGAGGAACGAATCATGTTTCCTTGAGAGGAAAGACGCGGGGGCGCCCCAGGTACAGCAGGTAAGTTCACCACGACTACCCAATCGCTGTTGAAAACTCTAGATCTACATGTGTTTATGGGTTTCAGTGTTGCTCATGTAACGTCCGATCTGTTATATGTATTTGGGACTACACTGTAAATATCCCTTGGTCATCTTATCTTATCTCCTCCCGGATACTCATTGTTCGGCGTGGATTGTAGCCTTGAGCGCACAAGTAACCGCGCATCGTCCTGTGGTACGTACCACTTGATCCGGAAGAAGTGATGACAGGAAAGACCCTCTGCACACCAGGCCAATTTGTCTTACGGGAGAGGTCATCGTCCGACTCGGAAAGCGGGAAGCCATGTCACCCACCCATACCTTTGGCACACCCCAACAAGGCCTTGCACCATGACAGAAAGGATTGCGCGGGCGGGCGAGCGGGCGGTCAGCAGATTCACGAGAACCCAGTTGGTCGTGTCGTTCATCATGACAAAGGATATACCTTGATCCGGCCCTCTTCGTCCAAGCCGCCATCATCCAAATACGCGAGTGTGGCGCAAGCACTACTGTATGTACTACAGTACTTCAGGCTGAGCCGCGCAAGAATGATCCCACTCTCGCACCACCACGCAATCACTCTTCTGGAAGTTGATACGGTAAACGTCCAGTTTGCATAAGACCAACGTGTGTTCGTGATAGTTGCTGCTGTGTGTGTCGACAGAGTAACGTAGCACAATATGATTGGACAGTTTGAATTGAGGGACTGTCGATGTTGCAGATCGCTGAGTAGCCACATATTATCAGAACAGCAAGGAACGTTCTGTAGGAATGCTCCTCGTGGATGGTGCATTTCCCCGAGTGTATTCTTTATGGATAGTGCATCAACCAGAGGATTCATGGTACGTTGTGAAGTACGTTGGCCCCTGTTGAGTCGTTGTGTTCCGATATTGTGTTCTGCTTTCGTCCGTTGGTCGAGCGACGGGTGGTGCTGCGGCGCTGCGGTGCTCGCCCCACCCTTGCTCACTCCACCTTTTGACCTGTTCTCCTGGTCCAAGGTCTCATCAATACAACATCTTTTCCCCAGAAGCCACGAGTTTACCAACACGCTATAGCGAACCAGTCGACTGCTGCTTGTCCCCTTGGACTGTACGTCAAGACTGAACGGAGGAAGATTGATCACCTTGCTTCGTGATGAGTGGGCCTGCTGGGGATCATGTGGATTACCCACCTCTGGGTGATTCGCGGGATGTTATTGGTGGTGAGAGACTGGATTCGATTGAGACACTGTTGTCCCAGCTCACGAGCATAATCAAGTCGCTTGTTGGGCAACGAGGTGATCAGGTGGAGTCCTCTGTTTCATTTGCTGCTGCGCCGGGAAGCGGCGGAACAGAGTATGCTGGTGTGCATCAATCGGATGTCACTGGCAGGACTGTGGGAGGTACGGACAGTAGTGTCCAAGGCTTTGGCATGTCCAGCATGTGGGTTGGGAGTAGTAGTCTTGCAGACTCAGGCTTGAACCTTCGTGCAATTGTTGTTTGTCGTTCCTCTGCTGGTGGTAGAGCCAGCGGCGGAACCGACGCCGGTTGGCATCCTGTAGATGCTACTGGCAGGACTGCGGGAGGTAAGGGCAGCAGTGCCCAAGTCCTTGGCATGTCCAGCGTGAGAGTTGGGAGTAGTAGTCTTCTAGACTCAGACTTGAACCCTCATGCATCTGCTGTAAATCGTCCCTCTGCTGGTGCTGCAAGCTTTGGTTCGATTGGAACTGTTAGTGGGGCTTCGGGTAGTAGCCAGTCTTTCGGTTCGGGAATGGTTAGTGGGACTTTAGGTAGTCAGTCTTCCATTCCGGGAATGGTTAGTGGGGCTTTAGGTAGCCAGTCTTCCATTCCGCCCCCATCTACTCCATCGAGTGAGTGGTGGGGATGTGTCGCCAGTGGAAACACATATATTCCTGGGGTCGGCATTAATAACACAGGAGAAAACTTGGGTAGGAGTCCTTTTCAAAGTTCCCAAAGCTTCTGTTTTTGACGGGACGGACGTGTCATATCCGTCGTGGTCACAATTGTTTCTACTGAGTGCCCACAACAATAATCTGTATGAGGCTTTTGTTTCTGTGCTACATGTAGAGATTTCGATTGCAAGCATTGAATTCGATCTGACCCCCTGGGTAGAGAAAGGATACAACATACATGGGTGTGCTGTGCCAGACTGAGATATCAAGGTGGATTTTGTTCGACTGTTTGAAGAACTCTCTCAAAACCATGGCTAGGCATGCAGGTTTCCCCAGCAAGGCATTTCGAGTGTTGAAAGATCACTTTCTACCCTTGAGCCAGAGCACTGTCTGGAACCTTGGAGTTGGTGTTTGTGACTGCTGATTTGAGTTTCTGTAGAGTTGGAGCATGTATTGTAATCTCCCAACTTGGGATATCACCTCTTTTCTCCCAGCGCAGATTGGTGGTGAGTCATGGAATTACCTTGCTTGGTGGTCCTGATGGTGTGATGACTGTTTTCGACGGACATACTATTTTTCAGAGCTTCGATGGCATGCTAATTAAGACTGCGTATCGTCTTGAAGATAAATCTGTTGGTTCGGTGTTAACTGCCCTCACTCCTTCGAACCCCAAGCATGAATCTAAGATGGATGTGAACGAGTTTCATAACATTTATGCTCATTCGCATGAGGGATTGCTTCGTACAACTGCAAAGCGACTAGGTATCGAGTTGACCGGTAAAATGCATGCTTGTACGGGATGTTCGATGTCGAAGGCATTCAAGAAAGGGATTGCTCATGAAACAAAATGCAGATCAGACAAAAAGTTGGGCAGAGTTTTTGTTGACCTGGGAGGGCGGAAGGACGTTGCGTCCGTAGGGGGTAAACATTACCCCATGATAGTGAAGGATGATTTCACAAGACGGACATGGATGTATTTCCTGAAAAGTGAATCAGACGCTGCGAGTGCTTTCCGGAGTTTCCTTGCAAGTGTGCGTGCTGATGGTATCCCATCATTGGTTGAGATTGTTAGATCTGACAATGGGGGGGAGTTTGTCGGAGGAGAATTTGCGTCCGTGTGCAACGAGCTCTTGATTAAGCAAGAGTTCACCCCGGCTTACAGTCCCCAATACAACGGTGTTGCAGAGCGTGGTTTGGGATTGATTGAGGCGGCGGCAATGGCTGTTCGTAATCAGGCAAAAGTTTTGTTTGGGCATGTGCAATTACCTAAGACTGATAGACTATGGGCTGAGGCGATGCATTGGGCTTGCGAAGCAATTAACCACACAGCTTGTTCCGCTAATCCCGACAGTAAGTCACCGTATGAGATGTGGCATGGTGAAGCTAGTCATGCTAGACCGTATCCGTTTTTGAAACCGGCGTACTGTAGGTGGCAGCGTCCGTCTAAGCTGCTACCGAAGGGTGAGGCTTGCTTTTATGTCGGTCCTTCGAGAGACCACCCGCGTGACTGTCATAGAGTACTTACGAGGGCTGGAACTATTCAGGAAACGAGGAATGTGACATGGGAAGCGTTGCCGTCACAGCTCCCTCCACCGCAACCGTCTCTCTTGCCGATAGAGGTTGCAGAGCAGGGAGGGGAGGAACGTGACGACGATATAGAAGCTGAGGTATGGCCGCTTTTAGGGAGAGGAGTTCCCCACATTCTTTTGCGACGTGATATCTCTGGTGGAACAATCGATGAGGTTGGCAGTGTTGATGCAGGCAGTGTAGGTCAACCCCCCTCTATGCCATCTTCGCCCGCGATTAATTCCCCTAGTAGCGCAGCTCCCCCTGTGTCTTCTCCAGCAGACGAGTTCTCCGATGAGGGAGGGCAGGGAGGGCCGGAGACAGGGCAGACAGAATCGGCG
>FN649749.1:2682281-2714023 GCA_000310025.1 Ectocarpus siliculosus
CCAACCCAATCCAACCCAAAACACAACCCAACGCCAGTCCGACCGACCGTCCGACCGACGAACCAAACCTACCCTCTACCTCCAACCCACCCAAACCCGTCCCAAAACACACCCCGACCAACCGACCGACCAAACCCACCCAACCCAACCCAACGTAACCCAACCCAACCTTGCCCAACCTAATACTCAACCCAACTGGACCGACCGACCGACCGACCGACCGACCGCGCCACGGCAGCAACGGGATGAAGAATATTTGCAAAGAATGCCAAATGGATGGATGGGTCTTTCTTCCCGATGAAAGCTTCTTCTTCCGTTTTCTCGGCAAGAACACCGCATCCATATCCATCCTCGACTCTCCTTCTTTTTGTGAAGTTGAAGCTAAAAAGTAGCCTCACCAGGTCTGTCTGCCGTTCGTTCTTGTTACTGCTGCATGACTTCGATCTACCTATCTATCTATTAATGATGCGCGAGACGTGTGCTGTATACACGAAGGGGTTCACAGGGAGGGGCCGAGATCTATCAATTAGATTAGCCAGCCACTTGTTCTAGTCACCGAAGAACAGACCATCTATCTACTCTACTACTACTGTAGATACAGTACGTCGACCATGTGTCCTTTCTTCCCGAACTACTTTTGAACACGCGGTGAACACCGCATGACATTGCGGTATGCATCGATCCTCAACTTTTATCTGTTTCGTAGCCAGAAGCGGCCTAGCCGGGGCTGCTGTTGTTGTTGTTGTTGCTGCTGTACGATACCTCTCCATCTATCTACATGTATGTCTATCCTGTTTGTGGGAGGCATGTGCTGTGTACAGCAGTAGCAGTGCACCGAGAGAACGGATCTTTCTTCCTGCATCAATTGCCTGTACATGAATGATGACTCCATCTATCCTCATGTAGACTATGTGTGGGAGAGGCATGTCATGTGCTGTGTAGGTACACACCGAGAGACCAGGCACATGAAAACCTTTTCGGCGAATCTCTTTCAGTTTTCATAACATGAACTCTTCTTGGTGTGTAGCCAACGCGGCCTCCTGATGTCATTTAATGTGATACCTCTTGAGCGAACCGGTGCAAAGCGTTGTTGTGAACGAACACGTGAAATTGTCGGCATTTAGCAGCAAAAGGGTCAGTTGTGTGGGGTCTGTATTGGCGTGGTCACAGGACCAGTAGTATAGAAGCGTTCGTTTACGGCGATGTACTGTAGATTCGAAACACGCTACTGGTGTACGACGTATTATTGTAGCCCACCATTGAGTCGACTGTGAGGGGCGGAGCTTGCGTGGAGCTAGAATCTAGGGATGAAGTTAATGCGTATTTCAGCAAACCCTGTCGTACTCTGTCGGAAGGATTATGAAGGAGACAACCAACTTGAGACAACCCCCCTCTTTAGCAACGCCGTTTTAGCACTGGTTCTACAGCAGTGAAACAGGTTGACTGAGGTACAGCAGGGCAGAGCCGAACTTGTTTTTCGTACTCAATGCTTCGGAACTGGTCTGTGCGGTTTGCTTTGACTCCTGGGTTATCTTTCGGGCTGGGTCACAAACCCAAAGAGGTTGAGAATTCAGTATTGTCTGCAACGGCTTCAATCCTTCCCTTCTGACACCTCACACCTCCACCCTAGACCCACCTAAAACTGAACAGATATCGGCTATTCGGGCGTGTGCCTCCAGGAACCGCCTTTCGAAAAACACGTCAATAGTGCCACAGGGCTTCCGTCCGGGATTCGGTGCAGTACCGAGTAACGTATGGTACAGGGTATGAAGTGGGATGAGGCGTGCTTCCGGAGACGCTAACGGAAGAGAAACAGTAGCAACGAGGCACGCCGTCATCCCCCCAACCCTCTTCACCCACTCCGTCCCCCAGCTGATTAACCTCGCCGTGGGGCCTCGTGCGAGTATTTATTTTGTTGTTGCGACAGTATTTTTTCCGAAACAAATGTTTGACACTGCGCTGTCGTGCGTAAGGCCCTGGGTTGTGAGTTGGATACATGGCGTCAGCTGACAGGAAACCCAACTGCCGTGCTGTTACCTTGCCCCTGCGAATTTCGTGATCTAATGCCTAAGGCGAACATCCAGCGATACGTTACCGACTAAATACCAAGAAGACTGGCATGAACAAGCGAACGGGGTCCGACGAAGTCGACACGCGCATGACGATGACGATACTGCTGGACGAGCAGCGTGGATACCGTCCGGACACAACTTGGTCCCAACCAGAGGGAGGCTAGGGAATGATTTGATCGGGCGGGCGGGGAATTTTGCGTGGACGTAGTGCCTCAAGGAGACTGTAGATTTGGGGTCGTGGGCAGGGGAGAGAGGAGCTTAGGCTGGGGCGGGGCCGGCGGAGGGCGACAGGTGCTTGTGTATGTGCTGTGTGTGGGGGGGGGTGTTGTCGTCTAGGTGGGGACCAAGGGAGTCGTCAGCGAGAGAGAGGCGGTGGACGAAACGAGGGAGGGTGGGCTTGGGTTGCGCCATTTCGACAAGCACCTACTGGCCGCTACACGGACAAGGTTGGCGAGAAAGTTCGGTAGGCGGTCTTCCGTTTCGAGTTCATTTTTGTTTGCTGTATTTTCATGGAAAGGTGATGTGCAACTGTGCAAGGTTAATTTTCTTTTGTTGAATGTTGAACACCGTCCCCTAAAATAGGCTCAAGGAGGAGGTGGCAGACAAGTGCCCCCCTGCGATGTGCGCGTGCAGCCTTTGCGCTTGGCGTCTTTACTTGGTATAGTGTTGTTCCTGTTCTCAGTGTGCTGCAGCAAAGCACCGGGTAGAGGTGCTTGCCTATACGCCGGAGTTGTGGCTGATGTGATTTGCTGGTTGTGTGTGGATATATGTGTTTCTTGTGTCCGAAGGTCGCGAGTGGTTGGGGCTTGATGTATGTCGTGATAGACACCCCCCACACTAAATTTATGGGTCGAAGGGGCTATTGTTGCAGAACGAGGAGTGCCACCCTGCGGAGGCGAATGAAACGATGAAGATCCCGGGAGTAATGCCTCGGACATTGTCCAACCGCGACGAATAAAACTAAAATGCCCCAGGGCTAACTCAAAAGTTTTGAGCTTCGGCCAGATTTTGGGGGGGGATATTCTCATGGCGGGGGGTG
This sequence comes from Ectocarpus siliculosus, assembly GCA_000310025.1. Taxonomy (NCBI): domain Eukaryota; class Phaeophyceae; order Ectocarpales; family Ectocarpaceae; genus Ectocarpus; species Ectocarpus siliculosus. The sequence goes on from FN649749.1 coordinate 2,685,393, forward strand.
TCCTGCACGGTAAGTGAACTATTGTAGACGGCACGAAATAGAGAAAACTCCCTGTGGGGAGGTGTGGCGTTTGTGATTTACACACCACGAACAACAAAATGTTTGGAACTCATTCACGTGGTAAAATACGTTTGACTACCAGAGCACGATTATTTAGTGCGATCTCCATTATTTTCCTTAAAAATCACGCATGTGGCACGTTGCCCCAAAAGAAGGAGCCCACATGAAACGACACATGGCCATGCTGAAAGGTCCTTCGTCAAACGGGTTACTACACGGCAAAAAACAAGACGCCGGGCAATCGGTGTCAGGGCAAAGTATATTTCTGATCATCGGCTCAGCTCTCTTTCCTGCTCCCCAAAGTACGAACGCATGTGATGCTGCCACAAACATATTTGCACCTACATTTCAGCATGTGTCTTTCAATTCTCACGCAATGCTTGTTTCCTTAAGAGGTACTTTACCTACTTTACCTATAAATGCATTGCTTCGCCTCTGAAAAAACAAGTATGCCACAGTTTTACGAAAGGCGTGGAACAACAACAAAAACTTGCCGCCGTACCGTCCTCGCCCTCCTTTTTATACCAACAATGGCAAGTGCGTGGGCCTTCTAGGAACCACACCGACATGCATAACCAAGTACGAATGCGAGGGACGCCAAAACCCGAACGTATCGAAAACACACGTGCTAAACGAATGTGTCCCAGAAATATTTGGCTTTAATGCAGGTACGCCACCTGGATCACCCCTAGAGCAACGAGCCCTTCTATACCCCCACCCAATTCCCGCTCGCTCTCATCCCTTCCTCATACTGCGAGATATTCCCCCACCGCTCAGTCAACCTGCGACATTGTTAACCATCGCAAAAATAAGTGAGAAGGGCTATCGGAGGGAGGTCGGGTGGGCGAAAATTGCACGGCAACACTGCTACTGTACATCGGTTTTTTTCTTGCTGGTGCGCCGATCTGCCGTTTCGTTGCGCAAACACTCGAGACAAGGAAAATCAACACCGTGGGCAGGATGGCACACAAATATGTTGAGGCGTGGGATAGCTCAGAAAAGGCGTTTCTGTACCGATACAAGCGGAGAATGGCATTAAGATGATCGTGCAAGCTCGTTCTGTGGCAAGAAGAAAAATCAAAGGGGTGGGCTGCCTAAATCGATTCTTGCTTTCGGAGATCACCTTCACTATTTCGTTCTTGAAGTCCTCCAAAATGCCGTAGTCGGTGCCCCGTTTCTCCGCGCTGTATCCTCGTTGTCGAGCTCTGCTTTCGCGCCAGCTGCGTCCGTTGCTCTCGGGAAGGCCTTTCCTCTACCAGCTGTCTACTCGGTCACGCGCGGAAGATCCCAGTTTTTAATTTTCTTCCGGCTGCGTGAGGTGCGATCGCCCCCTGCAGCGGCATTTTCGCCTTGATGACGTGAAACAAGAAAAGTGGCAACATTGCGGGACGCTCAGTCAAATATTGTGGCATTCGCACCTCAGAAATTGTCGGGAGCGCGCGAGAGGCGGTAGTCTATGTAGGTGAAAACGTACTACAGAAGTAGTTTTTTTCTCGTGTCGTGGTCACGCATGTTTGGTGTCGACAACAGTCGCAGGGGTGATGGGGCGTATTCTGACGAATACGTTGTACTGCTGTACGAAACAATCCACATTCTGTCTCACAAGGACTGCACGCTGGCAGAATGGCTGCTGCTGTGGACGAACACACCACAACGCATGAGTCCAAAAACATGCTGTACATTTGTGTACGTGTTGTGGGATTTCACGCGTAGCGATCCCTGAAGACCCTGATGAAGACTCACTTGTTTATTAATCTCTTGGAACAGCAGTGCTTGCTGTTGCTTTGCTCTCAAAGGTAGACTGAGCACAGAGGGGGAGGACATGCTCCCTCTAAAAGGGGTCACAAAGGTCCTGTCCCCTGTTTTATCCTTCCATCGGGAGTTATATCTCCCGCACTTTCCTCTGGGAATTACTCCGCAATACCGTTGGCACTGGCTACATTCAAATCCCATAACACTAGCCCACCCTGGAGGTTCTCATACGCAGATACTTGAAACCTAGGAACTTGACAAATAATTGTCGAATCCCAAAAAATGAAAGGATCGAGGATGTGGAGCTCCAAAATACCAAGAATCACCCTCCCACACCTCTCACACGATGATTCGCAAGACCATCGTTTGACCCAAGCAAAAAGAACGAAAGAGAAGGGAAAGACGGGGGCTAAGAATGAAACAGGGGGACAATAGACGACACGGTCATAGAAAAAGTCAACGCTACAAATACCATAACAGGTCGGAACCCAAAGAAAGGAAGAAAATGCTGGAAAAGCACCGTCGGAACGGCGAAAACCAACCGTATCGACAAAACGATACAAAACACGAAGCAGTCGGTGTCGCTCAAAGACTAAAAGCGACGAAAATACTCACGGCTAGCCCGTATAAGCTAACAAATCACAAAGAAAACCTGATGACGCCATAGGGCGACGTACACAAAAAGGTAAGAAACCAATCGTTTCGACAGCAAAAACCAGTAGGGGGCCATGACCCAATATAAGGTCCGATGAAATCAAACCGCCGCGGGGAGCCGAAAATAAAGCTCAACCACGCGAACGGCGAAAGAAGCAGAAAGGCAAAAAGGACTCGAAAGACAAGACGACGTACCAGGCGGAAACAAACCGATCGCCAGAATGACGAGAAAAAGGGGTCGAAATACCAAAACGAGGCCTAACACTGCGCTATCCAGAGGCAACAACAGCCTACATGTACTTGCAAATGAGAGGACCGGACGAGATCAGGGGCGACCTCGAGTCCGCATCCCATCTAGGATAGAACACACACGTCAAACAGGTAGATCCCAAGAAACACACGCTTGCTAATCGGTGCGTGCCGGATCATTTGGCGGCGAATGCTCCGCCTCCACGTTTCGCGACATGTCGACATTGCGAAGAAGTCCTTTCATGAGGGCGCTACCGCTGTGGACTTGAAGGCACCACGAACCGCAGACGGCCGATCCGAGGGTAGTGTAACGAACAACGGAGAGGGCGATCTTGACCGGTCCGGGGTCGTCGAGGAAGCGTACGATGTAGTGGTCAGCCCGTTCAGTCGGTCCAGAAATCTTGCCCAGCCACCAGAGTCCATCTTGAGCCTTGTACCAGAAGAACGCACCCACAGGTAGAGGAGTATCGGCGAAACGACCGTCCCAGGTTGAGCGGGAGACAAAGGAGTAACCCGGAGGCAAATATCTCTCGCCCTTAGCACGTGCCAATTCGCGTGCGGCTGCGCCAATACGCATTGCACGGTATCGGCGATTCGTCTGACGGTGTTGATCGGGCGTACCCGTCCAATACCGGAGAATCTGCGATCGAGAGTGCTGAAGGTCCATCTCACGCTCCCAAGAAGGGCGGAGAAGACCCTTCCAATGTGTCTGATACAGAACTGCGATAACACCACCACGACCGCGAACAGACTGGTGACCAGTAATTTGTTCCACCTCGAGGCGTTCGACCGAAGTCGAGACGTCATTTTCCGTAACATGATACGGAGGAGATTTGGTCGTATAGTTGTTTAAAACATACTGCGTGAGACCAGTCGGCAGAAACCGTGGCAGGTCCTCAGCGTCACGCGGATTAGCGCATGGCTTGCAGCGTGCGACCGAAACACGACGTTTCGAGTCTTTGCCCGGCAGGTCCGACGGAAGATCCAAGTATAACAACTTGGCCGCGAGAGGACTGCCATCAGGGGCTTTCGAACAGGGGCCTACAGCCAACACTTTAAACGGACCGGTCCAAAGCAATGATAACTTCGCTTTGAGAACCTTGTCGTTGGTGCCTGATCGAACACCGGAGCGAATGGTAGATTCGGTATTATAGATCCAAACCCAATCGCCGATGGTGTAAGTCGGAAGCTTGTGCAAAGCATCCGAGAGAGCGGAATTTCGACGCTCGATCCGAGAAATGGATAACTTGTGCTGCTCGCGTACTAGCTCGTAAGCACGACGTTGGCGATCAGCAGCGAGGTCGCAATATTGGAGATGGTCGCGATCCAAACTTTGATGACCACGAGCATAAGGATGCTCGATGACAGTCATCGGAAGGCGAGGCAAACGGTTGATATGCACCTCATTAGGTGCTAAACCGGTGGCCGCGCTAACAGAGTTATTATAGGCAAACTCTACATGAGGGAGATGGACATCCCAATCATCTTGCCGTTCGTTAACGACCATGGCAAGCATTTGTGCCATAGTATGGTTAACTCGCTCAACACCACCATTTCCATTAGGGTGGTACGAACTGGTGGCCACTTTGCGAACTGCGAGACGTTTGTAAACGGCTTGTGACAGTTTCGAGCAAAATTGTGTGCCATTGTCTGATAAAAGACTCAAGGGGCAACCCCACAGAGGGATATACCGATTCACTAAAATATCTGCAGTACCTTCAGCGGTAAACTCAGCAGCCGTAACGGCGTACATGTCAGCACGCCGACTAAACCGGTCGGTGAAGAGCAGAATGTAAGTGTTACCCCTAGGGGTAGTCGGCAGCGGGCCGAAATAATCGACACTCACGGACACTCCAGGTCCGGACGGTAGTGGCAAGCTTAAAATGGGCCACCGGGCCGTTTGTCGGGAAGTTTTACGAGCTTGGCACTTGAGGCAATGGCGAATCCACCATTTGGTACAGACGCTCATGCCTACCCACCAGTAGAAACGCTCTAACATAGACAGCGTACGAGCTGCACCAAGATGACAAGACGCATTAGCGTGACAGATCTGCATGATCCATGGGCGCATCAACATGGGGACGTAAACTCTAATAGATTCGTCGTTGAGGAGACGGGCCGCACGCCCGCCATGGCGCGTGGAAGTGGCAGAAGTGGTTGTGGTGGGCTTCTTAACGAGAAGCACTACGTCATCGTCGTCAACGTGCAACCGGCCTTTATGTGCCAGTTCACGGATGTCCGAAAACGAAGGTCGACGGTGTGACGGAAGGTGGTCGAGAAAACTAGGCGGTAATTCGGGAGGTTGACCTAGAAGGATGTAGCGTATGGCGGCATCGCACACGGGTTCACCGCGTTGTTCTCGCTCCCAATCAGAATGGGAAAAACGCTCAACCGATTCGCGGAAATCGAGCTCTACACCCGAAAGCACTGGGGTAACAACAGCCGGCGGAACACGCACCGAACCAAGCAATGGTCCAGACGCGGGCGTCGGCGGTGTCGGGTCTGGGCGAACGGCCATCTCCGGAATTGGACTCAGTGGCGCCGAAGCGGCGGAATCCACCGGCTGGGAAGCCGAAGATTGATGAACGCGAGGCGCACGAGCTACAGACTGAGGAACAGTCGGCTCGAGAAGCGAGTCCTCCGGCTGGGAAAAGCCATAGTCCACCGCCGGGCGCGGAGTACCGGCGGCAGCAGCAGCGCGCCGACGGGTTCGTGTTGAAATGAGATCGGTAGGATCCAGGGCGCGCCTGGATGAAGCACCAGGGCGTGTAGCGGGCGTTTCTGACGCATCTTGTACGGAAAAAACACCAGCAGCAGTCGAAACTGCAGAACGACCCGAGGCGACCAAGGGAGGGCGGTTGCGAGCGGTTGTAGAGCCCGAAGCACCGATAACAGTCGGGGTTAAACCTCGAACAGACCAAACGCCCGAGGGAACGTCAGAATGAGCGACAGTAGCGCGCGGTCCGTGCTCGCGAAAATCAGCAAAATCAGCTGAAGAAGGCGGTAGCCAACCCAAGACTGAACTCGGGGCGGACGGGACGAGCCCACCCAAGCCAACACCGGCTTGATGGCCAGAAGGCACAAACCCACAAGAGCGGATAAAATAAACCGTTTCATCTTCAGCCGACGGAGTCAAACGACTGCGGCCAGAACGGTCACGCTCGGTAGCTTCTATCGGTAGTCGAGAAAGGAAGTCAGCATTGCCGTTGGACGAACCCTTGCGATACTCGAGAGTGTAGGAGTATGCTGTCAGGAACTCCAACCAACGCTGAACGCGAGCGTTGTTTTCCCCCACCTTTGCAAGGTGTTCAAGGGACTTGTGATCCGTGAAAATCTTGAAGTGGGTGCCCCATAGGTAACCGCGAAGGCGCTTGATGCACCAAATGATACTGCCAGCTTCAAGATCCAGAGGAGTCCAATGACGCTCAGATTCCAAAGTAGCTCGGCTAACAAAAACGATAGGCCGAATAGAGCCATCAGGTTGTTCTTGTTCCAAAGTTCCACCAAACCCATCTTTACTCGCGTCACAGTAGAGGCGAAAAGGGCGCGAACCGTCGGATACAGCATCCCAATCTGGATACACCAAAACTGGAGGGTTCGCCAGTTCTTCGAGAAGTTGGCGAACGACGGATTCCATTGAACCCGTGAACTCAAACTTCACATTCTTTTTAAGAAGCGTCGTAAGAGGGCGAATACGCTTAGCCATCTGTGGAAGAAACTTCCGGTAATAACCCAAACCACCCAGCAAAGCTCGAAGCTGCTTGGTGTCTTTGGGCATCGGCATCTTGGTGAGAGCAACAACTTTTTCACCATTGGGCCGAACTCCGTCCGGAGATATAGTGTGCCCAAGAAACTCGGCTTCCGTGGCGCCAATAGTGGCTTTCGGAGGAGTCAGTTTCAAATTGTGCTCGCGCAATCTTTCGAAAAGAGAGCGAATGGTCGCTACATGAGCGGCCGGGGTCTCATCAAAGACAATGAGGTCGTCCAGATACGACGCAACACCTCGAAGATTTTTGATGACTTCGTTGACGACCTTACAGAACCATCCGGGAGCAGCGGCACTGCCCTGAGGCATTTTCAACCACTCAAACAGCCCAGAAGACGTAACAAACGCCGTGAGGGGGATGGTATCACGATGAACCGTGATCTGATGGAACGAAGATTTCATGTAAAAGAGAGAATAAATCTTCCCCTTAAACAATTTGGCCAGAGTATCATCCACTCTAGGAATCGGAAGCTGACTAAGAGCACATAGTTTATTCAACTTACGATAGTTTACGGTGATGCGAACACCACCGGATTTCTTGGGTATAACAACCAAAGGACTCGAGTACGGTGACGTCGAGTGTTGTATAAGACCCGCAGCAAGATATTGGTCGAGGATAGCGTCCACTTGCTTCGAAACCGGAGGACTAACTCGGTACGGACGAGATGTAACGGGCTCACTGCCGGAGGGAACGGTCAACTTGAACGGGAACAATGAACAAGAACCGAAATCCGTAGGCGAACTGGAAAACACGTCGTGATATTCACATAGCACCTTACCCAATTCGGTAATAACGTCCGGTGTCCAACCAGGACCATGTAAATTAAACGTGATTTCTCGCATGTGACGGGGGAGCTTATCCCACACACGAGAGAAACTGGCACGTTGATCTGGTGCTAAACGCGCCAAAAGAGCCGGGGAAGGCGAAAGAGGAGTCGAATCAGAAGGATTCGAACCAGGCGCCGGATGCGGCGGTTTGGCGGTCCGTTCATGCAGATCATACACAAACGAATGAGCCGTCGGTGACGCTGTCGAACCGGAGCCATCGTAGTTAAAAACGGGGCCAGGGTCCGTATGGACAGATTGCGAGGTGTCCGAAACGGGAGTGGGTGAAACGACGGTGGCCGAAAGACCAGCTCCGTCGGTATCACACGGAAACGCACCAAGAGGAACCTTGAGAAGGGGCGCTGAAGCAGTACCCAAAACATCACCCGGTTCCAAACTTGAAACTCCCGCTAATGGCGCACGCTGGCGGCCATGAGTAACAAAATGTTCTTCTGAAGAAAACATGGACGTTTGAGCAAACATATCTACCAGATAATTGCCTACAAGGGCAGGAGACCCATCACTGCGAACTAAATCAACTGGAACCAGTTGGTGTTCAGGCAGTAATTGAATGGGATGTCGGCCAGCATATCTAAGCTGGAAACTACCTTCACGAGCAGTGACGTCATGCACAAAAGCTTCAGCACCACCGTGCTTATGGTGGGCTAAAGGCAGTTCCCCGAAAACGCGATCATTGGGGCGTCTTGTGGGCAAGGCACGGTAGGAACGGTCGCTAAAACGCATCCAACTATCCCTGCCGAGCAACACATCATGTTGCATAACACCGTCAGGCACAACATACGCCCAAACGGCGAGAGAAGCGGTCGGGAATTTTCGCCGAAGAAACTGCACGCTTAAACGGACCATGGTCGACGTTTGAAGGGGGGCGGACTCACCAAACCCTCCCCAACAACGAGGTTGGGTGCGTGTTTCAAACAACGACGAAGCTGCACCCGCGGCTTTCATGGACTCCCAAGTTCGAGAACTAACGAAAGTCTGGGGTGAACCGGTGTCCAGCAACGCCACGCATCCAAATTGCGTAGAAGCCGAGCCACAATGGGTGAGGATTCGTGCAGTGAAAGAGTCATCGTCAACGGTGATTACACCGCCGACTAAACTAGGACCTTGCTCAGGAAGCAAAGGCGACTGAGGACCAGGATGGTCAGTGTCCCGAGACACAGCCCAAACGCTGTTGTCATGATCGGACGGGACACTAGTGGCGTATTGCGAAAAGGACGCAAAACGCTCCGAAGACGACGGCACAGGTGCCGTCGACAGCCGTTGATGCGTGGAAGGATTAACTTCGAACACGGTACAACGATCTGGGCTGGGCGTTTTACCCAAAGCCGCTAAGCGAGAACTACGTTCTGGCTGTGGGGCGTTGGATCGTAAAAGTTGGCGAACGTTCTGTAAAGCTACACCCAACAAATTTAGACCACGCCAACGAGACGGACGACAAGCGTCCGGATGATCTGCACGAAGACCGATTCCCCAAATGCAGTCATAAGGACTGGCTTCTGCTAAAAGCTTGTCTCCGGATCCAAGGAGGTGTAGTCTCATCTCTGGATTTTGGGAAAATTTAGCGTAAGAGCCGGTCAGCACGATATTTTCGCGCTCCTTCTCCCAGAGAGTTTGGTCGAAACCCTGGACCGCACGACCATACTTCTTGTGTAGATCGGGGTCGGAAACTCTCATGATGTTCTGTAGACATTCGCGGTCGCCAAAAAGGCGAGCTTTCTCTGCAGCAAAAAATTGCTCTGCACACACATACGAAGTACCATCAACGACAAAAGTAGATGGGGTCCATTGACAGAAGGGAGAAGGGGATTTCCAAAATAGGACCACGTCTGAATTGGAGTACTCCTGAGTAGCATCGAAACCAGCGTCTTTCGAGGACGGGCGATGACGAGAAGTACGAGCAGGATGTGTGTCAACTGCTAAACGACCTGAAGTGGGAGACGCCTGGGCAGCATTATGGTCAACATCTTCTGCAGATGGGCCGGTGCCAGGTGTACGGGCAAAGGAATTTACATCCATTGCTAAAATGCCTAAATCAGGGGGTGGGTCCATCGGAGAATTCGAATCCACTGCCGAATTCGCCGAGATAAACGGGGGCGCCACGCTTCGTATAGGGCTGTCCGTTTCTAGATCTTCTACCGTACCCGCATCCGATCCGGACCAGGGGGCATATAGATCGCTTTCGCTAGGAGCGGACACCAGTGCTTTGTCTGTCAATACAACTTTGGACGGTGCAAGGTGCTCCTGGCCGGTCCTCCGTGACAAGGATCGCGAGCATACCGTATTTACGGCGGGCGTCTCTGAAGCGTCCTCTGGAGACGGTGCTGTCAGCACTCTCAACGTCGATCGCGGGATGTTCCTGGTTTGCACCTCTGCACGATCGTTCTCGTTGGCAATTGGTGGGGTCTGCTTAGCCCCACCGGGCGAGAATCGTCGGTCGGAACCTGACGAAACCGCTACCGGTGCTGCGGCGGCTGGCGGACCAACGGCGGCAGCGAGCACAGACGAATCACACGTATCAGAAGACGCATCAGAATTGACCACTTCTGACGAATCCTCCTCAATCATAGAAAGCGCGTTGCTCTTGCCGGTCTTACCTGCAGACGCCGGGGGGAGCTGCCGAACTACACTCGGTGGCCCCGCGCGTCTGGTCGCTCTGTTCCCGCACCTCAAGACGGCACTCTCCTCGGGGGAGTCATTTCCCGAAAAAGTACCCATCAAAAGAGGCGAAGTAGCAGAGGTTGCAAGCGAAATGTCGGAGGGTAAAAGGGGAACGGCATCGTCTTGTGCATTCCCAACCCTCTTGTCCGAATATGGAGAAGAAACAGCGGGTGCAAGGGCACCAGCGTTTCGCAGGGCAGGAGCACCTCGCTCCACCATCCCTGATACACGTACATCTTGTGAAGAACGTGCAATATGTCCCGATGGTGCCGAAGGCGGGTCGGGGGAGGTACACGAACCGCCACCGACGAGTCAGTTGGACCCACGAGCATTGTGGCCATTCTGACCGCCAGATTGGAAATTTCCCGGCTGTCTAGCATTGTAGTTAGACGAAACAGAAGCACCGGGAGGAGAGCCTGTGTGGACCGATGATTGCGGTCATTATGTAGACAGAGCACCAGTGTGATGGGTGTTGTCTGTGGACGGCTGTCGCGAGTTATGAGCAAAATTTCCATTATTGCGACCATTATTCTGGGAGTTACCGTTGTTATGGTAGTCGCCTGCGTGATTTCTACGCGAAGACGAAGAGTGACGCTTGTTACGCCCGCCACCAGCACCTGAACCGGTGTGTGGCTTGCGACGGTAAGACCTCATACGGCCTTGCCAACGTCGGAAAGCGTCAGAGTTGTCGTGCAGCTCACCCAGTTCTGGGTTCAACAGACCGCTAGAATTTGTGAAAGGAGCTGGGCAGTGTTTCATGGAATGGTCATCACCAGAGCGTTCAAACAACGGTTACGGTTCTCTCGAAACGCTTGCGAGCGAGCGTCCTGAGAAAAGAGAGGAGTCCACAAAAAAGGATCACCGGTGTTACGGAAAGAGGAACTGACTTGGTACACATTCGACCAATCGCCTTGTGTGGCGGGCCATGCACTATAATCACGGGAAAACGGATTATCACCGCCGCCCTGAGACTGAACTGCCAAAACAACAGGATTTTGTGCAGAACCCTGTGCCCACCGGCCCGAAGGCGCAGGTGCAGGTGCACGGTTCTGGGAACGCCGGGGCTGCGAAGAACCAGGCGTGGAAGACAAAGAAAAATACTCTGAACCTCCTATAGCGGGGGTTTTGTTGGTGGCCAAAGGCGAGAACGCCTGCCACATTGCATCAATCGAGTCAAACGGTGTCACGGCCGTAGCCAGATCACCAGGGTACAGCATCGGAGCCAAAGACGGAAACTGTTTACTTACAGAATTCCTGACTATCTCAAGCACCATAGACACGCTAAGAGCCAAAACACGCTCAGATCCGGTGACAGAAGAAACCAAAAGGCGGAACGCCCTAAGGTAATCCGCAAACAAGGTCCCATTCGAAACACCAAATTGCTGAAGTCGCAAAAACGACTCCTGTCGATCTCCGACATCGAATTGCTCCGACAGCAGTCGCAGAAGGAGCGTGAAGGCCTCTGGACCCGTGGCTCCTTCATCCAGCCTCCGCTTCACTTGCTGAAAATAATCAGAAATGGAGAGGACAAGGTCGGATGTAGTAGGTTTGTCAGGTGAGATCGCACTCAAAATTCTCTTTTGAAGGGGGCGCTCCCAACCTCGGACAAAATCGGAGTCCATCAAACCGACGCGACGATCATCACACAACATCAAAATATCCGTGAGCGCAGATCGAACGGTGCGAATGAGCTGCTGATATGCATCAGCTGGCAGCAAAGACGCAGGGAAAGGCATAGCGGATACACGTTCAACTTTTTTGAGGTTGAGGGTGATGTACTCACGTTGGACACGAGCAACATGTGCGGCATCAACTGCCGAAGCAGCAGCAGCAACCGTTGCATGGCGAGCGTGAGCAGTGGTGGAAGAAAGCGGCAGAGCACTATCATCGGTGGGCACACTCGCTATGGCAAGAGGCTCTGTTTTTACAGACGGTGGGGCAGCTTCAACAGCAACCCCACTGGGTTCGGTCTTAATAGACTTTGTGTCTGCAACATCAACACCACGGAAGTCTGTCAACTTGACAGACTTGTCACTACGCAACACAGTGTTCGAAAACACAAGATGACCATCACGCAGAAGAGCGTTAAGACGATCATCAGAAGCAACATCCACGAGAGACGGTACTACTTGCCTGGAAGACCGGCCCGAAGAAGCCTTCCGAGGAAGACTACGCTCCGAGGCGGAGTCCGAGGATGCTCCTCCAGCGGCGTCCGAAGACGGGCGAGAGGTGCGGCTCTTCTTCTTGACCACCTTCTTGTCCACGCGCTCCGAAGAGCTGGACGCCGAAGAAGACGCTGGAGCACGGCCGCGATGGGAGAGAGCAGATCCGCGGCGGTGGCTGCTATCGCTGTCGCCAGAGCTGCCGCACGGCTAATCTCCTATCCTCCATGATATGACGAACAGCGAACCGTTCGAAAATAGCTGCTTCACAGCAGCATCCATCGCATGAAAGTACAAGCATATGGACAGGATGGGTAGTGTTAGCAAGAGCTATCACGCCCAGAATTATTGCAAGCGCTTGCTCCCAATCACTCCTGAGTGTTGCTACTCGTAGAGTTCAAGGGCAGCAGCAGTAGCTGCACGTTCATGAGCGGAAGAAAGCATGGGAGGCGGAGCAGGCACATGGTTAGCAGAAGCTACAGCGCGTGCATTGCGAGCCTGGTGACGATTATCACGAGCAAGCGCCTGCTCTCTGTTCTCTTAGAGGTATAACTCTGAGAAGCGGACACTCGGGGCGGCGATCACACTACATGTAGCATCAGTATGCGCCGACCGAGCGCCCGCGCTGCTTCCCCGAACAGGAATCAGCGATTTTGCTACATGGTTAATAGCAGGCGTATCGCAACGCACACCTCGGGAGGTGTTGATGGTCCTTGGTGCGGCTGAGCGCACATCAGAACGAGCACTAACTAGAGCTGCTAGGTGCAACTGCGAGTGCGGAGGGGTGTTGTACAGCGTCAGAAAAATGACAGTCCCGTCAGCAAAAGACGGGACAAGAGACACTTCACGCGAAGCGAGTGTCGGTCCTATTGCGACTGAACGCACATCGGAAGTTCCTAGTGCGACTGAACGCACATCGGAGGGGTGTGTGGCTACTAAGCGGAACCAGTGGCCACCACCACATCATCACCAGACACAGCAGTCTCAAAAGGAGACGGAGATGTTCCGGTGGGGGTATGAACGGCATCAACAGCAGAACCAGTGGATACAAAGGGGGCAGCCGGTTTACGCGCACGCACACTGCTCGGGGCTATAGCCCCACGAGCACGCTCATCCTTTTGGAAAGAGCGGACACGCCTGGCCTCAGCGCGAAGCTCAGACAGACGTGCGGCCTCTTCTTGAGGATCAGCGGCGCGAGCACCAACACCATAATGCGGTGCATACAGAGCGTGGTCGAAAAAGACAGAGGCGACTGCAGGATCAACATGTGATACAGCAGGCAGCGCCTCTGGCGAACCAGGCGGTGGGAGAGGAACCGACTGCAGAGAACTGGCAGGGCTGGTGGACTCTGAGTCCTCGCTGCCGTCCCTACGATGAGACATACCAAGAAAGGAAAGCAGGAGCAAGACCGCGCGGTAGAGATGTTTAGCCAGTGGAGCAAAAACGAGCTCTCACGCTAGCAACTGAGAAACCAAAGAGCCGAGGGAAGGCTAAAATCCTTTACTGCAGACACGCCAAATGTTGTGGGATTTCACGCGTAGCGATCCCTGAAGACCCTGATGAAGACTCACTTGTTTATTAATCTCTTGGAACAGCAGTGCTTGCTGTTGCTTTGCTCTCAAAGGTAGACTGAGCACAGAGGGGGAGGACATGCTCCCTCTAAAAGGGGTCACAAAGGTCCTGTCCCCTGTTTTATCCTTCCATCGGGAGTTACATCTCCCGCACTTTCCTCTGGGAATTACTCCGCAATACCGTTGGCACTGGCTACATTCAAATCCCATAACATACGGTACATGGTAGATATTCATGTGACACTAAAAAACAAACGATTTACCACTGCTGCCGCCGACTTGACTGACGGATTACAGCAGGTTTCGGCAATACAGCAGTAGTTCGGGGACACAGCAGTGGTACTCTCGGCATGTATGTGCCCATGTACAACTTCATGTGTAGAGGTAGACTACAGCAGTACTGCTGTATGCAGTGGGTAACATTAGCACCGTGGCACCAGCATGCTTCGAAATGTATACTTGTACAGAGTCGGAGGTCCTGATACAAGAATTGGGACGCACATGTGGGTATCAATTTTTGAATCATGAATACCACCCGACACATGCTTCGACTTGCAGTGCGAGACGAAGAGTTGGGGTGGTACTGCGGGTATTGCGGGTGGGAGCGAGTGCGGCGAGAGACGAGAGAAAGGGGACGAGAGCGACACACGCACACACCAGGCGGACACACCAGGCGGACACGAAGACTATGTAGACTACTCTATGTAGACAGATGGCGAGAGAGACAAAAACAAGCTTCTCACACACCTACTGCTGCAACCTCGAGGCCCGAGACATGAGTCTTCTCCTTCCAGCAACCTGGCTGACGCTATCCAGCAAGTAGGGCATGCTCTCGGCATCTTGCTGCTTCGCGCTTGCTCGCCTTGGCCTGAGGTGTTGCCTGACGGCCTACCGAGCAGGGAAACCGACTGCACCTGGACCTACAGCAGCGCCGTTAACCGCCCTGTTTGCTGAATCCTGACAGGATTTGCCCTTGGTGACCACTACCCCTCTCTATGTTGGGCCCTACCATGGTGTCGCGCGTGTGGGGCCGTTGCCTGTGGCGTGCGTGGTGTGTTTGAAGGGGCATGCCCACTCGCCATCACATGCGGCGAGATTGATTTGGAAAGTTGCCTTGCAGCTTGCAGCGCGTTTAAAATGAAGATGTTGGTTCCAAATATTTGACACTAAATATTTGGAAACTTTGGAACGAAAATTTGGAACAATAATAAATAAAACGGCCCTAAACAGGGTCCGCTACTGCTGTACCACGGTACGTTGGAAGATGGGATTTGGATTTTGGAGGTGGACGGGGTAAACGCGGTATGCATGCGAATATGTACCGCATCGTCATACATTTGAGGCTTCATCTTCACAGACTGCTTGACTCTCGCTCGACCTCTGAGACACAGACTAGCTTGAAAAGGGAAGGACAGAGGCAGTCCGTCTCGTTTGCTTCTGGTGACGATGGTGCCGTCTCCTTCGTTGCGGTACCGACGGAGGAGGAGTCGTTTTCGGGCAGCTGTGGCGGTTGGTGCGGCAGTGGCGGCAGGTTTGGCGGCACCTCTTCTTGCTGTTGCCGCTACGGCGCCCGCTGCGGCCGCCCAGGAAGTCGTCGACCTGCCAGAGCTCACGGGTAACCGTGGGCAGACTCAAGACCACGGACGGGTGGACCCTGAGCCACGGCAACGTCCTGGGAAGGGGCCAGGAGGTTACAACGGGTTCAGCGCTCACCCCATGATAGACGTGGGTGAGGAGTGTGTACCTAGCCCTCTCTGGGTCAAAGACGTCGACAAGTCGAGCTATGAGCTGGGGTGCGAAGAGATCGAGGTACGTACGCATACATTTTCTGCTATTTAGTCTGGTGCATGTATATCATGAGTCTACCTCCAAACGCCCCGTGTGAAATCAAGATAACTTCAAACCAGTCTAAATGCAAGTCAATAGAGCCAGAACGGCAGGCGCTCTAATCAGGCCATTTTTTTTAGCGTTCTAACGTTCTAACGGCACCGCGAAGAATGCGTCGTGTGTGCTGGCACCTTCAGGTTTGCTTCTTGGATGGTGATATCGACCATATCGTATGTAGTCTATAGAAACTACGCCCATCTGCTCTCTGCAAATAAATAAATCTTCGCAAATTGAAAATTGACCGACACACCCAGTGTCTTGCACTACAGATAGGGCCCGGAGATAAGAAACGCCAAAATCGGATCGAGCCTCAATTTGTTTTTCTGGGCTGAAGGGCCAGCCGAAGTCGACCAACTTCTTCAACGGATTTCTTATTCCTTTGGACTGTCGGGTCCTGCTAATTCTCTTATTTTCTTGTTTCTGGTGATGGCGAAGAAAACAAAAACAACACACCAATGACCAAGCCTTCATGCAGCATTAAACCGACAGCTCGGTGTGGTGAACATTGGGGGTCGTGGCAGTACAGAAGTACAGCAGCAATGGGTAGCGCAGCCCGCAGCGGTGCTGGGGTGCGGGGGGCGCCGCGAAAATGATCACTCTCTACATAGACTACCCCAAAAAAATACTTGACATGAGCTAGGTAGGGGGTGGGAGCATGGCAGCAGCAGCAGCAGCAGCAGGAGTGAGTGGAACGTTTCTTTGGACACGCGCCCCCAGTTTCTACCCCTTGCTTCTTTTGTCTTGGTATTGCACGGCCATCTTTCTTATTGGGACGTTTCTTTTGTTGTGGCCGAGATTGCGCTGAGTTTTTGGCCTTTTTTCTCATTTTCCGTCAATACTTGGGCCTTTTATTCTTCACTGAATTTTTCTTAACTGCGGGCCCCGTCTGTACTTGTGCTCGCCGCCACCGACCCCAATCTCCTGAACTGAACTGTGGGTCGACAGCAGCAGTAGTTGATGCTGCTGACGACCCGCCGTTCAGGGATTTACGGTCCGCGGCGGTGAGTACAAGCAGGTCTTGGGCATCGGTCAAATTTATTTGCGGAGATTTACGGAGACATATTTATTGGCCATTACCCCGATCGATCCTCGATATCACCGCCCAAGAAGCAAACCAAACGCGCCAGCACACACGACGCCTCTTTATGGTGTCCTCTACTGATAGCAGAACTTACGTGCAGTGAAAAAAAGCGGGAGCGTTGCGGGAAGGTTGATTCATTCTTCTTGTGCATTGGACTAGTCTCCAAAGGGTTGTGAGTTCCCCGCTAGAACGCGTGCGTGTTGCTGTTGGAGAAACCAGACGACAACAATCATCCAAATCATCTACGCCACATCCTCGAATCAAGTGTCGGTGAACTCAAAAGCCCGGAGTAGCGTCGTGCCTCTAGGCGTGCGAACGAAGAACCCCAATGCTCGACGGACACGAATTGCGGAACAAGTCGGAGCTCGCAAGTAGCTGATGAGATGAGAGTGTTCCGTTCTATCCCCTGCCACCGTTCCACTGCGACTTTTCGACATTCATTCGTTCTATCTCGCACGCAAAACTACATGAACCAAATCGACGTTTGTTTCGGGGTGCGTTTAAACTCCCTCGAGCGCACGTCCAGCTCCTCTGCCTTCTCCTCCTCCCCCTCTTCCTCCTCCTTTTCATCCCCTCCCCCTCGTTTTCTCCCCCGTACCCCGACCCCTACCCCCTACCTCCCTCTTGCTCACTTCCCTCCCCCCCTCTTCGCTGAAGTCCGAGTTAACCTCTTCTACGCGCCGAAAACATATTTGGCCATAATCTTGCGCCGCAGCAGCCTAGGCTACCCCCGTGAGGGTGCGCTGACCATGCTCTCCCTCTCATCGCCTACTTGTAGGTGTTGTACGCCGTAAAGAGCGCGGATAGACGCGGCGAGCCCGCACGCGCGCACACGGCTATAGGGGGCACACACAGATGCACAATAAGCCCCCTACAGAACATGGTGCCCCATTTATTTACTGGAATTACGGTTTCATCTTGAACTTATTATAGCGTTTGGGGGGGGTGGGGGTGGTCACTTCATACGCACCCCCCCAAAAAAAATCATCCCACATCAAAAAGGGATATGTACCTACAATATAGGTGTGCAAAATATCGGGCACCCTGTCGCGACATATTCTGTTTCTAGATCCTGGCGGGTTCCAAGATGTTAAGTCTTTAGACTACATTGAGAAAGGTAGTGCTGAACTGAAAATGGTATGTATTGTCAAAAAAGGTTAGTCAGTACCATACCTATGCGAAAGAAGGGTTGCAGAACCGCATCTGGTCACCGAAGTGTAAGGTGCTTTGCTCGTGCAAGGCGAACACGGAACGGGCCCGAAGACAAGAATTTTTTTCAGAAAAACAGCTTCAAACGTTCGTAGAAATAATAGAAATTGGCCTTGTACGAAACACACCTCAATCTAGGGCGTACCGTGTGGTATGACACAGGAACGACCGGTACCCCAACAAGAAACGGTAGCTATGGACGTGTGTTGAATTGGAAACATCACCACTTATATGTAGATACCTAGGCCACCGTTGCCGGTACAATGGCTAGATAAAGCCAACGCCGTCGGAGCGTGGGTGCCGCTAGGAGTCACCATGAGAAAGGGAGTGAGACATTCAACCCAGGAGGGTGATCACCCCCGCTCGATGTTCGCCACACCGAGAATTTCGGGCCAATGGCGCATGAAAGATGAAAGCTTGGTGTGTTGCGTTCTTGGCAAGAGATGAGAGAATAGGAAGAAGGATGCCAAGGCCCCCCAATGCGAAGGTGTACCGATTCTGGTAAAAGTCAATCGACGGATACCCTGCGAATCGGGTCCTCCTTAACACTCCACCCACAGAATTTACCCTCAACTGGGAACCTCTTGTGGCCAGGACGGGTAATTCGATGGAAGTGTCACAAGGTTCTTTATAGGATCGATTCCAAGAGGTGTTCTCAGGACTGACACACATTGTGTCCATGGGAAAATGTCCAAGTCAGGAGAAAAAATGTGCACCCAAGGAGATTCGAACCAGTATCCTGCTGACGCCATATGCGAAGGTGTACCGATTCTGGTAAAAGTCAATCGACGGCCGCTGACGCCAACTATAAAGGAGGTGAAGCCGTGGACGGTAGCTTGCTCCTAGAGATAGATGAAGGTAGGTTCTGTCGTTGACACGCTTGTCCACGACCACGTTGAGATGGGAAAGTTGCTTGTTATTGCTGAGAGACTATCAGCAAAGGTCTGAGGTGAAGTGGGGATCCAACTTCACCTCAGGGGGTACGCAGACTAGACAAATTCTAAGAGGGTAGGTGTCTGAAGGGTATACCTCCGGGGACCGACCCACATCCTATCAACAATAAGATGTACCCTATTTAAGCTAGCAGCCACACTCCTTAACACCAAGTAGAAATATGGACGACGTCGGCAAGTCTTGGGACACAAAGTATGGAACGGACCCACCCGTTGTTTCTCTTTTTTTTCTTCTGGCCTGTTCGGCACTTGGTGAATCAGGGTGGTTGTTGTCATCAACCACCCGGGATCTTGAATCGAAATCTACATGGAATCTCGATATCGAGGGTAGATTGGGCGTCGTGTCCGAGTACAACACACAAAAAACGGTGCAGCCGGAGGTATGAACATGTCGTTCACGCCAGCACCGCCGAGACAACGATCTCGGGAAAACTCTGTACATTTTTCGTATGATGTTTCTAAAATGTTTGTGTTTGGCTGGCTCTGTGTCTGGTGCGGGAAACGTGGCCCAGGCTATGCTGGCAAACAACAAGAGGTTCGTCGGGGAGGGTCGTGTGCGAAAAGTGTACTTGGCGGAGTACGGGGATCAGACGGTAGCTGTGAAGGTACTCCAGCACCAAGACCAAGTTAACCGGCATCGAATCGAGGTGGCAACCATGGATGCGGTGAGTTGGTTGAAAGAGTGGGCCTGTCGCTCGCCCAAGACGAAACCTTTGTGTTCGCATTTTTGTAGACCCGTTGAGGGCTGCACCTGTGCATCATTTTTTCTTCACGGTTGATTGTCTAGATGTGTTTTTCCCTGGTCCATACATACATGTCCTAAAGGTATTCGCTTTTCCTCTTTGCCCGTTTGTTTTCTCCAGAGACCGTGGTACCTGGGCTCGTCCGTTGATTTTTCCCCAAACCGTCTGAATACCGGCGTGGTTCATTGGTGACATGGACGTACCGTCAAACGTGGGGCGTTTTGTGCCTTCACATTTTGGTGTTTTATCGTAAGTGCGCCCCTCGTCGGTTGGGTATGGCTGGGTGTGAGGACGACCTACTATCACCCCATGCCCAACATATCCCCGGTTTGTTGGGTGACAGGAATTTCCTCGTTGTACCCCTTACTTGACTTATCTCCCCCCCCCCCGGGCACTGCACCATTGCACCAACCTCCCGCGAGCGATGACGTGCATTTGCTGGCTCGGGTGACACGCTTTGAGTTGTGTTGTTTTGCGTTGTCTTTGTTGTTGTTTGTTTGTTGTTTGTCGCTACGGCGTGTGTCTTTCTCTGTCTGTGTCTTTCTCCTACTCTTTCCCTTCTCTCCGTCTGTTTTCTTCTTTTTCTTTTTCTTTTTCTTTCTTGTTCCAATCTACGGTTACCTCGCATAGCGTGTAGAGGCGAGCGGAGTGGCCTAGACTATCTGTCGTTGACTTCTATTGGCTTGCGGACCCATCGGGTCCATTTTGTTTTCGTATACCTTTTTTTGGGTAAGTTAGCCTGTGACCACGGGAATCGACCCCGTCAATCAGGTGTTAGACTCGTACGGACAGAAGAAGGTACTGGGCAGAGAGAATGGAACGGTTTTTAATGTGAATACAACAAAACAACAACAACAACAACAACAACAACAACAACATATTAGTTTAGTATACATGGCGCTTTCCACCAAAACACCGTTGACCCCCCCGACCCCTGCTCGTCTGTCTTGACGCCGATCGCGGGAGCAGGTCAGAGGTAATCCTCACATCGTCCAAACACTGGGCATATGCAACACCACGGTGGTAACCGAAGCCTTCACGCTTACTCTTTCATCCGCCATGCGCAAGCGCACGACGGCTCTACCGATCGGCGAGGCCGTCACGATGTCCTTGGACGCCGTGAGAGGCCTGCAAGCCCTCCACGAGGCTATCGGAGGCCCAATCGTACACTTTGACCTGAAACCGCCCCAGATTCTGGTGACAGGCATCGGGCAGGTGAAGCTCAACGACTTCAACGTTGCCTGGTTCATGAGCCGAGGGCCGGACGGGAAGCCGTGTCCATTCAATATGGGTATCGAACATCGCGGGCAAACCTCACCCTGGAGATCCCCTGAGTACCACGCCCGAAAGGTCAGCGACAGCAGTAGGGATCGGTCGGTTCAAAGCGTTTGTTCCATTGGTCGTTTCACTATAGCGGTCGCCGAGGAAGCCGCTTGCAGCAGTCAACTCCTGGTAGACGGAAGGCGACAGCTAGCTGTATTTACTGACCACCCTACCGGAGCATATAATGTATTATCTGGTCGCTATTTTTTCTAGCGATTGTCACACGCCTTAGACTATATCGCACGCGATATTGTAGGATTGAACGACGACAGGCTGATGACGACGAGGAACTTCGTCAACGGTGTGACGATGAGGACAACCAGGAGGTAAGTGGCCACCCCCCTCACTCAGCCCGTGCGCTGGGGACCCCCCGGAATATACCTACACGCTGGCGATGGCGAGTACCACGGGCAACCCCGACGGGCTTCAACTTCTCTCCAGCAGAGGTCAACATCAAAAGCAGAACACCTCCGGAGAACGTGAAGATCGCTGAATATTTATGCGGCTGGCATGAGCTGTAATTCTGCGGAACACGTCACGTCTCCATCTATCGTGTCGGTTGCCAGGTCGAGGCTTCACCTATTGACTGACCTCAAGATGTCTGAACATGACCATCACCGATAGGCTGGTGGGCTGTGAAGAGGCGTCGGTTCCGTCTTCTGAGGCACTCGTACGTTCGTCCCCACGACGCGATGACACAACATACTTGCGGGATTCGTCCTGCATGGTCCCAGCTAGTGCGCATGAAGGTTTCACCCAGGTTACATGCTCACGTCCAGCATCAATGGGAATACAACACACGCACAGTTGGACAGTACGCATGCCTTGTTCCAACAGCGTTCGTCGCACCCCTTTTGTTTTTGCCCCCTTTCATTGTCGTTTGGAACCCTTTTTAGCCCATGACGGAGAAAGTAGATATCTACTCGATGGGTCTAATCTTCCTATTAATAATAGCTGGCGACGGCATGCGCATGCCAGTGGCGCAAGAGTCGAAGGATGATGTCCCCGTGTTCGCCACACCGTGGCACAGGAGCTACTATGAGGTGCGTGAGCTTAGATTGTTTTGCTACTCGGCTGAACGCCCCCCACTCTTCGGGCGGGACAGGATTATGCGAACAGTATAGTGGTCAGCGGGTGTTGTTGTGTGTTTTCATATGTGTGTGTGAATCCCATACCGAGTCTGCCTAGTTTAAGTGCAAAAAGCGGTTACCATTACGTCGTGCAGCATGTGTGCCACTCTGCCGTTTGTACTCGTCGTTTCCACGGTCGAACACGGCAGTTATCGGTCTGAAAGGCTCGCTAAGACCTAAGTACGTTTTTCGTCAGTTACAAACACAAAGAGTCGACAGGCGATTTGAACGGTTTGTGTAGATCGGCCAGTAGCCCTTATGACAGATCGTTTGGAAGCACTGCGACCGATCGACAATTCCCCCCCCAGTTACGCCAGCCCTCGATAATTACCCATGTTCGTTGTTATGCCTACCCTGCCTGACAACCCCGTGGACACCAACACGCTTTCCGGCCTTGGCAAGATCGCGCAAGACATGATTGTTGAGGAGGCCAACCGAAGACCCTCCGCTCGCCAAGTCGCTGAGCGGCTAGACGTGATCCTCCACGAGTTACCCTGATTCCGTTAGACAACACATCAGTTTCGTGTCCAACCGATTCAAGCAAGTGTGTTTGTGCACCAAGATTCGTTCCATTATTGCCCGGCCATGAGAGAACGAGGGCTTATAAAAGGACTCTGGCCCTCCATTTTGTTTCGTCGTCGTCGTCGTCGTCGTCGTCGTGGTTGCGGTCGTCGTCGACATTCACTGCATCACGCTAAGCATAAACCCTCTTGCAAAGTTCTGGAGGTCTGCTCTGTCGCTTGATTCGAGATTGCGGACTTGGTCAAGCCCTTGTTGTCGCGGAAAGTCACGCAGCTATGCATAGTTTCGGGGGGCAAAGATGTTTCACCGCCAACCATCCATGGTGATGGTCTCGTGTGTCGTGGAGGTATGAAACAAATGAAAATTTCCGAGTTGGGCAGACTAGCGTAAATATGTACGTAGTAGTCTTCTGCCGCACAATGTACAGCTGTGGCGGGAGTGTGCATCATGCTTCGGAGTACGTTGTGTACGTACATGGTTTGCCGAGCACGTTCGCAGGGATGCAGCATAGATAGGTGGCCTCAGGTGCAGACTAATAAGTTGTACGGCGATTGTTGTTGTTGTTGTTGTCTTCACATTAAAAACCGTTCCGATCTCTCTCTACCCAAAACCTTCGTATGCCCGTACTGATCCAACACTCGACGCGGTCGATTCCCGTGGTCACAGGTTAAACCCTAAAAATGTACACTCAAATAAACTGGCCCCGAGGGGTCCGCAAGTCAATAGAAATCAACGACAGATATTCTGGAGTCCTCCACTCCCTCTGCGCGCTATGCGAGGTATCAACTGAGACTAGGAGTCACTATCATGGGCCGGAGAGAAATAGGTACACCCCCTTGGTTCAATCTTGGTACTTCACAACGCAAGCAGAGACAAGGCCATCTGGCACAGAAAAAGAGAGAAAAAGAGAAAAAATACAAAATGGAAACAGTAAGAAGAAGAGAAAATAAAATGAAACTAAAATGAAAAAGAGCGAGGACAAAAAGGGACCAGGCCGAAAATAACAAGAACGGCGATTAAACAAGCTTTAGTGGATAAAAGGTTGTCAGCAGTGCAGTAGTACTTCGGTTTTGGGGGAAAGAGGATGGTTCTGAACGTCGCAGGAATGGGAAAAACAACCGGTTTCCGCCAGGTTCCAAGCAGGGGGGGAGCGTAACTTTCGCCACACGCATCGCTCCGCCAACTAACGGTGGGGTTTGTGCTGGAGGACGGAGATGCAAAAGAGTGACACCCTGAGATGGGAACCCTGCACTTTCATGTTGCACCTGTTCGCTACCGGCTTGCTACGTTGTGACGGAAAAATGAACAATGAATTTCTTTCCATTATTTTTTCAATCTTGCTCAATCAAAGGACGGCTTATCGCGTTTGCTCTGTCTTGTCCGTTCTCTGAGCTTACGGAAGCTAAACGCAAGAGATCGCGGTCGTGCCTTCGCACGACCTGGGCCTCGACTTCTGCTCTAAGGATCTTCAACGAAGCGACACCGGTGCCGGCGGCAGGGATTGTACCGGCCCATACCAGCATCACGTTCGTTGTCGACTCTGTTTTTCCTGTACGTCACTGATGATTGCGATTTTTTATGTCGTTGTCCTGTTGTTAGTTTGTTTTTGGTACAACAGCCGTGAACTCGAGAAACGATATGAACAAAGGGCGACTCACTTCTTGCGGTGCAATCGATCGTGTTGTGAGGTCTTCCGAGTTATCGACCAGAAAGAAAAACTCTCTTGTGACGAACGGCCATTGGTATCGTCACGCGTCACACACACGCACAATTTGCCCGAAATGTAGTACAGCAATAGCTTACCTTCCCGCCGATTTGGAGTGATTATTGTGAATTTCTCGTTCTCTGCGGAAAGTGAAACTGAAACAAGAGCAACTGCAAAATCATACCCACTGCGAGCTGTGTGTATGATTGGTCTTGTGTAGCGGCTGATAGGGGTGGCGAGCGAGTCGTGTAGGGCGAGACTCGGATGGCGGGCAAGAGTAAAATTTAACTTTCAAGCAGTGTGTTCGGCCCAAACACACTCTTCTTACTATACCCTGCCGGCCGTGGTGTGGCAGCACCTAAACTGAACCCTTTCGCCTTCGCGATGGAACCACGGTACGCCTCCCCGGCCTGCCCCCCCCGTCCCTGGGGTAGGCCGAGGTTCCGCAAGTGGATCTAGACCTCGAAAGACCACCCAGCAAAGACGGATATTCGGTCCCTAGCACTGTTGAGAGGGGGATCCTGAGTTTGGCGGTTGGGAGTTACTGCTGTCGTGAGATCGGGGTAGCTCGTGAACCGCCAGCTTTGGTAACTGCAAAATGAGACTGGATCCTAACGCCCCGGCTTGGACACCGGGGCTATGCAGCAGCAGAGAGCACGGTGAGGGTGGCGGAGTGACCGCACGCCGTGGGGGTATGCCCCAGAGAGAGGAAAGGAGAGAGTCCAGAGATGGAGGACCACACCGCTCCGGGACAAGAAGACAACTCTATGGGAAACAAGGCAAGGACCGGGGTAACTATCACCTTAGCCCGAGAGTTCGCAAGAAAAAAGAAAAAAAAGAAAAAAAGAGGGGGAGATGGAGGAAAAGGAGGGGTCGGGCGGCGCGTAGGCTAGCTAAGAGATTTTCGCGCGCCGCGAGAAAGAGACAGCAGGGTCAACTTCTTAGGGTAGCAACCTGGAATGTGCGGACTTTGGCTTTAAACGGGGCCAATGGATACGGGCGAGCCTACAGCATTCTACACGAGGCAGCGAGACAAGACGTATCGGTGGTAGGAATGCAGGAGACACGGAGGGCAGGTCGAACGGAATTTGCAGCAGCGGGTTTCCGGGTGTTCTGCTGTGGCACGGAGACTGGTGGAGTCCATGGTGTGGGGATAGCCGTCAAAGAGTCACTGTGCAAGACATCCACGTTCACTACCGAGTTTATCGACGAACGCCTTATTGCCATGAGGTTTCTGTTGGCAGGCCACCGTGGAGCGGTCAACTTCGTAGCCGCGTATGCTCCAACCGAACCTTCAACCGCCGATAGCAAGCGCGTGTTCTGGGGAAAACTTGACAGTCTCGCGCGGAGGATCCCTTCCAAAGAATATGTGTATGTCTTATTGGACGCCAACGCGCGGACGGGAGATAGGTTGGACGGAGGGGACGGAAGGGTATTAGGAATGTACGGGCGTGATGAGCTCAATGACAATGGCATGCTACTGTTGAATTTCGCAACGGAAAACAGGCTAGCTCTCACGAACACGTTCTTCGAGACGCGCAAGGGCGGAATATGGCACACATACAACGGTGTGTCGGGAAACGATTGCAAGCGCCTTGACTACATTTCAAGCCAACAACATCCTCCCGGAGGAACAGTGCGGATTTCGACCCGGGCGATCCACCGTCGACATGCTGTTCGTCGTGCGCCGCCTCCAGGAGCTGGGGCGGAGAAAGAAAATACCGCTCTACATGTGCTTCGTCGACTTGAAGAAGGCGTATGATTCGGTGGACCGAGAGATGCTATGGAAGGTGCTGGCCAGGGCCGGGATTCCCGCGAAGCTAATCAAAGCCATCCGCCAATTCCACGATGGAATGCGGGCCCGGGTGCGCATGGACGACGGAGAACTATCGGACTGGTTCTTCGTCAAACAGGGTGTGCGACAAGGATGTGTGCTATCCCCACTGCTGTTCAACATCTTCTTCGCCGAGGTCCTCGAGGTCGTCGTTATCCGATTCAGCGAGGATGATGTTGTTCTGCAGAACCTGGTGTGCTTGGAGGAGGGGAAGACGGAAGCGGGGGGGGGGGGGGACACACCCCTTGACCGAGTACGGAGGGCAGTATGGGGGATGCTGTATGCCGATGATGCCGGCGTCGTATCGAGGTCTGCAGAAGGACTGGCGAGAATGATGACCATCATCGTTGAGGTGTTCGGAGAGTTCGGGCTAACGGTGTCGGAGAAGAAGACGGAGACGCTCCTGATGCGCGCGAAGGACAAGTCGACTACAACATCACAGCCCCCCCCGCCTCCACCGCTCACCATCGAAGCCGCGGGACAGAAATACGCCCAGACGACCGAGTTCCGGTACCTCGGTGGCCTCGTCAACGAACATGGCGACCTCACCCGGGAGATCAGCTACAGGAGCATAGGAGCGTGGGCGTGCCTCAGGCGATATGGCCAGGAGCTCTTCGACAGACCGAAAGAGCTATTCCGACTCAAGATCCGCCTCCTCCAGGCGGAGGCGATGGAGGCACTGCTGTACGGCTGCATGACATGGTCACCACTCAGCGGCCACTATCAGACGCTGCGGTCGACACACCACCGACTGCTCCTTCGAGTTATCGGGTACAAGCGCAAGAAAGACACCTACCGGCAGCTCTCTTACGCCCAGACGCTGAAGACGGTCGAATGCCAGAGCGTTGAAGCCACGATCCGACAACGACGCCTACTGTTCGCGGGAGCACTGGCAAGGCAGCCGGACGGGCGACTCCCGAAACGACTGATGCTCGGCGAGCTGGCGGGGGGGGAGAAGCTGATCGATAATTCGGGTGGCTCAGTTGTGTGTGATGGGAGCGTAGAGCAGCTCGGCCATGACGGGCCGCACGGGTAGGTAAAGACGTGTAGACGTGGTGAAAAACGTGTTGTATTCATCGGGGGCGTGCTTGAGCTCGTCATTCCATCACGGCATCAAGTCACGCATAACGCTTTAATACCCAGAACGAATCTCCATGAATCTCCACCAATCTACTACACTCCCAAGGAAAACACAAAGAAACTTCTTGTCCCTCCGTAGTTCGTCACTGCAATCCCCGCATATGTATACGCAATATACCACCCCCATGCTATGCTACGAGTATATCGAATAGCCCCCCTGCTCGTATGCATCGTCATGCTCCAACAAAATATCAAAGTCATCCTTATCATACCAGTTCAATCCCAAAACAAATCAAAACCAAGACAAAATCGAAAACTCCAACACCAAAACAATACCGCCTCCAAAAACAATCAATCGCATACCAACTCTTCCAAATCATCAAGAAAAATCCCAAACATTAACCTTCCAAAACACTACCATCTCCACTTGACCCTCTCTAGCTCTTGTTCAAACTCGTACATATCCTCTCTCTTCCACTCAACGGCAAATCACGATTTGATCCCAAAACACCTCTGTCACTGCAAATTCATCACAAAGTCTCTGTGCAACGCAAAAGATTCCTTGCTGATAGCCTTCGTCAAGAAATCTGCATGCTGAAACTCCGACGACACATGAGTAATCGAAATCTCTTTCCTCTCTACCAGTTCCCTGATAAAGTGATGCCGTACATCAATGTGCTTCGAGTTTGAGTTCGTGATCGGGTTGTGCGCAATCTGAATCGCTCCCTGATTATCCTCGAAGATTTGAATGCACGGCATACCTGCATCTGGCAACATAAAACGCCAAACTTGCCTCAAGAAAAGCACCTCCTTCAAGACGTCGGCAATTGCCACATACTCTGCTTCCGTTGTGGAAAGCGTAACGCACTTCTGCGTCCTCGAAAACCAAGTCACACCCCCACCCCCACACATCACTAGTCCTCCTGAAACCGACCTACGGTCTGCTGCCTTGCTCGCATAGTCAGCATCCACAAACACCTGCATGCTCATGCCAGTCACCACACCCCTCTCAAATGTAATCCCCATCCAACTCGTCCTACGCACGTACCCTAAAATACCAAGTGCTGCCTTCCAGTGCACCATCTTGGGAGACGCGCAATACCGCGCTACTGCTCGTACTGCATTCGCGATGTCCGGCCTGGTTTGAGTGGCCAACCACATCAGGGATCCTACCAACTCGCGGAAAGGGACGTCAGCACACGCTTCGTCCTCGTCAAAGTCGGTGAGCTTCATGCTCACAGGCAAGGGCACACTCTTCCCCCACTCTACGCCGTACTCTGCAGCCAACTCTTCTGCAAACCTTTGCTGCGAGATCCTCAAAAGGCCTCTCTCTAGATCTCTCTGGTAAAAGCACGCGGAGTACCACCTCAACTCCCCAAGGTTCTTCACGGGGACCATCTCGTTGAGGTCTCTGCCAAACTTGTCACATCTCTCCTTCTGCCCTAC
>FN649749.1:2724296-2816489 GCA_000310025.1 Ectocarpus siliculosus
AGTAGTGATGACGTACCACTACAATGTATCGCTGGTTGGTGGCCATGTTTGCGTGTTTGCTTGTTCGTTAGTGGTCTGTCCACCGTGTGGCTGTTTCTGTCTCTTACTTCTTGTTATTTTCGGCCTGGTCCCTTTTTGTCCTCGCTCTTTTTCATTTTAGTTTCATTTTATTTTCTCTTCTTCTTACTGTTTCCATTCTTATTTTTTCTCTTTTTTCTCTTTTTCTCTCTTTTTTTTTCTCTCTTTTTCTGTGCCAGATGGCCTTGTCTCTGCTTGCGTTGTGAAGTACCAAGATTGAACCAAGGGGGTGTACCTCTTTCTCTCCGGCCCATGATAGTGACTCCTAGTCTCAGTTGATAGCGCGCAGAGGGAGTGGAGGATTCCAGAATATCTGTCGTTGATTTCTATTGACTTGCGGACCCCTCGGGGCCAGTTTATTTGAGTATACCTTATTAGGGTAAGTTAACCTGTGACCACGGGAATCGACCGCGTCGAGTGTTGGATCAGTACGGACATACGAAGGTACTGGGTAGAGAGAGATCGGAACGGTTTTTATTGTGAAGACAACAACAACAACAACAACTGTAGTCATGCAACGCAGCAACACATCAATCGTGCATATCCTGCGTTATTGGGGGTCTCGTAGGGCGACGTGCAGAGCAGCCGGCACAAAATCCTTGTGGTGTATAGTCCCACGATGCTGGTGAAGGAAACTACAGGGGTGCTCATCTTGCAACACACAATTTACCCTTTCTTTTCAGTACAGTAGTGGTCCCGATATAGTGGCACCCTGAATAGTGAAATGGCCTGAATTGTGGCATCAAAATCCTGCGGGATAGTTGTCAACGATGTAGAGTTTGGGATGAAATGAGGCCTCCGGCTGCGAAAGCCCGGAGACTCCACCCAGGGTTACTACCCCCGCGTTGACGCCCTCCGTGTCGTCAACGCGGCAGTCGCTCAGTTACTAACCCCTACTAACCCCAGTCAAATCAAATACCTAGCACAGTTGCGTGGGCGGGGACGGCTGTTCTTCCTACCGTACTCTCCCTCCGTTAGGGTTGGGAAGGCTTGTCACGAGTGGGTGCTCTCTCCAAGCTTCTCTGCAGTCAGTCTGTTCTCATCTGCAGAACCCCTTCGCAGTTCCATGATTTCGACAATATTTTTCTGCGGGATAGTTGTCAACGATGTAGAGTTTGGGATGAAATGAGGCCTCCGGCTACGGCACGGGATCCACCCATACTTTGCCTTTCAGCTATTCATGCTGTGTCGGTGCCCGACTGGTATTTTATCCCAAACTTCCATAAAGAAAACAGGTAAACCGAGTGTCGAGCCAATCCCCTCACGTTGCCGTGCACCACGAAGTCGCGAATCGTGCTCCCCTTGTCTCAACCGTCTTGCAGCACCCCCCACCCCCCCCCACATCCTTTCTCCCCGCTGCGGCTCCGGGCTCCATGCGCTCCAACGACATCGAACAGCGGTCATGAGCGTTTTCTGAGCGCACCTTCCGAAGCTCCTGTATTTTTGCAGGTCAAAATTCAGCCCACGGCGAGCGGCGAGGGAAGAAATTTGAGGAGGGTCAGGGATCGGGGACACTGCTGAACGCACAACGTCTCTCGGGAGGCGCGCGCCGGGGGGGGGGTGTTTTATATATGGGGGGGTGAGGGCAAGGTACGGGAGACAACAGACAGAATGCAAACATGGGAGAAAAAACACGAACGAAGGGGTTTGTGCTGCGCTCAAGTACTGCTGTGTGGCATGACAACGAAAGCACAGGGGGAAAGCAGCAACAGAGCACAGCGCAATACTGGCACACCAAAAAAAACATTCGGTCGTTGTGTAGTGAATTTTTATGGTTGTTTTTGTGTGTCATCAGAGAGCAGGCGAGGTGGGCTACACAAAAACTAGCATGTTTTTTTCAGCCGTTGCCTCGCTTTGGCTGGTGCTGTTTGGTGGAGGCAACCAAAAGAAGGCAAAAAAGACTTGGGCGCTCAGAGAGTTCAGAGGCACCCCAGGTGCTTCGGCCGTTTCGGATCCACAGCAGATGGTCGATTCTGGTGCTGTGAGGGACCAAATCGTGCTCGATGCACAAGGAACCGCGGGACCTATCCTGTTGCACAAGGCTCCTACAATAATAATAGGGAGCACACTTTTCTGGTGCTTGGAGAGAGCAAGACCTACCCACACAACCCACTGCCGTGCTTCCGCTGCAGCACACGAACCCACAAGCGCACTGCTGCCACAGCTCTCCAATTGTGTGCCCGGGGGGTATCGGGCGTAATTGTCCTGACGACGCCAGCGGCTCGACGCAGCTCGCCGTTTACGGAATCCTCTCGGAATTGTTTTCTGCGGAGTATTTTTTTGGTTCCCACTCGACTTGATTCCTTTTGTGTCTGTGTACGATTGTATGTCCGCCTCATCAGCTGCGCTGGCCCTTGCTGGATGCACGGCATCAAGTACATATACACTTGTGTACCGATCCGAGTCTTGTAGAGCGAGATCCAGGTGGTGGGGTAGGCGCAAGGCTATATCTACTGCTGTACCCCACCAGGTAGCTGTGTAGCCACCCCCACAACGAAATTTTTGTTGTACGTTGGATTCCATAACCGGCAAGCTGCGTCAAGTTGACGTTAGCCGATACCGCTGGATTTTGGGTTTTTTGGATTTGGACGGAGTAAACTCCGTATGCATGCAAGGGCCGCCACGCAAATACGGCGTTTCTACCGTA
Organism: Ectocarpus siliculosus; assembly: GCA_000310025.1. Taxonomy (NCBI): domain Eukaryota; class Phaeophyceae; order Ectocarpales; family Ectocarpaceae; genus Ectocarpus; species Ectocarpus siliculosus. Next base: position 2,727,022 of record FN649749.1, read on the forward strand.
TGCATATTGATGAGGCTAGTCTCCAGACTGCTCGCCTCCAGCTCGATCTCTGACACACACACCAACTTTGAGGACACAGAGTCTCGTTTGAGGTTGCGATGCTGCCGTCTCCTTCGCAAATGCTGCCGTCTCCTTCGTTGCGGTACCAACGGAGGAGGAGTCGTTTTCGGGTAGCTGTGGTGGTGGCTGTAGCAGTGGCAGCAGCTTTGGCTGCATCTCTTGGTTTTGCAGTTACCGCACCCGCTGCGGCCGCTCAGGAAGCCACCAACCTGCGAGAGCTCGCGGTTAGCCGTGGGCAGACTCAAGACCAAGGACGGGTGGAGTCTGTGCCACGGCAATATCCTGGGAAGGGGCCAGGAGGCTACAACGAGTTCAGCTCTCTCCCCATGATGGACGTGGGTGACGAGTGTGCACCTAGCCCTCTCTGGGTCAAAGACGTCGACCCGTCGAGCTATGAGCTGGGGTGCGAAGAGATTGAGGTGCGTTTCTGCTGTGAGTGTTTTTTCACGGTCGACTTCCAGTGTAGTCCATGAGATGAATGACGACCGTACTACGAAGTACTTATTATGTAGCCCCCGGGCCTCAGAGTGATGGTTTGAGTTACGTTGCCGTTTAAAGGTGGGAGTCTACCGCTCGCTGTAATTGCATAGATTCAGGGTATAAGAATGGTTTTTTTTTTCCCCACAACTGGCTCTCTGTGGTCAAAGATCTTCCAGCATGCGTGTGCACCCATAAATCACGGCGGCAAGGATGGTGCAGCAGTGAGTCCATGTGTGGGGCTCACAGGGATGGGGACGCGATATATGTAAGGGTGACGAACAGGAGTAGAGTAGTACTGCTGCTGTACAGCAGTAGCAGCTATGCGGAGAGAAATAGACTACTTGCAGCAGTAGTAGTTCTGAGCAGGTGTGCATGCCTGTCTCCGACAGCAACCGTCCGCACAGAGGATGTACCTGTACAAGCAATACCTGTTGGCACATCGTCTCCACCTCATCCTTGAACAGAGCATACGGCAAGCGCATATTTATGCTAGCGGCGGAAGACGCGAAGATGCTGACGGGAAACCGCCTCACAGAAGCGCCAGATCGACGAAAAAACGGCCCTCTCATCAGAGAATCGAGACCATCATCCCACCATCGCACGCACAAAATGCATAAAAATCGTGAAATGTTCTGCTAATACAAATAAATAGAGAGTTACGTCAACCACACAGACAGCATTGTTCTGTGATGCAAGTGCATTACCGTCGTCGTGCAAGGAACACTTGAGCCGTCGTGCACACTCTCTCGTCTGGCTACACTGAGACCTGCGCCTTGATTTTCGTTGATAACCGGATGATTCGCGTCACCCTGAAAACAATAGAGAGAGCTGGTGCCCGTTCACGAAGACCTTGGAAAAATCGAGCCTCGATAAACTGAAAAATTGAGAAATCGAGCGCCACTTACTACTTGTCCCCGTTGTTGTGTACCCCAACACAAAAACACCTTCATTTTTACAAGCATGTATGTGCATAGCATAACCAACCCTAGAAACCCCAGCCTCGGCCAAAACTCTAGAGGTTTTTAGTGTGGGCGCTCAACTATGTAACCAACTGGAGCCACAGGCCAATCGCGGTACAAGGTAGGGAGGGAGGACTTTCTTTAAGGTACTCCTCGGTAACACCGTCTTTTTACGCGGATACAGGCGGGGCGGTATTCAATTTTGCGGTTCTCTTTTCGGCGGCTCCCGGTAGTTCGTTTTTCGGCGGTACCGTCTTTGTTTAACGGGTCCCGGTATTGCCAAACATGGCGGAATTTTTCTGGCAGTTATGAACTATGGCGGTACCGCCTTCGGCGGTTCCCGGTACTGCCAAAAATGGCGCCGTGTTTGCTGCAGTAATGAAATATGGAGGCTTTTACCTGGCGGTAGTGAAATACGGCTGTATCGCGTTCGGCGGTCGCGGGAAGACTCGAGGATATCTTAATATGGCGATGCCAAACTACATTCGGTGCCCTTGGGCGCCCCAAAACCGGCGAACCTCTTTTTATATTTTCTCAGTATGACCCAACGAATCCATCTCCATCTACAGAGAAGAGTCTAAGATAGATTAGCAATGAATTCGTAGCGTCAGCGAAAGCTCTGTTGTAATGTAGTATACCGTTGAGAACGTAGTATACAAGTTTCCCCATGGCTTCATTATTTCAAGATGCTAGCATACCCATGGTCAAATTAAGCAGCCTCGTTTACGCTGGGGCAGGTAGGTGTGTGTGCGTGGACAGGAGGCATCCCATCACGGCGAAAGATAAGAAACGGTTCTATACCGAAAAGGAACACGACCGAACCGAAAACATAAAAATACAGGAAGAAAAACAAGATACTTTCAAACTTCCAAAAAAAACAAGGGAAAGAAAGGAAGACAAGCTAGATTCGAACTCGTGTTCTTAGCAGATACCATCGTCCATCGTGGACTCTATTAGAGGAAGTTCCAGACGCGACGCAATTACCCCACAGTGGAACGACATGGCGGTGCTTTGCGGTGGTACTGCAGCATGGCGGCTCTTTTTAGGCGGTTCCCGGTACTTCGTTTTTTGGTGGTACTTTTTCGGCGGTCCCGCAATGTGACGGTACGTTTTCGGCGGAAGGCGGTATTTCGGTTTTCGGCGGTACGGCCTTAGGCGGTTCCCAGTACCACCAAAATGTGGCGGAAATTACCGCCAGTACCGGGCCCGCCCACCACGGCGGGAACCCCCCCCGGGAATTTTCCCGAGGAATACCCTGCTTCTTTTCAAGATGTCAAATGTGATCCCCCCAGGCATACGCACAGGAGATAAAGACGAGGATCTCAGGCACCAATTCCGTCCCCGTAGATGTCACCATCCTTGACCCCGCAATAGAGGAGAAGCATCCACTAATCGATCCAAACACCAGGATCCGCCTTCGATGAGAGAGGATCAAACTAGCAAAGTTCCGACCCGTCTGGGTCTACCCTCCGCACTACTTCTTTTTCGTGGGCTTGCCGAAACACCAATAGCTACCGTCGACCAGAGGCATTGGACTACACCAACACGATTCGCAGACGGTTTAACCTTGGAGCTACTTCTAGTTTCCAATGTGTGCGAACTCGTGATGCCATGGATGAATGATCGACCAAATCCCACCACGGCCAATTGGTCGGAATATTGACCGTGCCGGCGATAAGGAGGATGGAGGTGGCATAGACGGGAATATATGTTGTAGTGTACGAAGGAGGAGGAAGCGGGAGAGAAGAGAGGGGTGGAAACAACGACGGGGAGGGGGAGGAGGAGCAAGAGTTTGGACACAGAATACCTTGCGCACAGAGAACGACGGAGGCATAGAGAGCTGCCCAAAAGTCAGTAGCCTTCGCAGGGTTCTTCTATTCAGATATATCATGTTGGATTAGGGTTAAGGATAGGGATAGCCCCCTTCTAGTTCTATTTCCTCATAAACTTATTTCTCGCGAATGCCGTCCCAGTAGCCTAGAATGTTTTTCGGGGAGAGTAGTACACATCGGGAAAAAGAGCAACAAGAGGGCTGAAACGCACGCGGATACAAAGAGTAGCAGCCTTGGTAGATCCGTCCAGAATTCTGTGTTTGCTTCCATTTCTGCCATTATTCCAGAGAGCAGCTTGGCCTCGACCATAGCGCGCCCTTACGGGATCCCAGAGAATGGTGGATTGCGACGGACATATTTTCATTCGTCAGCCGGTTGGCGCCGCGGATGTCATTATTCAAGCAACACAAACATACAAATTACTATCCTTCTTGAACTGGAATTTAAATCTAAATAAACCTCGGATATCGAGAGGTTGGAGCATCGTGTAGGACCGGTAAACGGTAAGCACAACAAGGGGGGAACATGTCGTCCACGCCAGCACCGCCGAGGCAGTCGTATCTCGCAATAGTCTGAGCATGTTTCGTACCCGGTACAACGCATGCGTTTTGCTTGCGGCTGACCTCTTGTGTCGGGGGGAAATGTTACACAGGATATGCTGGCAAACAACACGAGACTCGTCGGGGAGGGCCGTGTACGAAAAGTGTACTTGGCAGAGTACGGGGATCAGACGGTAGCTGTGAAGGTACTCCAGCACGAAGAGGAATTTCGCGGGCATCGGGTCGAGGTGGCAGCCATGGATGCGGTGAGTTGGTTGAAAGAGTAGGCCTGTCTCTCGCCCAAGACGACACCTATTGGGCGCTCATTTTCGTCGACCCTTGGAGGGCTACACGGGTGCATCATTTTTTCTTCGCGGTTGGCTGGCTGGATGTTTTTTGCCTTGGTCCGTGTATGCCCCATTGCCAAAACACCTGAATGCGTGAGTGTGGGTACCTGGTGGGTGGCGACGTGAGAAAGAGTGCCCCAGGCATGGCCGTGGTCGCAAGGAAGTACCGCCTAAAGTGAGGCGTACGTTTGTTTTGTGATGTGTCTGGACACGTCTTGTATTTTATCATAAGTGCCCCTCGCGTCTCCCAGGTGTTGCGAGGTGTGCAGCTGGCCTACGGTCACCCCAAACTCAACATGTAGCCGGCGTTGTCGGGTGCGAGGAAACTTCCCGTTCGCATTTTGCTACATGGCAATAGTTGTTACTAGGGACGCCAACAACAACCACGTTGATGTCGTCGTAAAATAGACAACAGGATCAACATCACCACCAAAAACTACAAGTGCGACCCTGATGGTATCTAGAAATAACAATCCTGGAACGTACGCGGGATAGGGTACACCGCATCCCTGCACGGTCCCTTTAGCATTCTTAGCGCATTTTGACTATTCCAAGGACGGGGGTATGCACTGAGCCATCGGACTCATGCTCAGGAATGGTTGGGTGTCACGCTCATCACTGGCGTATATTCCTAGCTGTGTCCCGTAGTCGACGAACGGCACCAGCTGAGAGTGTGTGGGTGCTATCTCAGACTCGCCGCATCTGCGCCGTCAAGCAGACAATCAGAACCAATATATTCCGTGCCGTCACCTCATGACGAGGGGTGTGATAAACGCCACCGCTCGGAACGATGGTAAAAGCACGTCAGGTTTTGGCGAACGTTCGTGCCATATCATAGTATTTAGACTGATTTGATCTGTATTCGAAACCAGTAGACCACCCGAGAGTCTAAATCGTCGATGTTGGGCGTTGTAGAATACTCACCACGACAGATGGTAGCAATGATGTGAAAGTTCCGCCCTGCTCTCGGTATGTATGGCGCTCTCAACCATACACCTGCGAAGGTGTACCGATTCTGGTAATCGGGTCCTCCTTAGCAACACCGTCGACCCCCCCCGATTCATGCTCGTCCGTCATGACGCCGATCGCGAGAGAAGGTCAGAGGCAATCCACACATCGTCCAAATGCTGGGCATTTGCAACACCACGGTGGTAACCGAAGCCTTCACGCTTACTCTTCAATCCGCCGTGCACCGCAAGGGCACGACGGCTCTATCGATAAGCGAGGCCGTCAACATGTCCTTGGACGCCGTAAGAGGCCTGCAAGCCCTTCACGAGGCTGAGGGAGGGCCAATCGTACACTTCGATGTGAAGCCGACCCAGCTTATGGTGACAGACAGCGGGGGACTGAAGCTCAATGACTTCAACGTTGCCTGGTTCATGAGCCAAGGACCAGACGGGAAGCCGTGTCCTTTCAACATGGAGGGCAAATTTCGGGGGCACGGCTCGCCCTGGAGATCGCCCGAATACCTCACCCGAAAGGTCAGCGACAGTAGGAGAGGTGTTTGTTCCATGGGTTGTTTCTATAGAGCGGTCGCGGAGGAGGCTGGCTGAAGCAGACAAGTTCGTGGTAGGCGGCAGGCGACAGCGATGTTGACGGCCTCACCGGAGGATAGAAGTATCTTAAGAATGAAAACACCGACGAGGATCTTCATCAAGGGTATTAAGCTGAGGAAAACCAGGGATAAGTACCCGTCCGTCACCCAGCCCGTGCTTTAGGGGCGCCCCTGAATGTAATGCACCATGGCAATGGCGAGTATCATGGGAAAACCCAACCGGGCTTAAACTTCCCTCCAACAGCGGTGAACACCAAGAACGGAACTTCTCCGGAGAACCGTGAAGATCGCTGGAAATTAATGCGGACGGTAGGGTCACGTGTGTGGAACACATCACGTCTCCACTTGTCAAGCTGGTTGAATATGACATTCACGGAGGAGGGGTTGGTCGGCTTTGACGGGCGTCGGTTCCGTCTTCTGAGGCGCTCGCAAGTTCGTCTCCACGAAACGACGACAAAACGTGCAGTCTTCCTCCTGCATTGCGCCAGCTGGTGCGCCTAAACGTTCTAAACAGGATACATGCTCGCGTCCAGCATCGATGGGATTTCAACACACACCTCAACAGCAGTACGCGTGCCTTGTCCCAACGACGTTTGTCACGTCCCCATCGTTCTTGCCCCTTCTCATCGTCGTTTGGAATTGTTTCAAGCCCATGACGGAGAAAATCGATATCTACAGGATGGGTCTAGTCTTTCAACAAATTTTGGCTGCCGCCGGCGTGAAGATGCCAGTTGCGCAAGAGTCGAAGGATGATGTCCCCGTCGTCGCCACAACGTGGCACTGGAGCTACTATGAGGTGCGTGGGTGTAGTTTGTGTTCGTCGACGTCGCTTACCTGCTGACAAATGCAAATTCCTCCCTTTCAAGCGGGATGGTGGAAACGAACGCGTGTTGTGGTCAGCGGGCGTGCGGGCGTGTCGCGTGTGTGTGTGAATCCCATGCCGCGTCTGCTTCGTACGAGTAGGCGCCACCTCCGCACAAAATGTGTGCGCGGTATGTGTGTCCCTCTACCGTGTGCACTCGTCGCTTCCACGGAGGAACACGCCAGTTGTCTGTCTGAAAGGCTTGGTAAGGCCTCGTACGTTTTGTTGTCACTTGAAACAACACAAAGAGGCGACTTACGACTTGAGTGGTTTGCGTCGCTCTTCCAATCGTTCCATTGACAGGGCGTTTATGCACTAAAGTTGTGACAGAAGACGATTGTCGCCCCGATAACAACCCATGGTCGTTGAATGCTGATGTGGTCTGACAACTGCGCGGACACCAATATGCTTGCCGTTGGAAAGATCGTTCAAGACATGATTGCGATGGAGGCCACGCAAAGACCGTCCGCTCGCGAAGTCGCTTGGCGGTTAAGGGGGATCCTGGAAGAGCTACCCGAACTCCCATAGTCTCGGGACGGCCCGGTTATGGGGGAACGAGGGTTAATAAAGGACTCTGAACCTCACCGCTGTATCGTTTGTCGTCGTCGTCGCCCTTGTGGCCGTGGCCGACGTTTACTGGAGTGTGCTACATAAGCCCTCGTACAGCATGGACGCTAAAGGTATGATATGTTGCTTGTTCACGGATTGTATGCGTTTTGCGCAAAGAGGTGTCCGGCCTGAGTGGAGGAGTCTGGTGGTCGTTGAAGTTTCGTTGTCGCGGAGATTCACGCAGCTAGTGTCGGGGAGTTAGGATGTTTCCAACGCCAACTATTCATGGTGATGGTCCCGTGTGTCGTAGAGTAATATTTAAACAACAATATCATTTCCGATGGGGTAGAGTAGGTGCCTTTATGACGGACAATGTGCAGCCCTGACGGGGGAAGTGTGCCTCGCGATTCGGGGAATGATGTACATTCCCAACAGCTCTTTGCCTCGGGTGGAACCTCATGTGTCACGCGGGGTGGAATATATCAATGCATACATACATGCATATTGAAAAGTATTGCAATTCAGAGCAGCACCGTTCTGGGTACGGCGATTGTACATGCCAATTTCATCAAAAGTGTCAGTGAATGAAAGTGAGGTTCTAAACGGAGCAGGAACAGGAACATCAGTCGGTTTCCGCCCTTTCTAAGCAGCGGGGGGGTTCACGTGAACTATTCGCAACGCCCCAGATAAGCGGTGGGGTGTGGTATGTCGTCGTGTTTGTTCTGGAGGACGGAATCGTCGAAAGTGGCACCCTGAGATGGGGACCCTGTTTTGTGGTCATATTCTGATTCAGTTCTTCGCTAGCGCTGAGACGCAAGAGTTTAACCATTAATTCATTCTTTACGTAAGACATTTCTTGAGGTGGGCAGTTTTCTTTTGCTTACCTGAGCGTGTCAGCCTATCCAAACCAGGAGGGAAATCGAGATTCGAAAGGCGAGTCGAGTGACAGTACGGTGAAGCACGCAGCCACTATTTGCAGTTCGTAAGTAAGACGTTGAGGTACAGTTCATCGAATTGAAATGGGACACGTGGGACGTCTAATGGGACCCGTGGGACGTCCAATGGGACCCGTGGGACATGCCATGGGACGGCTGGAACGACGGATGGGACGTATGACGCGCCCATTTCAACTTCTCAATAGACAAAACATCTGTGGCCCGCGCGTTTTCTAGACTAAAGGTCTATAGCTAATTGGGCGATGGCGGCATGGGACTCCCCAGGGACGCCCGGAAGTCGCGCGTACCATGGTTGTCCCATGGGACACAAGGCACGTGCCTCCCCCATGGGACGCCTTGGATATCTACGTCCGGTGGAATAGCCACTGGAGGTCCCATGTGAAATTCCAATAATGTCGCGATCACGCTCCAAAAACTGCAAACAACCCCCCCATCGTTCGTTGTTGTTGTCTTCCTCAGATTGAGGCACAGCCTACGTGATGCAGATTTGCTGCAAATTTGCGACAGATGAAATAACTCTTGTTTTTGAGAGAGAGAGAGAGAGAGAGAGAGAGAGAGAGAGAGAGAGAGAGAGAGAGAGAGTTGATGGAGAAAAAATATGAACGAAAATATGAAAACAGTATCAATAACCCATATTGACACTTTCTTCGTTTCACTGAATTTGAGAGTGCAAACATGTGGGGTTGAAATACCGGGAAGTACTCGTGAGATACATCATATCTAAATTGCTGCCTATGAATGTCGCGACGGTCGGCACGGCACTGTCGGTCGGAAACAACTACCCATCTGTATTTACTTGAAAAAAACTGGGCCTGCCTGTAGAGGCATATACTTCTAGACCATAATTCTTGTGAAATGTTTCTTATGAACCGGCCGGCACTGTTGCTGTCCATGTCTCCTCTCCCTTCGTACTTTCACATACTCAGGCCGAGCACGCCTGCAGTTGACCGAAAAGGTTAGTTACATCAAACATTAGACTAAAATGTCTGGTTGTTGTCTATTCCGATATTATCTCATCTATTTCTGTACCTCCTCTCTCGGCTCTTCTTGAACACTTGATCATGTGATATTGTGGGATGGCGTGAAAAACGAGAGTATCTGCACCACCCACCATGTTGTGGTTGATTAAATCTCGACGACAAAATGTGTCAGACTGCTGTATGCACCTTCCGTCGAGAGCTAGAGTGGCAGTACCGCTGCTGTAGTCGCGTCGTGGGCAGCCGAGTGGAGCGCAAATCTCCCACATCTCCAACATCTCCGAGTTTTTGGAGAGATGTGAGAATTGTGGAGCGCAAATCTCCCACATCTCCAACATCTCCGAGTTTTTGGAGAGATGTGAGAATCTGAGTGCCGGAGATCAGAACGAGGTGTTGAGTCATCACGGGTCATCACCCATCACATCTCTCTCCCAAAGCCGCAAGGCTGGTAATCGGGCAGCTATTCTTCCTCAGGACAGCATATGAGGCTTGTTCGTAGGCTGCTCGACTTCGCACACGCTCCAATTTCACAATAAAGGACAGAGCCCCGATTACCTCGTTGGGTTCTGGCGGCGATGGGGCGGTCTCACTCGTTTCGGTATCGACGGAGGCGGAGCCGCTTGAGGACAGCCGCGGCGGCTGCGGCATTGGCTGCATCTCTCGTGGCCGGCCAGGAAGCCGTTGTTGACCCATCAGAGCACACGGGTAACCGTGGGCAAACTCAAGACCAAGGACGGGTGGACTCTGTGCCACGGCAAGGTCCTGGGAAGGGGCCAGAAGGCGACACTCTGTACAAAGGGTTCAGTGCTTACGGCATGAGAGACGTCGGTGAGGAGTGCACACCCAGCCCTCTCTGGGTCAAAGACGTCGATGCGTCGAGCTATGAGCTGGGGTGCGAAGACATCGAGGTGAGTTTTTCCTCTTTGCTTGGCGGTGATGTGCAAGTTGAACCTCATGTATATGATGCATACAATGGCAGAGGGCAGAGGAGGTCCGTGACTGCTGGCTGTTGTTGCTCTTGCAGGAGATGATTTTTCGTGTCTACTGCTGCCTCTACATAACCATGCATGAAGCACGGAAGATTCCAAGAACCGGTTCCTCCATCCTGTGCTGTTGAGGTGCAACATCAATTCTTACCTGGTACACCATGGTACTGCTGAGTTGTAGACTTAATGCTGTATACGTGAGTGTACCGCAGTTTGGTCTGCACAGCTGCAAAGTAGAGATTGTTCCGAGGGCTCGCGCATTCAAGTACAGTCGACCCGCATATCGTTTTTCTTTTGGGTGTGTCTAACCCCCCCCCCGTCTGTATCTCCGCCCACAAGGCGCCAATCGAGCCAGGACATGCACGGCTGTGTTGCTGTGATGTAGGGCTATCGCGAGACCCACCGAACAGCCGAAACGGTGAAGGTTTGGTGCAGCCATGGCTGATGGGCAAAATATATCTGTTCCCCCAACCTGCCCCCCGGGGAAGGGATTAGTGTCTAAATCCCCCCCCGTCTGTATCTCCGCCCACAAGGCACCAATCAAGCCAGGACATGCGCGGCTGTGTTGCTGTGATGTAGAGCTATGGCGAGACTTACCGAACAGCGGAAACGGTGCAGGTTTGGTGCAGCCATGGCCCATTGGGCAAAATATGTCTGTTGCCCCAATCTGCCCCCCGGGGGGGGATTAACCACTAAATCCCCCCCCGTCTGTATCCCCGCCCACAAGGCACCAATCGAACCACGAACACCGGTAGAAGTGTTTGAAACATGCGCGTAGAGCGCACAGCAGCGGGCAGCAGGTGAGGCGACCAGCACATCAAGTATTCCTGCCCACAACTTTACACGCACCCAAAGGGAACCGAACACTGCCTTCTACTCTTCTCGTGGCAGACTTCTTTCAGCTTTACAAGAAAGAATCCCACTGCTGTACATGTATGTAGCGCTTCAAGGCACCAATGAACTGTAGACGTGTGTGGAACGTGCACGTACTGCACACAGCAGCGGGCAGCAGGTGAGGCGACCAGTACATCAAGTATTCCTGCCCAGAACTTTTCACGCACCCAAAGGGAACCGAACACTGCCTTCGTCTCTTCTTGAGGCAGACTTCCTTCAGCTACACGGAATCCGACTGCTGTATGTAGCCCTTCAAGGCTTCCGTCGACACACAAACACCGGTAGAAGCGTGTGGAATGTGCACGTACTGCACACAGCAGCGGGCAGCAGGTGAGGCGACCAGCACATCAAGTATTCCTACCCACAGCTGTACAGGAACCGAACGCGGCCTTCTCACTGGTGGGGCAAAAGCCTTCCTTGCTTTCCCCTCCCCAGCGGTATGTTGTCACACAAGACTTCAGTCGACACAGGACATGATCAACTGTGTTGCTTCGCTGTAGGGCTACCGTATGACCCATCGTTGAGCCCCACCGGTTCCGTTCAGGTGGTACCACGGCCGGTGGCGTAAACTACGGTTGTGCCCCTGCGGGTGGGTGTGGGGTGGGGGAGGAAATGTGTCTAATACCCCACCATGGACCTCGCACCTCTGTACAAGGTTCCGATGGCCACACAAGAACCGCAGTAGAAGTGTAAAGATGATGCACGCACAGCACACAGCACACAGCTGCACTACACCACTGCAGCACAGCAACCAGGAGACACGGCACAAGGAGGGGGGGGGGACCTAGTACAGAATTTTGCGTGCATCATCTTTTACACTTCTACTGTGCGGTTCTTGTGTGGCCATCGGAGCCTAGTACAGAGGTGCGAGGTCTCGCGATAGCTCTACATTACAGCAACACAGCCGTGCATGTCCTGGCTCGATTGGTGCCTTGTGGGCGGAGATACAGATGGAGGGGGATTTAGACACTAATCCCCCCCCGGGGGGCAGGTTGGGGCAACAGATATATTTTGCCCATCAGCCATGGCTGCACCAAACCTTCACCGTTTCGGCTGTTCGGTGGGTCTCGCGATAGCCCTACATCACAGCAACACAGCCGTGCATGTCCTGGCTCGATTGGCGCCTTGTGGGCGGAGATACAGACGGGGGGGGATTTAGACACACCCTTTTCTTTTTCAAAGCGTCTTTATCGCGGGGAACCGTCTTTAATATTCCGGGGACGATAACTCACCACCCCCGGGGTCAATGGAGGTGTACCATACGTCGAAAGACGCCCCGTTGCAGCAGGGATACATAGCACGAAACGAGAACACCGTACACTGGCGGTCACATCGTGGCAGGGGGTGAAAGTCGAATGTACTATATAACCGAGTTTGAAGTTGCTGCACCACTAGCAGTCACACACCACCCCCAGCAATACACTGCTGAGAGGTGGGTAGTATTGCATGGCAACGTTTTGCTAAGACAGCGTGGTCTCTATATATTGTCATTGTTATGTTGTCGTTGTCCCCAGGTTGAAAATCTTGCCGACAGCTTTGACACACCGAACAAGTCCGCTGTTCCAACTCAAGCACGGAACACGTGCTATGCCACACGCCACCTACCCGACAGGGACAAAACGACGAACATAAACCAGAAATTATCGGATAAGACAGACAGCACCAGAAACAAAAACAAGGCACACTTGAAAGAAGAAACAGATTCCATCGCTTTACGCGCCCCCCCCAAAAAAACTACCCCCTCCACATGTCCCCAAGAGTGGCCTGCACCTCACCCCCCCCCTTCGCTCTTCGCTTGACTTGAGTTTCATGGGTAAACGAATGCACAGTCGAAAGAAGGTATAGTGTTTCGCCGTACTCCCCGTCCTTCCCCTTCGCGTTCAAGAAGGAGCGGCAGTCCTCGAGACGAGAGCGGACGTCGGCCTCTGTAAACGACGTTGTCATGCACGACCCTGGCCTACCGTCGCCGTCTTCCTCTACTCTTCACTGGACACATCGTCATCGAGGTCTATGTTGTCAAGGTCCTCCTCTACACCCCGCAGCTCCATTTCTATCTCTTCCTCCAACACCTCTGGGTCATCCTCTACACGAAGCCACGTCTTCACTGCCTCACGGACTTGAACCTCATTGTCTTCAGCTGTTCTCTTCTGGCAATCGGTACACTCTCTCTGCTGCCCGTAGCCCTCCGCTCCGATGCCCCGACCACAAAACGCATGCATGGATCGCCCGCAAGGGCACAGATGAACCCCTGACCCAAGTTGAGACTTCATCGTGCACGTTGGTTCACCATATACTGTCAAGCCGGCGGTGGACGAGCCGCCAGCAGACGAGAAGAATCTCTCCATACCCACACGAAGTAGTAACGCCAGCAGCAGCAGACAGCTTTCTGTGCTGTCTACACGGGCGTGCTGGTGTGCTGCACCATGAATTTTGGGAGGGGGGCCGAAAATAACACCTCCCCCCTATGTTGTATGTCTGCGGGGCACCCTGGTTCAAGATTTTGTTTCCGTCTTTATCGCGGGGAGTTGCCTTAAGACGAGCGTCTTTAAAGCGGGGACGAGTGTAATGGATGCAATGTAGCGCAGAAGAATTTTTGACGCTGGCTCTTTTCTCATACTATAAATCCAATACGGAGAGAGAAAACAACCTTCCCTCCGGTAACCTGGTATTTTGTACTTACAGTGTAGCACAACACGTAGTTATCAGTAAGACGCCATGAAGAGGCGTCGTGCGTGCTGGCACGTTCAAGTTGCTACTGGAGCTGAAAAAAACAGTCCGATTTCTGCACCGGAACCAAGCGGAATCTATAACATTTGTGACAGCCGTGCTCACCGCCACGAACCGTCAGCAGTAGCTACATAGTGGCATCAGCTACTACAGAGGAAACCCGGATTTCAGGAGATTTGGGTCAGTGGCGGCGAGCACACCCAGTACAAGACACCGTAATTTGCGGAGATTTTCCGGAGATTGATTAGGTCACTGCTACAGCACAGAAGCAGATTTGAGATCACCAACGCACCCCCCCCGCTGCTATAAGACCTCCTACATGTAGTGATTATTAGTTCTTTGCACCAGGTTCCTGGCAACACCGACCTTTCGAGCGCCTGCCGTTCTGGCCCTTTTGGAGTGTGATTTCAAAGGAGGCGTGTGGAGGTAGACGCGTGAAATGTATGTTTTGAGCAACCGCTATTGCCGCCCTGTGCGTGAATCAACGATTTTTGTTTTTCGCGACGCCATCCGACTGGTATTGTGTGTCTGTCGTGCAATTTCCGCTGGTGCTCTTTCGTTTGTGTGTTTTTCAAAATTTGTCAACATCGAAATTCTCACTTGAAAATTCTTCTTGTTAGTGTGGTATTGTGGTATTGTGGTATTGTAATACCTTTATAGGATTTAGTATGGTTAAACTTAAACTATACACCTCTTTGCTATATGGGTTCTTACCAATCAATGTTGTTGTTGTTGTTGCTGTCTTCACATTAAAAACCGTTCCGATCTCTCTCTATCTAGTAGCTTCATCTGTGCGTACCAGTCTAACACTTGACACTTGACGCGGTCGATTGCCGTGGTCACAGGCTAACCTTCCCTTGGCGCGAGAGTCTGGCATAGCCCGAAAAAAAAACGCCCCGTCTGTATGCTGGGATGTGTTTCTATTTTTTTTGTCCCAGGCGGTAGGTTGGTTTACAGCAGTACCGATGATCCCTCCCCACACACCGAAGCAACAACAATGACGATGACATCTGCCACGAGCTGTGTGTTTATCGCTCCCTTTCCTCGCCAGTGCTGTCTTTCGCCTCCTAGAAGTGTTGCGTGTTTAGCTGAGTGCTTCCTCTGTTTCTCCTGGTTTGGGGACAATTACCTGTCAAGCACGGCCATCTGTTGTCGGAGCGCGACAAAACCGGTGTGACGAAGAGTGCCCAAATTATCTTCCTCGTAAATCGGTGCTCTGCAGACCTCATTCTCGTCTAATGAAGGCGATAATCTGAGGATGAAGGGAAAAATGTCGCGCTTCGCTCTCCGCGGCTCGTCATTAAAGCTCTGCGTACGCGCGTTACGTTTTTTGGTCTGCTACGCCCTGCGACTACCACCAGTCCCCCCCCACGTAATACTTTCAACAGTGTGGACGTAACGGTGTGGTGTATAAACGTATACACCCTTCCATACCTAAGTGTACAGCTGTACTTGCATAAATTGAAACATCCCCTCAAACAAACAGAAAAAACAAGCATTTGCAGAATCACAGAAAGAGGTCTCTCTTTCATTTTTCCTTTGCTTCTCTCGACCCGTGCTTGTTCACCCAAACAAGCTTGGCTTTACGAAGATGATAGGAAACGTCGGGCATGCCGCCGTATTTTGCCGTTTATGGGTGGGTCTATGTTCGCCAGACTCTGTTTGAGAGGATTCCTCTGGAACAAGGCAATCCTTCTCTTGTATCGGTTTTCGCCGTGACCAGGGAATCCATTCTTCTTATATCCGTACTTCTTCCAATATCGATTGCCTTTGATCGTAGCCCGCACTGTATTGGACTCGATGAAGCCCTACATTGAGAACGAACCAGGGACATCCGGACCAAGAGATAGCATGCATATATATGTACGCGAGAAATGGTGACACGAACCAACGGTGCCAAGAATAAATGTGGGCGGAATGAGGTCTCCGCTGGACACTACCTTGATAACCCGCAGCACATGCTGTTTGACCTGTACGACATCACCCCGAAGTAGTAGCTGCTTATGCGAGGTGAATATGAATCAGGGCGGTTCTAATCATCAACCTTTCGGGATCTTGAGCCGGACTCGAATCTCGAATCTCGGTATCGAGGGTAGACTGAGCATCGTACCCGACCGCGAAACACAACAACCGGTGCAACCTGAGAGGAGAACACGCCGTCCTTGACAGCACCGCAAAGACGGGCGTGCCTTGCAACAACTGTCAGCATAGGTCGTACCTTGTACGTATTGTTCGGCTGACCTCTTGTGTCGGCGGGAAATGTTTCACAGGATATGCTGGCAAACAACACGAGACTCGTCGGGGAGGGCCGTGTACGAAAAGTGTACTTGGCAGAGTACGGGGAACAAACGGTAGCTGTGAAGGTACTCCAGCACCAATCGGATACTCGCTTGCAGCAGATCGAGGTGGCAACCATGGATGCGGTGAGTTGGTTAAAAATGTGGTCCTGTGCCTCGCCCGAGACGACACTTGGGCTCGCATTTTGGCTTCACCTTTGCATCACTGGTCCTTGGCGGTTGGCTGTCTGGATGTTATTGCATTGGTGTCCCTGTCGTGAAGGTATACACATTTCCTGTTTGCGTTCTTATTTCTTCAGAAACCGTGTTGCCTCGTCCTTTGTTTTTTTCAAGTCCGCACCGGCCAAAACAGCTAAATGCGTGAGTGTGGTTGGCAAGTCGGTGACGACGCGAGAAAGGGCACCCAAGGTATAGCGGGGACGCAAGAGGTGCTCCCTAAAGGAGGGCATACGTTTGTGGTGTGCCTTCACGTATCTTGTTTCGTATCGTAAGTTACCCCACGTCTCCGGGTGTGACCGGGGGTCCAGCTGGCCTACAGTCACCCATTCCTCAGCACATACCCGTCTTTTTGACATCGATCATTTTTTTTGTTCGAACTATGTGTAGTGTAAATGTTATCATTGTCGAAAAAGAGACATCGGTCCTCCAAACAACAGGACCGCCAGTAACAGCTAGAAAAGCAGCCCGAGGAACAGTGAAGTCGTAGCGCGACCCCAGCTAGTAGCGAGAATCAATAAACCAGGAACGTGCGCACCATAGGTACACCGTATCCCTGCACGACCCCCTTAGCCTTCTGCGGTATTGCAGTCTGGATTCTTCCGAGGCGGGATGTGCAGTGAGTCATCTGATTCATGCTGGGGCATGGTTGGAGGTCGCGCTCATCACTAACGTATATTCCCAGCTGCATTTCAATATCGAACGGCACGAGTTAAGAGCGCGTGGGTGTTTTATCTTGCTCGCCGCATCTGCGCTACGGCAGAAGCCCTGTTGATACTGATGACATGTGATAAAAGGCCACCGCTCTAAACGTTGGTAGGAACACGTGAGATATTGACTTGTTTGTGAGGCGAGCACACCACGTGAGAGCGTAAATCGCCATCGTGGGAGTTGTTGATTCCTCACCAAGGCGGATGGTAGCAGTGACATGAAACTTCCGCCCCTGCGCTCGGTGTATTTGGCGGATGCCACCAAACGACGTCAACCCACCCGATTCCTGCTCGTCTGTCTTGACGCCGATCGCGGGAGCAGGTCAGGGGCAATCCACACATCGTTCAAACACTGGGCATTTGCAACACCACGGTGGTAACCGAGGCCTACATGCTGGATATTCAATCCGCTGTGCGCAAGCGCATGACGGCTCTACCGATCGGCGAGGCCGTCACGATGTCCTTGGACGCCGTGAGAGGCCTGCAAGCCCTCCACGAGGCTGTCGGAGGCCCAATCGTACACTTCGATATCAAACCAGCCCAGCTTCTGGTGACCGGCAACGGGCGAGTGAAGCTAAACGATTTTAACGTTGCCTGGTTCATGAGCCGACGGCCAGACGGGAAGCCGTGTCCGTTCAATATGCTGGCCCAAATACGGAATAGCGGCCCCTGGAGAGCTCCCGAGTACCTCACCCGAAAGGTCAGCGACAGGAGACCGCGCGAGTCGAGGTGTTTGTTTTATTTGATTGGTTCACTGTTGCGGTCGCCGAGGATGCTGGCTGCAAGACAAAGTCATAGTAGGCGGCAGGCGACAGCGTTGCTGACGGCCTTACCGGAGGATAGAAGTATATCTGGCGGGGCCACTGTTTTGTTTTGCGAATGTTACATGCCTTGTTTGAGTATGACCTTGTAGGACCGAATGGCGGCAGATTCATTACGCCGATGGCGTTCATTGATGGAATACGCTGGGGACAACCAGGAAGACGCTGAGGACAACCAGGAGGTACGTCCCCCGCCCCCTCACCCAAGCACGTGCGTCAGCAACGTCCCCGAATGCACCTGCACCATGGCAATGGCGGTATCACAGTAAAACCTGACGGGCTGCAACTTCCCTCCACAGCGCTCAACACCAACAACGGAACACCTCCGTCCAACCGTGAAAGAGCGGTGGAAATTCATATGGATGGTATGAGCCGCGGCTGTGCGGAACACATGACGTCGCGATTCTGTCAAGTCGGTTGCCGGTTTGAGACTTAACCTTCTGACTGGAAGTCTCAAGCTTTCTGAGCATGGAACTCACGGAGGTGTTGGTTAGCTTTAGGGGCGTCGGTTCCGCCTTCTGAGGCAATCACAAGTTCGTCTCCACGACACGACACCACGGAATGATAACAATATATGCAGCTCCTGCATGACCCCAACTGGTGCGTGTTCCAAACAGTTTATATGCTCATGTGTATCATTACAACACCCCCCCCCCCAACAGGACGTGCGCCTTGTTCCAACGGCGTTTTTCGCATCCCCATTGTTTTTGCCCCCTTTCATCGTCGTTTTGGTATCCTTTTTAGCCCATGACGGAGAAAATAGATATCTACAGGATGGGTCTAGTTTTGCGAAAATTTGTAGCTGGGGAAGGCATGCGCATACCAGGGGCGCGGGAAGCTAAGGGTGCTATCCCCGTTTTCCGCACAACGTGGCACAGGAGCTACAGTGAGGTGCGTCCGTTTAGTATGATTTCGTCGTCCTCGCTAACCGCCTGACCAATGAACATTTCTCACTTTTAATGCGGGACAATCTAACGTGAACATAGGTCAACGGGCGTTACCTTGTCTGTATGTGTGAATCATATGTTGAAGCTGCTACAGTAGTGCGGGCAGTCGCCGCCTCCGCAAAAGATGGGTATGATCACGTCATTTAGTATGTGTGCCTCTCTATCGTTTGCATTATTCGCTCCCATGGAAGTACACGCAAGTCGCCCACCCGAAAAACTTGGTAAGAGTTCAGAACGTCCTTTCATCAGTTTGAAACCTGAACGGGCTACATGCGATTTGAATGGGTTGTCAGCTTTGCCAATCATTCCATTGACAGCCCTTTTGAAGCACTGTTGTTAACGGGACGGCGACGTTGGCCGCCCTCCAATTTCGCCGACCCTGGTAACTACCCGTGGTCGTTGTTTTGCTGACCCTGCCTGACAACCCCGTGGACACCAATGTGCTTCCCATTGTATAGATCGTTCAAGACATGATTGCGGTGGAGGCCACGCAAAGACCGTCCGCTCGCGAAGTCTCTAAGCGGTTAGAGGTGATCCTGCAAGGGCTACCCCAAGTCCCCTAGACAACAACAACACATCATTTTGGTGCCCAACCGTTTCAAGCAAGTGTGGTTGTGCACCTAGACTTGTCCCAGGACGGCCGGGTTCTGAGAGAACGACTCTGATCCTCCATGCTGTTGTGTCGACTTTGTTGTCGTCGTTGTGGCCGACGTTCGCTGCAGTTCACTAATGTAGGCATGAGCCGTCGTGCAAAACGGATGCTGAAAGCCTTGTCTGTAGCTTGATTTGAGATTGCATGCGTCCGTGAAGACGTGTCCGGCCGGAGAGAGAGACGAAATGAGTCCGCTCGCCAGTGAAGTCCCTGTAGTCGCGGAAACTACTCAAGAACTCGATGACCGTTATTCAGTCAGCTTATTTCGGAGGGGGGGGGGGGGGTGTACTCATACTCATACTCATAGTCGTGCATGCCGTAGTCGTTTGACCATTGACCTCGCATCCCTACAAAGCCGGGACGGAGCACGCCGGGTTCTCACCGGACCAGGCTCTCACATCACCAAGCGCGAAGCGCCGTGAGGTATTTGGCGAGTCGCATGAAGGGTGAGCTGCATCCTGCTAAGGGTGTTCGGCATCTTGTGCTTACTTCCTTGCGTACGGATGACAGCTACGTATGACTTAATTTATTTTCTGGTGCTTTCACTTCCAGAGACAGTTATAAGCACTGTGTAACTGCCTCGAGGAAGCTTGACCATTTTAACACAACGTGGTGCGATCATCCCCCGTTGCGCGGAGTGAGGTTTCTCGACCCCGCACAACATGATCTACTCGACCACCATTATGGTTACCGCCAAAAAAAAAACCAGAGGTGAAAAAAAAAGACGGTAACCTGGTTGCCGAGTTCGAAGTGAATTGGCTTGTTTTACAACGTCGTTGCCAAGCGACGAAAACCCAATCCCGATGGCAAACACCGAGTGGGGGGGGGGGACTCATAGCCGTGCAGGCCGTAGTAGTTAGACCAACGCTTGTTTCGGCAGGGGGAGACGATTTCAGTTTTCAACGCCAATCGGTCCTGGTAAGGTGCGTGTGTCCTATTAAAATTGCGACATGAAAGAAAGAACGCTACGAACAATTTATTGCTCATTCTTTCCCAGACTCTGTGGAAGGGATTAATTCGTTTTGGTATTGTGCCAAAAACACATTTCCGAGTCGGGTAAACGAGAGAGAGTACTTCGTTGTCATTGTGACGTGCAATGACCATTTTTTACGGAATCTGAATAGATCAGCTGCGCCACGAGACGTTGCCTCTCAAGGTGCCGCTGTTGTTGCTGACGTTCTCTCGGTCGTGCGTGAGGTGGTTAAAAAGGATCATGCGTGTGTGCCAATCTTTATTTTGTGTTTTTTTTGGTTTGTTTTGGTCAGACTTTTGTTTCTTGTAACTTTTGGGGACCCAATATCTGCGTATGTGCAGCCCTCTGTGACTGGGGGAGATAAGATTTCCTCATGATTCGGGGTATGATACAGACATACCATACTGACTGCTGTCAGCACTGGTTTGCCCATGTAGCTATTGGTAAAGGCGTCACGCGGCGCATATATTCATTGGCATGAATAGTTGACATAACAATCGCCATGCTTGTGCGACGATTCTTCCAACCCAATTTGAATCTGTTATTTGAAAGGCCCATTCGCGAAAGTTGGAGGCAGAGGGTTGTTGGTGGCTCAGATCCTGTGGATAAAGGATTTTTTTAGGGGTATAATTAACGGAAGCCAATTTCTTCGTTTTACAACCACGAACGGTGAAAAGAGAACAACATTGAAACTGATTTCGCGGAGACATTATTTTTTTTTAGTCAAAAACTAGGCTGCTTGCATAGCTTAGCAGTAGACTAAGCAACCGCTAGAGTGAATCCATCTCCATCCACGGATGGATGTGAGTCCAGATACACCCACTTATATCATGAACCCATAGTAAACGGAGCGCACCTTTGTTTCTACGTACCGTATATGACACAAGATAACACACCCCCTTGACCGATTTTCAAAGCTCGATTTCTCAACAGCAGGAAGAGTCACAGCGCCGAAAACGGCGGCGTTGGAACCGTCTCGTCGAGAGCTGTTCGAAAACGTATTGTTTCATTTATGCATCCTCTTCGTCGTGGAGTAATCGAGCTTTGAAAATCGGTCCAGGGGGTGTGTTATCTTGTGTCATATACGGTATGGTGGTTCCCCGATTGTTTGTTTCGTTTGTTTGCCAGTTCTTCGAGATGATACTTTGAAGTATGCACGACGAGCGAGTGGATCACGTTTTTTTTGGGTGTCGTGTGAGACGGTGCAGGAAAAATTGTTCCGCCAGTAGTTACGAAAGCAGGGGCGGGGGGCGGGGGGCGTACTCTTACATTTTGCATGCGTTCGCGGCCAGACCATTGACCATGCGTCCTCGAGAGGACGGAGGGTTTCGTTCCCACAGGACCGATCACCGATGGGCAATCGTTCCTTGATTCTTGTACCATTTTTGCCAAAGGTGGCTCAAAAATGAACAATTAATAAATGTTTTCCGTCGGGCCTATTTTCTGTCCTAACGAAATCAAATCCTTCCCGCCTTGTCAACCCCAGCAGCTGCTATATATATATATATAGACTATACCGTCTTCTCCTGGCTGTTCCATGCCTCAAACATCTCCCTGTACCTTCCTTCTACTATTTTTCCCACAGCTATATATAGCTGTATTGATTATCATCAGTCGTCGTGCTTCGCTTCCTTCCTCATCTCCTTGTTGTACGGTACATAACAACGGACACACACTCAATATTGGACACACATGGACTAACTAAAATACTCCGGAGTACATAACTTTTAACTACCCCGCGGTCTTCGCACTCCCGGAGCCGCGTGTGCTGCTTCATTCTGTACCTTCGAATCCTCGTCTACGTTCTCGAAAGCCAATGTCCCCGGTCATGTCCTTCATTCTTCAGCTTCCCTGCATCTAGTCAGTGGTCGTGCAGGTACTGCTGCTGCTGCTGCTGCTGTTGTACTTGACTATTCCTTGAATCATTTTTTTCGGTCTTTCAACATTCCGCAGCACACATCGACTACAATACAACATGTATGTGGAGACCACCTTCATAAAGGTAGAAACTCCCCAACGTCTGTCGAGGACGATTCCCTCTTTTCACAATGGCGTCGACGTGAGATGTCAGGGTGTCTGCTTTTGGTTGCAAAAGACACGGGTTCAAAACCCGCTGGTCACTAAATTTTCTTCCGGATAACGGAAAAAGAAAAACGGTGGGTGGGCCAAGGGAGGACGCACTGGCTATCGAACTCGGAACTTCTGAAAACGTGGCGGACGTAGCGAACCCGTAAAACACGTACAGAGGATTGTGAGGAATGTGAATCGCCCCGCCGCCAGCCGGTCGGGTTCCGGTTACCCCAAGAAGACTTCTCTTGCCTGGGCAACAAGAAAAAGTCTCGAAAAAAGGGGGGGGTAATGTGGAGACCACCTTCATAAAGGTAGAAACTCCCCAACGTCTGTCGAGGACGATTCCCTCTTTTCACATGTAATGTACTTTTTTTTTGTACTACAGCAGCAGCATGCATGTACCGTATTTACAGTATATTACACAAGACAACACACCCCCAGGACCAATTTCCGAAGCTCGATTACTCCACGACGAAGATAATGCATAGATAGACGAAAGGATACGTTTTCAGAGAGCTCTCGACCAGACGGGTTGACCGCCGCCGTTTTCGGCCCTGCGACTGTTGCTGCTGTTGAAAAATCGAGCTTTGCAAATCGGTCCAGGGGGTGTGTTATATTGTGTCATATACGTACGGTATATTGTACACGGACCTCTCCTTTTGCTTTCAGCTTTAGGCGGGGGGGGGGCGGAAGGGAGAATAACTAACATACGTACCCTGTAGCGTTTGTACTTACATCGCCTGTCAATGCACCGGTAGGGTTTGCTTTTTTGTACATGTATGCATAGTATCGTCCTGTTTGCGTTGGAAGACGAAACTGCAACAACGCAAAGTGACACCGTGAGATGGGAACCCTTGATGATGCTATTATTATGTGTATGTGCATTTGTTGTTGTTGTCTTCACATGTAAAACCGTTCCGATCTCTCTCCTCCCAGTACCTTCATATGTCCGTACTGATCCAACGCTTGACTGACGCGGTCGATTCCTCCCGTGGTCACAGCAGAGGCCAACTTACCCTAAAAATGGTACACAAATAAAATGGTCCCGAGGGGTCCGCGAGTTTTACGAAATCAACGACAGATTATTTTTTGGAGTCCTCGGCTCCCTCTGCGCGCTATGCAAGGTAAAAACTGAGACTACGCTTTCTTTATGAAACAATAAACGAAAAAATTCAGGAGTCAGCATCACGGGTCAGAGAGAAAGAGGTACACCCACCCCCTTAATTCAATCTTGGTGCTTCACAGGCACAAGCAGAGACAAGGCCATCTGACACAGAAAAAGAGAGAACAAGAGCGACCAAGAGAAAAAAGAGAAAAGAAAAAATAAAAAAATAGAAGGAATCAGGAAGATACAGAATACGATAGTGTGTAGAATAGCGCTACCAGCTCGCTCCAGTAGTACAATGTTACCGTGGCCCTTTCAAAAAATTCATCGGGGAAACTACTCTAATTTCCCCGAAAAAAAAAGTATATTGTATAGTGTTCGAGGACTCTGGCCCCGGGACCACTGCTACGTCACCCGCCTGCAAAGAGAGTTTGCATATCATATATCTATGACCGTTGCCACGAAGACAGCGACAAGACATGTCTTCGACACAGAAGAATCGGATTGTCGCTTGCTTGCGTATGGACGCGGATAGTTTAGAAGCACTCTTACCGTATAATATCTTGGTGCTATAGATAGCCCGCAGGTGGAGTTTTGGTCCCCCGCCGTGATTTGCGTCGCTTGCTGCTGACTGTTGAATGTTGACGGGGTATTTCGCCTTCTGTCACACACAGACAGACGGTAACTACCGCTTCCTCTTTTCCAGCTGCTCTTTTCCTCTCACACCCGCACTCTTCTCACAAGCTCCCAACACAACCACAACAGCGAAGGGACAAGAGCTCTTCTTCCTCCAGGTACAGAGAGAAGTGCTTTTGTCTATGTAGGTGGTAGGCAGTGTGTGAGCGCAGTCGTGGATGAACTACAGCAGAACTGCTACAGACCTACCTATTGCATCTGCGATTTACATTTGGGAGCCCTGCTGCTGCCACAAGGAGTATTTTTTGCCTCTCGCATCTTCTCGCTTCTACACAAACATTTTGGAGTTCGGATGTCCCCCCGCCGCACGATGGCATGACATGACCTGTGGAGAGGGCAACCCAGTACATGGGGCGAGGATTGCTCGCGTGCTTACGCTGCTTACGGCGGTCCCGGCGAGAACAAGCGTAGCGAGGTAGCGATGTAAAGGGCGGAGCTGCTCAATCGACAACCATTTCTTCATTTTTGAGCTGATTTGGAAGTTTGGAAGCAGGCGCACCATCGCAACTCCGAACTCTACCAAAAGCAAACTGCTGTTCGTTCGTCGCTCGATGGATACTTGTTGCCGGGATGATACCAGAGCATCATCGCACCCCAACAGCCCACTGGGCAGAATAGTGACTGAAGTTAGACAGCGCTCCATATTTGTGCAAGACCCCCACTTGAAGTTCGGCAACTGCTGTCGCCCGCGTCCGCCCGCGGGTTCCTCTTGCTCCCTTTTTTTTTATTGTACCCATGTGTATGAATTCGAAAGCACAACTGGTCCCAACCACACGGCGGGTTGCGGGGTTTGAAGTCGTCTTTTCTTCCACCAAAAGCAGACAACGTGATCTCTTTCGTCGGCCGCCACCGTGTAAAGAGGGAGGATCATCCTCGGCAGACGAGGGGGAGATTGCCCCCTTTCTGAAGGCGATATCCACACATCACATTGGTACAAAACGTGGAGTTTTTCTACCGCGCAAGCAAATACCACACGTTTTTTGTACAGCCTACATCAGCAGCAGACCAGCAGAATTTAGAGACGGAGAAAGTGTTCCGCGACGACAACAACAACCGTACACGGTGGCGCATGTTCCCATTTTCCGCTAGGCAATTATTCTTCATGCCCCTGCTTCAAAATGACACTGACTACTGTCGTGCCCTCCCGTCCTTGGTGGGCGCATCTAGACTCTGTAGATGGTTGGTCACTCCCTCTCAAAACCTGAATCATATGCCGCGTGGGAGTGCTGTACACTCTGTACATGCTTCAACGCCAGATTGGTCGGCTTGTTTTTTTACCAACGCAAAGCATCAAATATTGGATACCCCGAGCCGATAGGACGAAAACGCACAACACACCCGTTTGACGGTCAGTGAGAACAATGGCGGTGTAAGGAAGGAATATGACGGCAAAAGCACTCCAGAACGAACTAGAGTGCAAGGTAGCATCCTTCATCGACACATGCATGTTTTCTGTCTTCGATCCGGAGAAAAGCTTATCCTCCCCCATGCCGCCCCCTCAACATGGCATTTAGAAGTGTTTTGTGTTTTCACCGGCACTGAGACCGACGTCTTACCTTTGGTCAGCCGGTTAGCATGGTAATTTAGTAATAATAAAGAACGGGTAGATTATGCTTGCTTTCTATGCAAAAAAAGGCGCACACACCCCGATCCGATCGGCGTGTTGCGCCCTTAAAAACATGAGCCTCAAGAACTCAAAAGCCTATAAACCTGGCCATAAAAGCAAAGGTGCTCAGTCAAGAAGCCCTACACTTAAAACCTATATAGTGGCCGTGGTAACATGAAACGAGCCTCGGCCAACAATAAGATGTTCGTAAGCGGTGGCGCGGTCTCTTTGCGAGAATGCTTCACGTGGGGCCTCTTGAAAAATTGTAAACCGGGACAGATCATGGACTATTTAATGCTCACCTGCCGTACGCAGTAGATCATCTCGGGAAAAACACGCCCCGATCACCTATTTATGTGTCCTTCAGATAGTCTCGGGCTAATATGTTACCCCGATCACCTCTGTCTTTCCTTCGGATCAAGCCTGGCAGAGACACCGACGTACCGTGTACGACACCACCAGCTATCATACTCCGTGTAAAAAGTATCAACGGAAGCAGCCGGGTGTTGTATGCGGTGGGGGGGGGGGGGGGTGGGGGGGTGTACTCATAGTCGTGCATGCCGTAGTCGTTTGACCATTGACCTCCCATCCCTACAAAGCCGGGACGGAGCACGCCGGGTTCTCACCGGACCAGGCTCTCACATCACCAAGCGTGAAGCGCCGTGAGGTATTTGGCGAGTCGCATGAAGGGTGAGCTGCATCCTGCTAAGGGTGTTCGGCATCTTGTGCTTACTTCCTTGCGTACGGATGACAGCTACGTATGACTTAATTTATTTTCTGGTGCTTTCACTTCCAGAGACAGTTGTAAGCACTGTGTAACTGCCTCGAGGAAGCTTGACCATTTTAACACAACGTGGTGCGATCATCCCCCGTTGCGCGGAGTGAGGGTTCTCCACCCCGCACAACATGATCTACTCGACCACCATTATGGTTACCGCCAAAAAAAAAAAACCGAGGTAAAAAAAAAAACGGTAACCTGGTTGTCGAGTTCACGAAGTGAATTGGCTTCTTTTACAACGTCGTTGCCAAGCGACGAAAACCCAATCCCGATGGCAAACACCGAGTGGGGGGCTTGTTTTACAACGTCGTTGCCAAGCGACGAAAACCCAAACCCCGATGGCAAACACCGGGGGGGGGTGTATGCGGTGGGGGGGGTGTTATCTCGTGTGGCCTTAGGTGATAGTAGTGCAGATCGCGGGAGCAATGACGGGTGTGCGACACCCAGGGGACGTGATACCACTGCCTGCAAGAACTGCTGTGGTACTTGCAGGGTGTGAGGTACTGAGCGGGGGTGATATCACGGACACCTTGTTGCCTGCTATGAAGTTCCTGCCGAGCGTAGTTGCAGTCTGCTGGTAGTAAAGCGGGGGGCAGTCAGGGGAGGCGATAATACCGCCCGAGCCGTACGGTAAACCTTGCTCGGGTTGATCGGTCGAGCCTGCCCTCCGCTGCTGTCGAAACAGCTGCCGAAGCAGCACAAGTTACAGCGATGTTGTGTTCTCTGCACGTTCATGTTCTGTTGGAGAGGTGTCCGTACGGGGCGGTTCCCCCGCACTCAGAGGGTGTCCTTCGGATTACACCAGTGGCCATCCTTGGTGTGATCGGGGTCCACCGCTGTCATATGCAACCGAGGTGGAAATTAAAGTTTTGGGCTCTCTGATTACACGGGACCTCAGGGGCGTGCTATCTTGCGAAACCCGGGCGGTGTTTTGGCTCCTCGAATGGATCGAAAACTAAAACTACTAATATTAATAGCACCGGGTGTGGTATTCTGTGGTGGGTATGTTATTTTGTGTCGTTTTGTATGCGGTGCACCGATCACCCACCGATGTCCTTCAGACTACCTTTTTCAAGCATATACCCCGGTCACCTACACGCCTTTCAGATCGTCTCGGCCGAACTCACCCCGATCACCGATGACGTTCAGATGACCTGGAAAAGAGCATACCCCGATCAATGTCCTTCAGACCACAATGAAGAGAAACATAACCCGATCACCTATGTCTTCCAGGTCACCTCGGGCAAACGTACACAGGCCACCTACAGGGCGTTGCATGCATACCGATCACAAGGGACATACCCTTCGAAAGAGCAATGCACAGCTCAATTTGTACAATCTGATATGTCCTGGGCGTGGAATTTTTATTTTGTCGGGTTCCTTGTTATCCCTGGAGCCCTCCAGCTTGCCCAGCAACCAAGACAGAGAGAGCTTGCTTAGCAACCAACACTTGAAAAGAGGGCGTGGTGGAGATCCCCTTCACTAAGTCAACTAAGAGTTACGACGGGTTGAGGTCTCCAAACTTGTACAAATCGACCCACATCCAAGGGCGGTGAAACCAAGGCCTAACGCCTCGTGCCAGCCTTTGGCGATTCTCGCTTTACGGTTGACCGTTTACGTCGAAAATCGCAGACACGACGCCGGCGGCGTACGGGGTGTCGTCCCCTGTTCGTTCCATGGACGTCCGCTAATGATGACGAGTTTGCTTGGCCTCGCCTGTCGCTCGAGGGTCGACAAAGCGCTGCACGTCGATCCTTTGTTGGGCATATCACTCTTGCGTAGTCTGACTGTTGATGAAGTATCTTTCCTCTGTAGGATGATATCGCGTATGTGTTGATTTGTCTTGGTCCTGCGTTTCATTTACTTTCGTCGTATGCACCATCCTTTGAAGGTACAGCGGTTAGCTTGCGACCACGGATGGCGTCATCGTTCAGTTACCCAGCACGCGCGATCAAATATTTGGAGATTAGAGGGTTTCTTTCGCTAAGACAACAACACCTAATATTCCTGTTCGTGCGACCACGCTGAGATTCCGAGCCTGGTCTCAAACCTGACAAGGTTGCGAGGTTAACTGACCGTGTAGTTCAATCGCTCTGCGATGCTTTGCTTTCCTCAAGCAGGCCACACTTCCTGGAGAGGCGTGGCGTAGTAGCCATGACAAAACATTCCAGCCGCCTGCTGGGCGCCCTCGGTGCAGCGGTCGTCCTGTCCAGTGTCGCCGCCTACTCCTGGAGCAGTTCGGGCTGCTGGGAGGGTGGCTACGGAGACGGGTACTGCGAGCAGCAAAACAACAACGCAGAATGCGGTATGTGTACTGCACCTCCTGGTGGTGTGACGTGCTCATCTTTAGAAATATTGTTTAAGAGTGACCTCCTGCGCACGTTCCTGCGAGTGGTAGTCATAGCTGCAAACCCTGCTGTGCGATTAGCAATCGCCCTTAGGTTAGATTAGTACGTGCTGAAGGCGCAACGACCCGAGCATGCAGCTACAGTCTCAACCTACAATACCCTCGTTGCATCGGGTTCGAGCTGACTCGTCACTATCTTCCTGAGGTCCGTTCCCTTGTTTCCTGTTGCCATTCGATGTCGTCCCCCCATTGACCCCGGCCTTCGCAGGCTACGACGGCGGCGACTGCTGCGAGTGTACTTGCCAGGTACGATCGGTTTCACCCGTTGTACTCTTTCGAGATGTTGACTCTGCTCTCTGTGTTTTGTGTGCCCCATCCGCCCTCGACACGGTCTGATTTTCCAATCAAGCGCACCGGTTCGTACTGACATACTGCACGGCGGATGCAAGCCCGATGCGTTTTCACGTTTCAAATACTCATGCAAGAGGATTCCATGTAGCATGGCCATAGTTCTCTCTCTCTCTACCCTTCCCTCCGGCTCGAAGTGCCCTTGCTGAGAAATGAATTGCCCGTTCAAACTATGCTGCCCCTACCCATTCCAGACTCAGAGCGATGACGACTATTACTCTTGGGGGTGCGACAAAGATTATATGGCCTGCATCGACCCAGACGCCTCTTGCGTCGACGATGACGACGTTACTGCTGAAATGGTGGAGAACTGTGACTGGGTTGGCGGTATCGGAGACGGTTACTGCCACGATGGGAACAACAAAGCAGAGTGCGGTACGTTGGCCCGGGAAACGAGTACACCCCACGGGATGAAGTATCCAACGAAAAAAAGAGGTTTCGCTCGATTTCGTGGACATGACCACACCCCCGAAACACTTTTCAACGGTTTCGTTAGGGTTAGAATCAACAAGATCACGCCATCAGAGTAAATCAGCCTTGTGACAACTTGACCCTTTCAATTTGTGACCTCTCGATACATGCTGCTGTTCTTGGTCACCATTTCACCTTCCTTCATGTCACTGTTCGGATGCACCCGCCAGGTGGCCATGGCGTTGATGGTGTAGAAGCTGATCTCTCCTACGACCGCATTTATTCCGATGTGTCCTCTGTCGCCGTTCTCTTTCTTTTTCTCCCTCCCTCACCCCCCCCTACGTATCTATCTATCTGTTCGCAATCCATCAGTCAATCTTCTGCATCTCCTTTTGTTATCCCATCCAATCTCAATATCCGACGAAACTGCCACGGGTGCGATGACGGCTGTATGCATAGGACATCCCCAAACCAAAACGAGAACTAGACCCATTAGTTTGCCCATCGTTGCCTCCAAAGCAACCTGAGGGTTGCATGAAATTCGAATATAGAGCAGGCGCTATTTAGGCTGTAGCGGGAAAGGAAGAACGTCAGCGATTACGCGTGAGTCGGGGGTGAGGGAGAGGGATGGGTTCGAATTGAGGTTGGAGGTAGCATGGCGAATAACCCGTTGTACTCGGCAATCCCTCTCGCCGTACCTGCCCTGTCCATGCCGCCGTTGTCCTTCCTTTCACGTTGGCCGCCCTTTCATGAAGCGGTCGGTGGGCAGTGGTGGCTCAACACCAGACGTGAAGATGTTAAAAAAATCATGCCCTTCCTCTTGCAAAGGTGGCTATAATTTGGGTAGAATGCAAGCCTGCTCGACCTCATCCCAACGGCAAGGTCAGGTGCGACCATGTTGTTGACCGCCTGCCCTCTCCCCCATTCTGTTGTTGTTTGTCCGTGTCTCCCAGGCTACGACGGCGGTGACTGCTGCGAGTGCACATGCGTGGTGAGAACTATGAAAATTGTGAATCGTGAAATGATTCTCCTAAAGAAGGTTGCTTCTCCATCCTCAGTAGAATTCTCTCCCCTCGCCCTTCCTCCACAACCCTATTTTGCCACCAATCTGAATCTGACCTCGGACTATATTCTTTCTCTTCGTGTCCACGAGTGTACACACCCTAAGCACCAAAAGCGCTCGAACTACCCGTAAGCATTACAAGGGGCAGTCAATGTAGTTACTCTCGATGTGGGTTTCCCCTCCCATCTCTCAGGCCGAACAATCCCCTCCTCTCTCACCATTTTTCCGAGACATCCCTTCTCTTTTTTTGGTACGCATGCACACGGAAGGTGTCCTAGGCGATGTCCCTGCTTTTCCTCTCTTCACCTCTCACTCCCACGCCTCTCTCTCATTTCGAGATCCCCGCGGTTGTGATAATTAAATGGTCCTCTCTTCGCCGCGCGCGCGCTTCCAAAACCAGAACCCGTGGGGCGACGACGACGACTGGGTCTGCTCCAAAGACGGCTCTGGGTTTGCCTGCATCGACCCGGACGCACCCTGCGTTGAAGACGACGATATCACCGTCGAAATCGCGCAGAACTGCGACACTTCGGACTTGGGGGACGGCTGGTGTGACCAGGACAACAACAACGAGATATGCGGTAAGTGTTTCATATGGCCATGGGATGTAAATCTATTGCACACGTGAACGTATGCAAGCACATCGACCTACGCACACCCGTGTCAGACAACCGCTTGACAGATTTTAACGCAGCGGTGGCCTGCTTTGTGTCCCTCTCTTTTCTCTCTCTCTCTTTCTCTTTCTCCCGCTCTCTCGCTCTTGCTCTCGCACCTAAACGCCCCTCTTGCTGCTCCAGCGCCCCCTTGCGCACAGAGACCCCTTCATTTCCCCCACCTCCTTTACCTTTGAAGGGCGGCATCACTCACCCCACGCGCGTTGTGTATTCACTGCATGTTGGAAATCTCGTGCGGATATTTAGTTTCTGGTTGGTCTCATACCATTACCCGGACGTGTGAGGTTTGCTGTACTACGATGGGTCGCGGGTCTTGAACCAGAGGAAGCCGTAAACCTATGCATACGAGTCATTTCCGATGTTCTTCGACGTGGGCGTATACATCAAACAGTTCCCTCATCCCTGCTTGATCGTTGGCGTGCCTTCTTGCCTCAGGCTACGACGGCGGCGACTGCTGCGAGTGCACTTGTGTGGTAAGTTAATCGAAAAGCACGTGGGAGGTCTGAAGAATGTGTGGTTTGGACCCTTTGTGGCCTTGGTAGATATGCGCATTTCTCAGCTCAGCATCCGCCGTCTCAATTCTGAAGAACCCTTCAGTCTAGAGACGTTTGCAGTTCTGCCTTCGCACGTGTGTGGTGATGCCCAAAGAAGGCACAGGTTTTCACTTTCAGTAGCAGTAGGGTCTGCAGAAAGAAAACAGATACTCGAGTAGCCGCTGAACAAGACGAGGCTTGAAACTTT
The DNA here is from genome assembly GCA_000310025.1 of Ectocarpus siliculosus. Taxonomy (NCBI): domain Eukaryota; class Phaeophyceae; order Ectocarpales; family Ectocarpaceae; genus Ectocarpus; species Ectocarpus siliculosus. The sequence goes on from FN649749.1 coordinate 2,759,260, forward strand.
GTCGTAGCGCTTGTACGCTCTGCACTTGCTGGCGTTGGTTGTCCGAGAAAATCCGTCTGTAACTCCTCCCCCCCCTAATGTCCTCGCGAATGCTCCGTGACAACAATGCTCCATCCTCTCGAGGACGCGTGGTCAACGGTATTCATTTGCAATTAAGGCATGCAAAACATGAGTACGCCCCCCCCCCCTCCCCGCCGGCCCTCGCGAATTCTTTGAAAACACAAGTTCCTGCTGCTAGTGCTAGGACGAGTCCTGCCTATGTTAGCCTTGACCCCTCCCTTCCAGTCCGCCTTCTTTAACCCTTAACAAGTCTTTTGTCTGTTTCTGCTCACGCATGTGCCAGAGCCCATGGGACGACGACAACTGGGCTTGCAGCAATTACAACGCCTGTATCGACCCTGAGGCCCCCTGTGTTGACGACGACGATATCACCGCCGTGATGGTGGAGGAGTGCGGGTACGTCAAAGCTGCAACTACCGCGATTGAGTCTATGCACAATTTCTTCTTGGTGCCGTCGAGGAGCGTCTCCAATGTAGTGCTGCGTTTAGACGTCCACCGAGCAGCACAACCAAGGGCGTGATGCTTCCACTAGTTTTGCTGCTTTGCCACATGTTGTCGCTGACACCCCACCTTCGAAAATCTGTACGAACACGCCTGGTTTTTGGGGAATGACTTTTCCCTGCCGATGTGTTGTTCGGCGTGGCATGGGTGTACGTGCCGTGACAGCGATATGTCTCCGATATGATTGCGAAGTTTCCCACATGTGTGTGTGTGTGTGGTTTTTTAGCATCGACCGCGCTGACTGGCTGACCAATGAAAATACGTCAGTCTCAGTGCGGTTGAAAAGTGTGTGTGCGTTTTTTTGTTCGGCCTTGCTGAGCCCTCAAACCCATGTTCGCCATCATGATGAGATGTTCAGATGTAGCCCGCGCGGAATGAGTTTCGGATTTCCCGGTTCAGGCGCGTGTCCAGCCGTTTATTTGCCGGCTCGCTGCTACGCTCCAGTACTGGAACAAACCTGAAGTTCATTTTTGCTGCCTTGACGTATAACGCGCTTGACGCCACTGACGGCAGGCGGGTGAGAGATGTGGGCGATGGATGGTGTGACGAGGAGAACAACAACGAACTGTGCGGTGAGATTGCGTTGAGCTGTGGAGCACTTGTGCGGAAGCCGACGTGGCTTCCCGTCCACAGGTCGGCATTTTAGATATAATTCGGAGGTCAGGGACTCAATCGGTGTCATTCGACCAAACCTCTTGGCATCACCATCCTCCTGTAAGTTTTTCATGCCCATTTTTTCGCCCCTGCACCCTGATTCGGCAGGCTACGATGGCGGTGACTGCTGCGAGTGCACATGCGAGGTGAGCAACCTTTCCACTACGCATGCCCCCAACTTATAGCACCTTTTCGTGTCCTTGGTAGATAACGCATATATCTCTTTGCCCCCACCTTTTCATCGGCTGCTCCGATTACCTCATCTCTGGATCTGCACGAGCATTTGTTTTCTTCGCCGCGATATTTCTGGTAAGCCCTTGGAATCCGCAATAGGTCTACCAAAGGAGTTCGATCGGCGTTCTTTCGGTACGTATCTTTCTTAATTCTCTGTCCCAATGGTCAGATATGGTATTTTCTCGCACCAACCCTTATCTCCCATTCGTTGCCTTGGAAACACACCCGTCAGGCCCCACCTGCGGACGATGACTGGGACGACGACTGGGATGACGACTGGTACGGCGCCTGCGGCGACGGCTTCGCCTGCATCGACCCGAGCGCCCCTTGCGTCAACGATGACGACATCACTGTCGATGTCGACGAGAGCTGCGACGCTGTCGGTATGGGCGACGGCTACTGTGACATGGACAACAACAACGCAGCCTGCGGTGCGTGCTCATGGCTCTCGTGTACGGTAGATTGTCTTGCCTGTATTGCCAGCAGGCCATGAAAGGTGCAAGCCCTGTATCCTTTTTGCCACCCAGGCGGAATCAAATGGCGGAAAGAAAATGATGGAAAGGCGCAAGCCATGTCAAGGAAACGTGGAAGCCCGAATTTGACTGTGACACGCGGGCGGTAACGTTAGTGAAACACTGCTGTCGAATGACAGAGAGGGCGTGGTGTGGTATGGTGTGGTGTAATGTGATGTTTACTGAATAATTCTCCACCGTTCGTGTTGCGTATGCCCCCCCCGCCCCGAACTATCCTCAGCTTACGATGGCGGCGACTGCTGCGAGTGCACCTGCGAGGTATGGGAATCATTTATTTTCCTTGCCCATTCTAGGCGAAACGCTTTGAAAGGCATGAGACTAGCTGTAGAGTTAAACAGCGCTTCCCGCGGGCCATCACCACGCGTTCTCGTTTCAAGCTCTCTCTGAATCAAGTTTTCTGTTGGGTTTTCTTCCTCGCTTTGGTGCGAGTAGTTCTTCCTGTCGGCATTGCGGCTCTTCGCCGACCTTAGATTAAGAAACACTGCCAAGGCTGCGGGTCCCCGGTCTCGCTCTTCCTTACCCTGTGACTGCTCCGTCGTGACTGTGTACGTGGTTTTCGGCCTGGACCAGGGTATATGCGACCTAGAGAATTATCCAACCTCACCCAGTAGTTGAAGTAGGACGATCGCATCAAATGCTGTGGTAGTCGGACACCCAGGAAGCAAGTTACATGACTGTAGGTGACGTAGGGTATCACTGGACAGCCCCAAGGCCGATTTTTCAAAGCGAAGACAAAGCGAACTGATGAATGAAGCGGTATGTTTTCGGGTAGCTCTAAACGATATGGTTCTAACATTGCCGTGTTCGACCCCGCCACTGTTGCTACTGCTGTGGAGTAATCCGAGCTTTGAAATTCGGGCCAGGGGGTGCGAGGTTTGACACCTTATGTCACCAACGGTAGCGCCTCACAGCTGTCTCCGGGAGCATGCAAAGCAATGTAGCCGTTTGAAAACCAGTCAATGCAAGGAATGGAGCACGGAGTAAACGAGCCTAACGTTCCGTTGCTTGGATGCATGGCACGTACCCTTCGTGCTGCCCGCCAAACACCTCGCGGCGTTTCGCCCAGTGATAGTATGCCTTCCATGTCGACAAAACCCCGTCCCATGTTCCATCCCGGTGCTATGGTTTGTGGTGTCAGTAGTACGGCCAGGCGTGATGGTGATGTCGCTGTCCCTGCCGCTTTGTTACTCGATCTCTTGCACGTGTTCGCGCGTTTCTCCGGCTAACGTATTGCTACGCATGTGCATGTCAGGACACGCCAAACAACAAGTGCGGTAGGTGGAGCGGCTTCGCCTGCATCGACCCTGAAGCACCCTGCGTCGATGACGATTCATTCACCGTGGATATGATCGACAACTGCGACTACCCAGGGGGAATCGGGGATGGCTGGTGTGATGAAGACAACAACAACGAGCTATGCGGTAAGCCTCGTGGTTCTTTTTAGTATCGGAAGGCGGTGAGTTGCTGCTTCTTGAAAACGTGCACCACCGTGCTGGAGCAGGCGCAGTCGCAAGCAGAATGGACCGCGACAGTTAACCTTGTCAAGCACCATTGATCGCCCAGCTGGCTGAATCCCTTCTTGTTTGATGCGTCCGGATGGGTTTTCGGTGAATTAAGTAGTGTAGCTCGTTCGACACTTGACAGAAATCGCAAGCGTCGCTGTCTCAAGCGAATGCCTATGCACGGAAAATACAGGGTGGCGTTGGCGCTCTGACCCATGTGTTCTTCCCGCGTTGGTTGTCTTAAGACCAAGCTATGTATGTAGCGCTACTGGCCAAGAAACAACCTCTGTCGTTCTGTCGTTTATGTTTCTCTGCTTCTCTCTTTGATCTGTGCATGTTGGCAACAAATGCGCGGAAGCGATTCTATGGGCGTCTATTCGTTTGAAGTTGATGATGCCGATTCCATTACTTCCGCTCGCCCATTTCGTTGTCGTACTGGCATGCGAGATTTGCCGCATGCAAACAAACTATTTCCGCAGGGATCAGGCTCAACCAGCCAACAGCGACCCCTCCCCCTTCTCCTCCTTGCCTTGTGATTCCCCCTCGCTGTCGAACTATCCTTCTGTTCCTCAGCGTACGATGGCGGCGACTGCTGCGAATGCACTTGCGAGGTACGCGGGACCAATTCAGTTGTTTTGCCTGCCAAGCGAACCCGCTTGAAGTGCGTGGATCCGGAAGACATGTTGGGTTTGCCCCCTCAGTAGATACGTTTGCCCCGAAGCTCTTCATGCGTTGTTCTACGTCCCTCTTTTCTACTCTGAAGAATGTGTTCCATGTTGACAGCATGAAACATTTGGAACCCACGAGTTCTAGAAATCGGCCATTCTTTTGGACGGGAATACCGCCTTTGTTTTGCCCTTTCCGTCGAACTGTGCATTTTTCTGACACGTTTTACCCACTTTCGGACAGTGTGTGCCTCTGCCACTTGTCCCTGCAAATTTCGCGTGTGCAAGGTGCATTTCACGGTGCGTCCGCGTGCAAGGGTTCGCAATGTAGCTTGGTGTTTTCAGCATCCCCCTCTCTCTCAAGGTTAGGGCTAGGGTAAGGGCTAGTCCTCTCGATGACACGTGGGTACTGGTCTTACCGCTAAGGCATGCGAAACATGAGAGCCCCCCCCCCCCCCCTTCCTCTCTCAAGACTGAGCTGCTGCCGCAATTGTTTCATTTTCCTGTTGTGCGCTCACCGTTCAGGGCAGCGAGGACGACGACTGGCACTGCCGCAACTTCGCCTGCGTCGACCCGAACGCTCCCTGTGTGGACGATGACAGCGTCACCATAGACATGATCGAAAACTGCAGCTGGTCGACAGGCATCGGCGACGGATACTGCAGCGAAAATCTCAACACGCCGGAATGCGGTAGGTCTTTGCCCAAGAAGCTCGCTTTCCCGTACCGTACTCGTGACCTATAGTGACATTCTTGGAGGCAAGCTGAAATAGGGATTGGGTGCCTTGAAGATGGTGTGAGTGTCGATTACAGACATCCGACGACCTGTTGCCAATAGATGCCAGCGCTCAAATGAGCTCCAAAGTCGATGAAGGTCGCAAGCTCCTTTGATTGGTTATCTTGGTAGCTGTTGCGGCAAAATCATGGTGCGCGTGTTGGTGTTCGTCCCATTTCCTCTGGCGCGGCCAATCTATGAACGTCTTGGTTCATATTTGTTTGACTTATTGGCGGGGGGTCACATGGGCGGAAGGTCGTTGAGGAGGTTGTTTGATTACCCTGGGGTACGCGTACTTTCCGCGAATGTCGCCTGAGCAAGCAACTTCGTCGTTGACGCCCTTCGACGACCTTGTGTCGCCGTCAGCAGTGGCAGTAGTGGCAGTGGTGGGGAATGAAGCCTAATGCGTCAGAACCGCTGTTTAGTATGTCGTACCTCTTCGCCACATGATCCTACTCCTGTGCGTCTCCCTTGGCGACTATGAGCTCGCTCCCTCATTGTCTCACGACTGCACACGTGGCGTAGGCTGCAACCAACACAAGTGGACCGCGATGTCTCTCTCTCTTACCTGTCCTGCCACGTTCGTGTTTTCCAATTTCCGCAGCCTACGACGGGGGCGACTGCTGTTCTTGCACTTGTGAGGTAGGGACCACTCATACGAGGACTGGCTAGGTCCTCCCCCCTTTGTGATCGTTGTTCTCGGATGCTAAAATCATTTATTGTGTCTCTTCGGTAGGTGGTTTTCTTTTCCCTGTGCCCGTGCTTTTTCTTCGAAGACTGCGACGGCAATTCGGGAGAACATTCTTTCATCGGAAGCTTTGGTATACGAAAAACAGCTCATCGCGGGCTCGGTATTGTTTTCGGAAGGTCTTCCGTCGAAGTTTCCGGTCGAAGTCTGACGACGCCGAACATGTGACACGAGTTCGCTACCGCGTGGGCCATAACCTTACAGCACACGACTGCAATGCTAACTGCATGTTTTTGCGCTGTATTTGCTGACCTGACATGTGAGGGGCGTTGCCGTAACAGAAGGTGCCCGCCTAACGCGAATCACGTTGGGCAAGCGCTGCTTTTCGTGTGCAACCGTTTGGACGTCCCCGACTAGCCAAGAAGTGTTTTTGCCCATTGCACCACCACAACGGTCTCGACGAAACGACTTCTTGTCTTAGCCTTTTTCCCTGCCGTCGGGGGCTGGCCGCGGTATCAGGCCTTCCCGTGGAGCCTGGGTATATACTGACCCTCATTATTTTGAATTAAGTTTGGCACTATCACGGCTTGCTTGGACAAAAAGGCCATTTCTGGGTTGGTGCGTCTCCCCACCCGCTGCCCCTTTCGTTTCTCTTCAAACCGTCTGAACAAGGATATCCCTCCATTTGCCGCTCGCCCTCCTGCCAGAGTCCTTACGACGACGACTGGGGTTGCATGTGGTTCGCTTGCATCGACCCAGAGGCAGCCTGTGTTGACGACGATGACATCACCGTCGACATGTTCGAGAACTGCGAATACCCGGTGGACATCGGAAACGGCTGGTGCGACGAAGCAAACAACATCGAGGCGTGCGGTAGGTTCCTTTCCCACCACGTGCAGCCCATTTCCTTGTTGATCGTCGTGGAGGCCTTAAGTGTGTTCGTCGGAGAGGCCTTGGGATTGATTGCCTGATTGCCTTTGAGCCAAACACTCAGCGGAAACACACATCCACGTGGTGCAAAACAGCGTACGCCTTGCTCTCGACAGAGAATCTCCACAAATCCCCCCCATATGCCGGGGAAACTTTGTTTGCCGGTTGCTCGTCCATTTCGGCATCCAACCCCTGAACACCCAGATTCCAGGGCGTGGGGGTGATATCAAGTAAGTAAAAAAGCCGTGGGGTAAAGAGATCTCGCCGAAAGGTTGGCATTCGACACCAGCACCAGCACCATAGATGCACGCTCACGGTAGGTGACACAAGGTGTCACCCTCGCTGGACGGACTTGACGACGAATGGTGTACAAATTGAACGGTTCGGTTTTTCGTCAAGCCGTTCACGAGACGTCTCTAACGCCGCCATTTTCCGACGTCACCCTTTGGGCCCCATTACTCCACTCTTTCAGCTGTGGGGTAACCGAGCCGGGACAGAACGTATGAACTCCTTCTCCCGATGGCTGGAAGGGCCAACTGCTGTACATACAGTCCTTGAAAATGGTCTCAGGGCTCGTATATTCATCAGGCGTGGCACTACGATTGACGCACTGTTGTGCCTCCATTTAATGCTGTGTCGTCGTCGTCGTCGTCTTCGCCCTTCCCACCCCGATTCGGCAGGCTACGATGGAGGCGACTGCTGCGAGTGCACGTGCGAGGTAAAGTACGCGAAGCGTATGGATTCTCACCACATACTTGGAGTAACGGGCCTTCAAAGCAATGTACTTTTAGCTTGTCATCTTCTCCTACTTCCATCGGCCTGTGAACCTACCCGCCGCCGATGGCTTCCTATATGGGACACTGCCTTCTCCACGAGCGGTCATTTCCGTTCGTATCTGGTTTGCTGCGAATGTACATGCCCATCAGCAAACCATTGGGAATCCGCATGGATTCCTCTTGGTAGAAGTACTAATAACCTCTTCTCTTGCCTACGGTCTCTTGTCTCGTAGTCTTGGGTAAACGCCTGCTATCTGTTGTTGGTGCGAGGTATTTTAGCGCGGTGGTTTCGGTTGGCGTTGGGTCCGATCCGAATAGAAAACACCCGCGCCCTGGAATCACCTGTTCGACATGTTGGCCAACATCCTCCGTACTTCTTGTCCCCAACACTCCATGCTGCGTCCTCCCTGATCTTTGTACTTGTTTTCTGCTCTCTTGTACTCGCCCGCCGCCTTTCAGTATGAATCTCCTTATGATTGGGATGATGATTGGGACTACCACTGCATGGAGTTTGCTTGCATCGACCCCAGCGCGCCCTGTGTAGACGATGACGACATTACCGTCGACATGGTCGAGAACTGTGGCTACGTCTCCGGGATAGGCAACGGCTGGTGCGATAGAAACAACAACAAGGAGGAATGCGGTGAGACCATGCTTCCTGAAACGGCACAAGATACCGTTCCCGCACAACTGCGTGATAAAACATGCACCTGTCAGGGACGGAGGTCGGTATTTGTTTGGCTCAGCAGACATCCAGCACGTCCGACTGGTATGCCCCGCCGGTTGGAGCCTATTTGGCTTGACAATGCGAAAAAATTGTGGTTCAATGAACAATCTGTGCTGGGGATTGACGGCAGAGCGCACTGCACCGCACTGTTCCCAGGAACTATTTCCGCCATATTCGCTGAGCCCGAAACTATAGTTTGAACCCAACTAAGCTCGATGTATCCTTAGCTGTATTGGATTGTAAGTATATTGCAGCTTGTGTTTCGTTCCTTACCTCGACGACGTGAGCACGGTACGATAACACCTGGCGTCGTTGTAGACGCGTCACAAACCCATTGTACGCGCGGCGTCCGTCGGCAAGAGCCCGATCATTCGGGCTGACTGAGGAGGATCGCCCGCAATGTTTCTGGGTCGTCTCCCTCCTTGGCTCCGTCTACTTCGATTTCGGGCCCTATACGCTGCTCCCGACGTACCAATATTGTCAGGGTTGGGGTTTGCCCAGCGCCCTTTCTCTTGTCTCTCGCGTCGTTGTCAAGCAGCGTACGGTGGTGACAAGTATTTCGCAATGCTGCTTCTCCCAGTTTGTAATTCCTGTAGAAGGCGCTCTTGTTGTGACAACAACGGTAGGTGGACAGCTCCTCTCCTGCGCTTGCCATCGATTGCGCTCGAATATATAGTCAAGTGACGATATGCACACCACATGGACCCAGCGACCAAAACACGAGCGTGTTGACTTTGTACTGGTATTTTTTCGGTTTTCTTCTGTCCAGCAATAACCGTTTTTCTCTTGCGCTCATGTGTTGGAATCTGGTTCAACTTTGGATGCAGTCTTAATCGACGGCTCCGAGGCTTGGTACAATAACTTGCTGCGATTCTGGCGGCGTTCGTGTTTCTGTTGCCTTTGTTCGTTGTTGGTCATTATAACCCTATCGTTGGTCGTCCTGACGTGGAGCAAGAACAACTGTGATGTTCGAGCGCTTATAGCGTCCTCGTTTCCCTCTGTGGCTATCTCTTAGGCTACGACGGCGGCGACTGCTGCTCTTGCACATGCGAGAGCCCGTATGATGACGACTACTCCTGCAGCAGCGAGTACGGCTCCTTCGACTGCAAAGACCCGAACGCCTCCTGCTTCGGCGAAGAACCTACTGGGAGCGATGACTTCAGCACCGACGACCAGCCAATGTCGTACGAATTCGTCCCCTGGGAAGAGACAGAGGCCCTGCCGACGGTCGACGGTGCTGTTGAGGTGGGCACCAAGACCGAAGTCGGCGTATCATCTACCGCCCACGACGTGCGGCCCGGCATGAGCAGCGGCGACGCTGGGTGCGGAGAGGTCGGCGGCCTTGGCTGCACGGCGACCAACACCCGTGACGGAATTTTCTCCGAGATCGAGTCGAGGTGGTCGTGCGCCACGAAGCTCGTGGATGACGAAGGGCCGTGCCAGATCGAGTTCACCTTTGCCGAACCCCAGACCATTATGGACATTCAGGTTGCCTTCTGGAAGGGCAACGAGCGCACCCGTACCCTAGAGGTGAGGGCGACACCCAGCAGGCTGAAGGTTACCGAAACAAGCCCTCTCTTTTAGTTACTGGTAGCCCCCAACAACACTTCTGCGACTGTGAGCCACCATGAGGACTGCATTTCGTAACGTGTAAATGAAATGCTTGGAGGTGTTGACCGCTCCTAGCGATTGAGTTGAATGGCGATGGCACGTTCGCCGCGGGCTGGGAATCCACCTCGAAGCGGGCTATCGTGCCGATACGTGTGACACCCTCCCATCCCAAGCGGCTTCCGTGGGCGCTTTCCACGGGCGGTGCTCGAAGCAAGAGTTTCATCTTTCATACCTCGCAAACCTTTCCCCACACAGGTCCACATCAACGGCGAGATGACCCACACTCACGAGTCCTACGCCGATGCCACCTTCAACACGCTCGGTGTGACGGCTACTGACGTCAGTACTGTGATGCTCGAGTCCGTCGCTCTCCTCTCAGACGAATGGATCAGTCTCATCGAGGTGAGCGTTGTGTCCACGATTGCTTGTTGCGAGGGCCTGGGAAATTTGCCAACCGTTGGTGTCGAGGGGATTATGTTTGGTGTGCCTCTGGTGTCATCAGGCATACGTGGACAGAGCAAGGTAGTTGTATACCCACCAGGTCAATATTGGACACAAACTCTATCGAGCAGGGCAAACACTTGGGCAGCAATGGAAAATGTTGGACTCCAAAGGCTTCTCTTGTTTGTCCAGTAGCATCCATTTCGCAACCAGTTCGCCTTTCGGCGCGAGCGAGTCTATCGCGCAGTGCTCACAAATACGTTTCTTCGAACGTTTGTTCGGACAAATCGCTCGTCCCTTCTCCCTTTCGTCTGTCCCTGTCTCTCTGTGTGGTATTGTATTCCGCTGCGCACCTTCACAACAGGTGCTCATCTTCGTGACACCTTGAGTGAGTGGTGGATACACGGGCCCAAGGCGATTGATTCCAACACGAACCAAGCTTCGCCCTCGACGTGCGTGGCACAACCTGTCGTTTGGATGCTGACGAAATTTCATGGAACACTGTCGTCGAGAACGGGGTTTTGGGAACGAACGCGTATCACGTAGGGACATTGGGCCTGACACCCTCGCTGATAGTCACCGCGTTTGCTATCAAGCATTTCTTCCTATTTACGCCTGACTGTGATAGTGACTGATGGACAAGCGCGGCCTAGTTTCTTGTCTCTGGCCTCTGCGGGCGTGTGTGTTTCTTACCCGGATGTTTCTTTTGTTTGCGTCCGTTTTAAGGTGTGTTTCTTCGTCACTCTTCCTGGAGGTTCATGAATAGCTGAGTAGAGAATTGGCCGCAGAACGCTTGTGATATGCGGCCAGGGGTCGATTGATCAGTTCTATTGGCATACAGCCTGATGTTGTTATCTCTAGCTTGCAACGTATTAATATTGTTCGTACTCGTGGCATTCTGTCGCTACGCATGATCTGAGTGCCGGGTATGTCTTGTAACCATTGAGGACTTTTGTTTGGCTAACAATGGCGTTTCTGGAAGGCCCTTTCCCCTTCCAGCAAATGCTCTCTGTGCGTACTGCCGGTTCCGGGTGCACATTTCATTCTCTGCACGAGTTACTTATTGTGCAGAATTTTTCCCACCATTATTTGGGGTTTCTCTCTAGAGTTGGGCGATCTCCGGTTGCTTCGAGGTAGATTGCTCTATTAGACGTTCGAGCGCGGTAGGTAGAAACGCGACCGTTCGCCCTTTGTGCAAGTTTGATGCGAAAGGTATTTATTGGCAGTTGTATGGGTTTCCTCGTTTCTTCGGCGGTATTCTCTGCAGCCAAGTGCATTGTTCCTGCGATATCGCAACCTCCTTGGTCGATGCTAGAGGCCCAAGCAGCGGAGCAGGCATCGCATCGCCCGTCGGTAGAAGAATGGTGTGGCGTCCTAAGGCATGCGGGAGCATGAACCCGAACGCCTGCGAGTACCTGGAAATTCGTTCACATCTTGTGTTACAGGCCGCGGAACTCCAGGATGTGTCTGTCGAGTTCCATGGCTGCCGTGGAGCCGCATGTCAACGCCATTGAACCCCATGGAGAGTGAGCCATGGAGCTGCACGGAGTGCCAAGAGAATGCGGCATGCGGCTCCATATTGGACGCTATGGGTTCCATGGTATTCTTGGAATATTCCACGGCGGTTTCCGCCGTTTCCGTTGCGAAACCCAAGGAACATTGCACGAATACCTCGTGGAAGCTCAACGTTTCGTATTCGTATCATTAGCAAGAAGGCCGGCATTCTCAGCACGTACAAACCCTTCCGCATGACGTTGGCTACTACAGTATTTCATCTAAAAATGGTTTCCTGTTTTTTACCTTGGCAGCGGTAAATGACCTCTTTCCCGAACTTGGATCGAGTGCCAGCTTCGGTCTTCGAAAATAACTTTCGAAGTACCTCGCAAGCGATGTTCAACCCTTGGTTCACCTAGTAGTAATTTTTCCGCTTGGGGGTAGCCGCGCTACACGATCGCTACAGCGTGCTATCACGAGAGACAGACGAAAAGCCACGGTAATGCTATTTAGGACACCGGTGTCGTGATTACATTCACTGTGTTCCTACAGCTCTTTACCTGTCAAACGACAAGCCCTCGTTCGTGCCAGACATTTTGACTGGTGGTTACCGAGATATGGTCCAAAGTGATGTCACGGCACCACCTCCGCGGTGTGTCGTAAATAGGACGACCGCGTCGCGAAATTTTCCCAAAACACCTCCAACAGGCACGAAACTTATTGCGCTGTGTTCCCCAGCCCCACCAGCTGTCGCGCAAGCCGTCAGTTGGCCGATACCAATGTATATGTGGTTCTTGAGATACACCCAAGAATGTGGCCGCAACACCACCTCGGCGATGTCTTAAATAAACATGGCAAATTTTCGACACCGCGCGAAACGTTCCGAGAGCACATCTTATGAGCACAAATTTGTTTTTGTGGTGTTCTCACGCCCACCACCTGTCGTGTAGTTATTATAGTCGTTATTTGGCCGAAACCAACATGTGATTCCCGAGATACACGTGGTTGCCGCGATAAATGTAGACCTACATGTTGCCTTTCGCTGAAAGGTGGGGTGGTATATGTAGGAGGTGGACGTACAGGCCGCAAGGGGTCGCCCTCACTTGCCCACGGGGTTGGGGGAAGCGACAACCCTCAATTTCCACGAGCGAAGCGTGAGGGGTTGTAAAGCTACACGCGCGTCCTTCACCGAGTGCGCCGGAAGGCATCAGTGACGGAACGCCGAGTCGGAGCAACGTCAGCAAGAGCGTGCGAATCGGAACCTGTTTCGGACCGTGCATATATAAGCTTGGGGAAAGAAAGTCGATTGGGTTAGGCGCGCAAGGGGGTCGATAGACGTTTTTTTCTTCGCCTGTCACAGTTGATGTACAGAACGGGCTCGAAAAATTCTGTTCACAAAAAAGGCTCAACTTTTCACGAAAATAAGAAAACAGAGGGCTAAGAAACTCAGCTCAATCTCGGCCACGACGACACCATAAGAAACGTCCCAAAAAGAAATATGATCGTGCGATACCTTCCAGGTATTAAAAACAAGGGGTTGTTGGGGGAGCGTGTCCAACAAGAAACGTCCCACTGATGCTGCTGCTGCTGCTGCTGCTGCTGCTGCCGTGCTCCCACCCCCTACTACCTGCTCATCATGTAAACATATTTTGGAGTGTACTTATAGTCGTGCATGCCGTAGTCGTTCGACCATTGACCTCACATCCCTAAAAAGCCGGGACGGAGCACGCCGGGTTCCCACCGGACCAGGCTCTCACATCACCAAGCGCGAAGCACCGTGAGTTATTCGGCGAGTCGCATGAATGGTTAGCTGCATCCTGCTAAGGGTATTCGGCATCTTGTGCTTACTTCCTTGCATACGAATGGCAGCTGGTTATGACGTAATTTATTTCCTGGTGCTTTCACTTCCGGAGACCGTTGTAGGCGCTGGGTAACTGCCTCGAGAGTGCTTGACCGTTTTAAAACAAAGTGCAATTATCCCCTTGGCGCGGAGTGAGGGTTCTCGGCCCGGCACAACTTAAACCTGCTCGACCACCATTCATGGTTACCGCAAAAAAAAAAGCCAGAGGCAAAAAAGAAAGCGGTAACCTGGTTGCCGAGCTCACGAAGTGATGGCTTGTTTTATAACATCGCTGCCAAGCGACAAAAATCCAACCTCCATTGCAATCACCGGGGGGAGGGGAGAGGTTATTTTCGCGACACCCCCCGCGCCCCAGCGCCGCCGCGGGCTGCGCTGTACCCACCAGTCATGGCTGCTATACTGGTGTGTTGTTTTCTTCGCCAGAAATAAGAACATGAGAAAGTAAGAGAATCACCACGAGGCGACAGCCCAAAGGAATAATAAAATACATCCGTTCTAAGAAATTGAGCCGACTTTGGCTGGTCCTTCTGCCATGAACAAGAAATTGAGGGTCGACCCGATTTTCAGGTTTTTTATCCCCGGGCCCAGTCTGTAGGGTATTTCTCCGAATATCGCCGAAGCTGTTGCGAATTTCATGAACGAAAGGAGTGAAATTGATCAGGTCCGTTTGCAGTACTGTAGTCAACATTTGTCACCGACATCGTACCCTTTTACCATGGGTCATCCTGGTGGGCTCGCAGTATGTTCGCATCCTGTTCTTCAAGAGTGTCGTGCTATCGAAGTGCTGAAAAGGCAGAGTGAGTTCTGGCTTCAGATGCACATGGGTTCCCTCGACGATGAAGCCTCTTCGAAGCCAGTGAAACACGATTTGCTCAATGACGCCCTGCGATCGTTTGTCTGTGATTTGATCAAACAAGGGAGAAAAACGCGTCAGGGTCGGCCCTCGGTGTGATATCGGGACTTTGGGCACATGCAGCCCTCATTCGAATGTCAGGGAGAGAAAGAATAAATTGTCACGCAGGGTTACTTCAGTAAAACAGCATGTATTGAAGAAGCGAAGACTCGGGTTTACACCGCAATGTGGGACACTGAACGCCCTGCCTGTGACTGTGATCGGCGAGAATGAATGAAGGAACTTCGTGAAGACCGTGATTCCGTCAAGCTCTATTTCTGCAACGCCATCGTACCACTTGGTTTGGGAAATCACAGATTTTGAAGAATATTCACTCCTAACCCATCGTGTTGTGCTACCGAAAAAGCAGAGTCTTGTTTCAGATGCATTTGGATTCACTTGACGTGTGGCCCTCCTCGAAGCTGACAGTGAAACATGTATTGTCCACCGACGCCCTGGATGTTATGTCTTTGGTTCGATCAAAGAAGAGAGATATGCGTGTCGGAGTCTGGGCTTGGTTTCAGACTGGGACTTCCGGCATAGTCAGCCCTCGATATGAATATCATGACCAAGAAGGAAAGGGTGAAAGTCATATGTAGAGTTACGACAGCGGAACAGCATGTTTGGAAAGAGTCGAGACCCGGTTTCCCACCTCAAGTGGGAACATCGAAAACCTGCCTGTTAATGTCATCGCCAATAATGTATGAGTGAACTTCGTGAAGACCGTGTTTCCATGGCACTCCATTTCTTCAACGACTGTACTATTTTCTGTGGGATTTCACAGACGTTTTGCACCACATTCACTCCCAGTCACACCGATCTTGTCGTGCTACTGAAAACGCAAAGTACGGTTTCAGATGCTTGTTGGAATCTCTACACTACTGACAGTTTTGCTACTCCGCCCGCCCATGGGGCACCCATGGATCACCCATGGGTCACCCATGAGCTCTTCATGGGCTCTTCATGGGCTCTTCATGGGCCGCCCATGCAGTGCCCATGGGCACTTCAACCTAGAACGTCGCCACGCCAGCGGCATATCAACCTAGAACTTAGCCACCCTAACATCAACCTACATGGAACTTAGCCACCAGCGCCAACCTGCATGTAGCACGTATCGTGTGGGCTTGGGGTTAGGGTTAGGGGTAGCGTCAGAGTTAATTGCCGTGATAGTGCCCGTTCCAAAGCGGATAATTGTTCTGTTGTTTAGGACTAAAGGTTCGGTTCAACGGCTCTCAATGGCTGCCCATAGGCTTCCCATGGGTCACCCATGGGCACTTCGTTGCCCATGGAGCACCCATGGGGCAACCATGAGTCACCCATGGGTTGCCCATGGGATGACCCATGGGTGATCCAAGGGAGTCCAATGGGTCGTTTGGGAAAACTGTAGAAAGTGTGGGAGACCCATTGGTTCCCTCGACGAGATACCCTCCGCGAAGCTGACAGTGAAACTCCTTTCTGACAACGAGACCCCCTATGATAATATGCCTCTGATCCGATCAATCCAGGGAGATATGCATGTCGGAGTCGGGACTCGGTTTGACATCGGGACGTAGGAAACCGAAATCTTGGCATTGGAGCCGTTTGCAAGGTCAACGAGGATGAAAATCTCGAACCCGCCTCGTGCGATGAGGTGATGGATTCGAGAGTTTACATGCAGACGGTTCTTCCTGGTCTCGTCGACGCCACAGTAGCGCATGCCAGATCGATGCCGGTACACCAACAACCACCAAACCGGCAGGGGAAAAGGGTGGGCAGGGGCAACAATTCGGGGGTGTGCCCAGTGGTTAGCAGTGATACTGTCACCAACGACGGTGGGATCGACGGCAGTCTGCCGAAGAAAAGCGTGGAGAGGGAGGGAAGCGGGAATGGTAGCATCAAGGGGCAGGATGACGACAGTGACGACTACTCGGGCAAGGATAGGAGTAGCGGCGACGACCAGGAGGACGACGGCAGTGATGCTTACTGGGGCAGGGATTGGAGTAGCGGCGATGACGATCACAACTGGGGGCCTACGTTCGACGACCAGTGGGACAACGAGGGCGTGCACCCCGCAGAACGTACAGAACGTGCGGCAGAACGCCGCAAAGCATTCGATCAGCGCCGAGTGTTCGCCACGATGATAGAGCAGCGCAAGGAGAACGTGTTCGAAATCTTGCGTTCACTTCTACCTGCCTGGATATGTACTCCCCAAACCTGAAAAATATACTTAAGTACTACTGTAATATTGAAGTATTTCTTTCCGATGCATGCAGCATTCTGAAAATAGTCATCATTGGTACACAGGCCCAAAGTCGGGGCATTCGTCCAGTACCTGCTCGGTGGGCAGACGACCGCGAATCCAGCGCAGCCCGCCAATAAACGGAGGCCGTAACATGGGGTCGTGTAGGGCAGAGGGGTATACTCTGAATCAGGTTTACCCTTTGAAAGATCGTCGAGCTTTTCGCTTTCCTTGCCCACCATGACCACATGCGGATGCACCCGGATGGGCGTAGGACAAACAAGACCCAGCGCCGCCTGCGCCGCCTGCTCGAGATGCCCTTCCTCCAACGGCACGGGCTGTCTGGCCCTCAGTACAACTGCCTGTTGGAACTCTACGACGGCAGCGAGCTAGAGGGCCTGGGTGTCTCGCCCGAGGACGCCTTTCCGCAAACTTGCGCTCCTACGGAAGACATCGCGCCATCGTTGGTAGATCGATACTTCGTATGTGATTTCGGCCCGACCTGCGGCGGACGGTCAGTGTGCATTAGCGAAATTGACACCGTAGCCCACACCATAGGCAGCTCGTTCGCGGAAAAACACGGTAAGAAGCTGTGTGTTTGAGCGTGCGAAAGCGTTTTATATCTCAATATAAGGATGTACCACGAGGAACTCGGAGAGGATGGACTCAGGACACACACGTTCTACCCATGGGTAGGCGGTGAACCAGAATGGATTGCCTCGAAAAGGGGTAAAACAGTGACTTCTACTTCACTGCTCACGAACTTCGCGATGGCACAACGCACTTTGAGGTGAGACTCACTGCGCCTGTCTGTACGCACATGTCGAACGTGATTTTGTTCTCTTGGATGACCTCCGAGGCGAAGTATTCGCGGTTGCAAACTGCACAGGTCTTCCGTAACTGCCACCCCTCCATAATCTCACTTGTTCGACGTCGAACGCGCGTCCAATTTTCGCTATCCCGCTGCAATCCCCTCCCCCCCAGCACCCCCTCTCCTCCTCCGTATCTTCGTTCGCGTCGTCCTCCGAGCTGTGGCCCGTTCCCTTTCCGCTCCCGGTTTCTGGTCATGCAAAAAAAAACGCGTAACAGCGGCCCTAAATCGCGATGGTCGTGCCCGCAACAAACGAGGCTCACCTTCTGGTCCGTGCTTCCTTGGTCTCCGTCCGAGAACCCGTCGGAATCCCCGTCGGGGGAACCACCCACGCCCTCCCACTCGCTCCCCTTCGCTCCTGCCTTCTCAGGCCTCGACCCATTCATCGCACCTGACTGGCTGCCCTTCCTGCCCTCGACGGACTGTGATCCCTTCTCCAGCCCGGATGTGTCCTTGTTCTTGACCCCGCCCCGCCCGCTCGCCCCCCCGCCTACCCGCGCGCTGCTTTTCACTACCTCCCTGGCATGCTCTACATCCATCTCCACATCGTTCACGGTCATGGTTGATTCGCGAGTATGCGACACCATGAAGACATCATACGACACCACGTTTCCCTCTTCGTCGGCGTTCTCCCTCGCGACTGTCCCCCAAACTGGGTTCACGGCCCATGCTCCCGTGTGAAGGCACACCTATTCGAAAGTCGCCCTGCAAGACAGACACAAGGAGAAGCAACGCAGTGTTTCGTACCGGGAGATGGAGGCAGCGCTCGATAAGAGGCACGTAAACGATGCAATCGGGTATTAACACGTCCCAACACATCCGTCGTTGATGTACGAGTTGCTTTCGCCAATTTCTTGCGAAAACACGCACGAAGAATGGACCCTACCCACGCGCAAGTTGCTACCGGAAAGATCCGCGAGGACGGTGCGGCAATACACGGCTCGTCCCTCTGTGCTCTGCAACGTTTTAATGGGATTTCGACGTTCCCTTGCAGTGATTGCCCCCCTGCTTGACGTCATCCTTACGGCCTTCGCCCGGATCGGAAGGATTCGCGGTGGAGACCGTACCAAGTTCGCCCATTTTCGAACAATTTCATTCCGCTTTCAATGCGCCGTCTGGACTGGGCTTGACGATAACACCGGTGTGGGTATTCCTAAGAAGGTATTTGACTCACCTTTGCCTCTCGAGATTCCGCGAGTTTTTTCAACCCGTGAGCTTTCCTTCGTAGGAGCCTGGTGTCCTTCTCCTTCGCCTCCTCACTATTCTCTGCCGGAGCGCCCGATGAAAGTCCGTCCTTAGCCACCTGTTGCTTGCCGCCCCCCGCAGTGTCGTCCCCACCCTTACCGTCGCTTCCTCCAGGCGCCCTCCTCCGATCCCCGTGTACCACCTTTGCCACGTTTGATGCCCTCCTTACCCTCCCTTTTGTCCGGTCCATCTTCACTGCCCTCCTGCCGCGCGGCACTTCTCTCGCTCCCGCCCCCTCCACCAGGCTCCTTCTCGTCGAGCCCGCTGCGGGATGGCTTGCCCCCGCTGCCCCCTCTGTCTCCAGACACCCCCGCCTCTCCATCCTTATCCCCATCGCCCGAACCCTCCTGTCGTTGCCGTGATCGAGCCCGCGCCTCGGCCTGAGCAACCTCTTCCTTCCGTTTTCTTTCGGCAGCCTCTTCCTCCTGTTACGAAGTTCGGCAACGACCGAAGGCAGGTGGAAACGCGATGCATGACGGAATCAGGTACTATGTAGGTTCCGATTCGCACCTAGGTGGGAAAATTCGAGTGCGAGTGTCAGCGGCGTCAGCGTCAAAGGAATAGTTGCGTTGTGCTTATGGCCGCCAAGGCTTTGGAGACTTCGGTCTTACCCTGCATTTGTCGTGGGCTTCCTCTTCCGCCTTAGCTGCCGCCTTCGATGATGCTAGGGGCACCTGCAAGCATTCCCATCACCATAGCCGCCACGTCCACATAATGAGCACGTGCATCCTTCAGCGTGCGCGCATCCGTGTACTATTCAACCCCAGCGTCGACAACGTAATCCGGACAAGCAGGCAATATAACACTAGGTGAAACTCAACTCCGACGTCGTTCTGACGCAGCCATTACGTACCCGCCCGACAAGGTCTCGGGACGGGGGCGGGTGCCTACGGTGAGTACTCACGAAGTAGGTAGGTTGTAGCCGCGCTCGCGCAATTTCTGGTCCTCGCTAGCCTGTAAGCGCAGGAAGGGGTACAAGTCGAACCGTCACGACGAAACCAACCATGAACATGGACGACGTCCCATGAAAGAGTAATGTGACAAAGCTAGCGTGTGATTCACGTCCGGCGGCAGATGTATCTATGCGTCATTATAGGCAACAACGTATACCACAGACTTCGTATCCCCAGCGTGAGGAGCCACAAGTAGGCGACCGTACATTCTCGTTTCATTCTTGCCAATTGTGAACCGTAACTTCGTTCGCATTCTTACCGTCTCCACCTGGGCCATCATGCCACGGAGGACCGCTTTCTCTTGGTCTGGGTTCTGCTTTGCTACGTTGAGGGCGGCAACAGCTTCCCGGTAGGTGTCCGTCGCGCTCCGTAGCCTATCCTCGAACCTCTGCACGGCGAGGGCATTCGCTTCTGCGGCCCTGTCAGGGGACATCGCCACGAAGTGGTTGAGGCGTGGCAACCCTCCCATGCCCACTTGTCGCACCAAACCGGCTGCATCCGCAAAGGTCGGCACGTAGTGCGCAGTTGAGTAGGCTGTGAACACGACATGGACCGCATCACGTTCAGGCCCTTGTTGATAAAGGGGTCGGAAGAGGGTGTGGCCCCACCATCCTCCGAAGGAGATGTCACGCTGTGGTCTGCGTTCAGAAGCACGACGGACATGCGAGCACGAAGGAAGCACGGAAGCACCGCGCATAAAGGACACGAAAGCCGGTTACAGCATATTGGATTTCGGTGGAAGCAAGGGGAGCGCCAACGGACGGGGCTAGGCAACGACGATGAGGAAGTACTCGACAGTTTCCACACAGCGCCACGCGCTTCCTGATGTGACAAAACTTTGGGACCCTAACCTCGGTGTGCGAAAGGCACCGGCAGCCTCACGACCAGCGACGTCAACACAATCAGCGCTGAAAATTTCGTCAAAGCCTTGCGCAAGTGGTGTGGGTGATCCCGTGGCGGTCGCCGTGAAATCACCGACACTCTATTGGTCGAGAGGCCCTCACCGTCCGAGATCGCCTCGTGACGCACCCGACCAACGTCAAACTACAACGATACCGGGCCAACATCACTGCCGTACGGAAAGCGTCCGAAACGACGCAGCCATAAATCTCTCCACAGGTAGACACCCTCATCGCGAACGAACGACTTCTTCCGTAACTCCGCCGCTCTTCGACCATGCACTCACATGGAACAAAGACACGAAGGGGCGCTTGGATAACCGTTGCCAGGATTGGCAGAACGAATTGCTGGAGCCATTGTCCCTTGACGGCTATCTCGCGTAGCTGTGCAACGAAAAACAGCCGCGCAGTCTCACACGAACCCACACGGTGCGTGTTTATCGTGTCGGGGCCAATATACCACCCGAAAGAGGTGAGCCCATCGTGAACATCGCCCGTGCAGTTGCTCCAACAGCAGAAGACATCTTCGTGCACGGACAACTATGCCTACATGTGCCGAAGCCCTCAGAGAACCATGCTCAGCCGCAGCTTCGCGGCCAACTTTGGGACGGCGGCCCTTATCCCCCGCCCTTCCCTCACAAACAGTAGCGCTATCGAGTTCAACAAGCAGTTGCCGTCACCTAGCGTGATGAACGGTGTGCCGGTGCCTCCGCCGCCTTCTGGATGTATCCCCTGCATAAGGGTCGTTCTTAACGAAGAAGTCAGATCTCGAAATCACATTTCGATTTAAGAATAAACGAGTCGGATCTACCCAAATCCGGACAGAAATGGCCTGTGTGTCTTAACGGGAGATCTGCCAAATGGAAACGAATCTCTGCAGTCCACCACGAACAACCCGAGAGGTCTGTCGCTTGCCAACTGCCAGATTGCTGTTGTGACGTACTGTTATGACGTGGCCACACCACATGGGGAGCTATCGCTCCCGAGAAGCACACACCAAACGCGTACATGGCCTCTGTGCGGTACTGACACGATGTCTATGCATGTGACACTTTGAATCGACCCTCGTCCGACGGAAAGCCGCCAATTCGTCTGTGCATTTGAAGTTCGACAACCCACCGGAGATTGCCCCACAGACCAACACATCCCACACACGTTTTTTTTCGGGACCAGTCACGTGCAACAACGATGCGCAGTCACCCTCCCTTTGGGTTGTATTTTTGTGCTCTTTCTTTCCTCTGTGGTCGGCGGTGGATGGAGTTCGTGTGGATTGGCTGGGATTTGTCCCAAGGACATCTGTTTCCTATCGTTCTGCTGGACGGAACTCGGGGCTGCGCTCCGCTTACGGCGGTTCAGATGACGGCTGCCCTACAAGGGCATTTGCGAGCGCACAGGGGGTTCGTCTTATGTATGCGGCGCACAACACGTACGGGCTTTCCTGCCCGAGGATCGCCATATCGCAATTACCTGCGTCACGTCATGCGCCTGGAACCTGTAACTGAAGTTGCATATTTCTATGATGCAATGATGCGCTTGGGCAAGTATGTGCTCGTCCCATCGTTCCGTTTCTTGATGAGAGCTGCAGAACTGCTCCAAAATCAAAGCCATTTTTACCGCCTGGTTGTTAAAGGTGACTTGCACGACAGTCGTTTCACTATTATAAAAGTCCCCAAACTGACTGTTAGTAATGTGCACCCACCTCACTTTCATAAGAGTCAGCTGACTGTGTTAACCTTAACAGTGTGTGAACTGACACCTCACTTTCATAAGAGTCAGCTGACTCTTATGAAAGTGAGTGAACTGACTGTCATAACAGTGAAATATCGATGACTGTAATAGGAGTGAGCCGACTGTTATAACAGTCGCTTCACTGTTATAACAGTCAAATATTCACTTTTATAACAGTGAATCCATATATAAGATTGTGTGGGAGCCCGGGCCGGCGCAGGAGGCCTCACCCAACCAAATCCAATACTTACATCGAATGATCTGAGTAAGGGATAAGAATACAGCAGGAAACTAAAAGAGCCGGTAATACAGGCAGATGGCACCAACGCACGGAGCGCTACATAAAATACAGCACACACGCACAGATAGGTTAAAGGCTGTGATCTGATTGATCTGGCCCCTGCAAGCTAAACCCAGGAACTCGTGTTGAACAAACCTGCACTGAAATGTTCACATGATACATGTTGTACCTATGTAGCAGCGTGTGTGTGCTGCAGCTGTGGCTGTGGCTGCGGCTGCCGCCGTGCCGGCCGCCGTATGCACCGAGAGCTTTCAAGAGCTACAAGTAGCGCTACTGTTTTGTCTACCGCGGTTTACGTAGATCCATCACAAGCCTGCAGGGAACGTAACGCACCATCCAAGCAGCCGCTGCCTAAATGCAACCGCTTCTCAATCTCCTGTTGCCTCAGTGTAACCTCACTCTGCTGTACCTCACCGAGGGGAACAGTACTTCAAATGCCCACCTCCTTCCTGAAAGACTAATAGCGCGCTTCAGTTTGTCGGGATGCCCGCCTGCTGTTGAGTTGGTGTAATGAAATTGGCGTGAGAGGGCTGCCGTGGGGTGAGGTGTGTCGTTCACCAACGATTGAAAACACCCCGCTGCTTCTTCCTTGGTTGACCTGCTGGCCTGCTGACCTCCTTGACTACTATTCCGTGAGATTTGTTTTGAAACTGGGGGTTGGTCGGGTTACCATTTTTTGGTCGCTTCATGAGATGATTATCATTGGACGTCATGATACCTCATGGTGTACGATGGTTCGTCATTTTACCCACATGCAGCAAGTTCATGAGAATCTCAATGGGCCCATGAAATTTCTCCTCATGGTGCCCCGTGAGAATCTCATGGCTTCTCGAGACCACTCATTCATTGCTCCCCGCGAGACACAACGAAAATGAATGGTGTTATCGAGAGAACGTTTCTCATGGGGTACCATGAGCTATTCCCAACGGGCAAAGGGTCCAGAATGTGATGGAAGGGAGTGGAGATAATTTTAGGGTGAGGTTGAGACCAATATTTGACGGGTGTTTCGAGAACCTTTCACTGCTCTCGAATTAGAGGGCGGTGTGACGGTGGTCATTATTTTCCAGCATCGACCATGAGAAGAAACCGGGTGTCATTAATGCATTACAGCGTCTTAGCGGATACAAATCTGAATAGAGTTTGTATACAATGGTGTTGAAAACAGCAGTACCGGCGGTCCAAACTGGAAAAAGTATCATCGGTGAGAACATGTACGTATGAGATGCCCGACCCGGCCATCGGACACACACGCACTTGTCACATGGTAGCAGTTAGCAACGTTGTCGAGGAGACACAGGGGCATTGGCGGCCTGCCCAGGTGAACGAATCGATCCGAATGGTGTTTTCATGATCTTCACATTGAACCTCGCTGTGACTTCTGTTCCGCACATCTTGCATACACATACATACTCTAACTAACCCGATACAAGGGCCAAGCGCAGAGAAAAAAACAAAAATCAAAGTCGTCCTCGAGAGAAAATGCCCAATGATCAAACTCAGCGAATGCCTGCACACAATGTAGGACAATTCACACTTCAACCCATCGCTACGACCACTCCGAAGCTAGGCACGAACCACACAAACTCAAAAGTTCGTCTACGATCACCTACAAGCACACACCCTACAGAGTCATTCCCGCACCCGTTGTGATTAATGTTGAGCAAGCATAATCTTTCTAGTGCCAAAATACACAACAAGCTGTTCTATCAAGCCGGCGTACATACACATATCCGTGGAGGTGACGTGAAGAACACGCGAAGTATCGCCGTACCAATAGATACGAAGAGGTGGGAAAAGCACTGCCCACACATACATGCGCAGTGCGAAACAACTTTTTTGCACGCCAGTGTTGAGGTGGGGGAAATCATCAATCCCCCACCACACCACTTTCAAAAAATGCAAGCAGAGAGAAACTTCGTGCGCAAAGCATAGGCAACCTGGTGCAGGTGGCACGGCTTCCAGCGTATGGGAGTGAATGGCCAGAGCCCTTCACAATACAGTAAGGCAACGTGAGATCGATCCCCGGCACGTGTGCTACTCTCACGCGATATCGATCATTCCTGAAAATATTGCCGAATCGATGCCTTCCGCAGCGAGTGGAGCGCTACATGTATCAGCACCCGAGAAGAGTACGTGCCGGGTTGAGCGGCAAGACAATCGGAATCAGAGAGAAAGGTGTGCAGCAGAGGTGGCCCTCCATCAGGCTGCACCGATTTGGTAGGACTCCCCCCATAGCAGTACCCCCTTCTGGGCACGAAAACACGAAAACATTGTGCCGTCAGCGCCAACAGAAATCATGTATACGTAGAACGTCTAGGCACGGACGCCCTTATACTCTGCACAAGAGCGACGTCCAAACCACACATTGCGGCGGCCAAGGTTGGTTTGGCTCGACTGCGTTGGAGTTATCGCGGGCATCGCGGCCGCTCAGGGTGAAACGAATATCAGCACCTGTTGGAAGGAGCAAAGCAAAAGGCGTGGAGGAACAGGCGATTTCGGGACTACAGTAGCGTAGAGGAAACAAGGATAGGAAATTTGGCTTGTATCAACAGTATGTTGCACGTGACATACAAAAAAACGTGCGTATTAATTCTATTAATAGGGCGAGAAAGATGCTTGCGGCAACCGGAAATCGTCGGGTGGATCACGTATGACGGAGGTGCTTTGCGGTGGGGTAGCGGTATATTGTATTCCATTTGATGCCCACTCTTCTGCGTTTGCCCGATGATGCGGAACCCTTGTTGAACTTTGGTGTCGCCAGTGGCCAAACGGTGGGTCCGACCCGACCATGAGATGATGCAACAACAGCCTCTGCAGGGCGTTTATGACGGATTGTTAATTATTGATTTGACTCCAAGTCTGGCAAGCCAGGCCCGGGTAGTTTCGTCCCGACAGGAAGATTATTGGCGCACTTCGTTATGCAGCCTGACACCCCATGCATCACATATTCCCCAACTTGGCACTAAAAAAAAACTGTCGTCACAAAAATTGACAGATACAGACTGAGGCGAGACGTCCTCGCATTAAAACGGTTGCCCGTTCGGCGAGGGCAAGTTGAAAGCATTCGACCGTCGATACAGTGCGATCTCATCGCTAGCCTCGATTTCACCGCCTGATACAATCGCTGGCCTCGACCGGGCCGAATGGTGGAAATGAATTGCTGTCTAGACAACGGCGAGATGCTCTTGTGGCTGGCTGCAAGGAGTGCGCCGAGAAGGACGAGATGTTTAACATATGCTACTATAGCTATAACGCGGCATAACGTCCTGAGTCCAGCAACCAATTGGCGCCGTTGCACTAGTCAGCAAAATATATAAACAATTCTAGTTAAAGAACCACATACAAAAGCTACCCGATGATTGCTCTGAAATCGTTGCATAATAGCCCTTCACGTGCCCTGCGGCGCCGGTGTGCGGGTTTAAAAATATCCTAGCGTTTCGACACCCCAAACACATTACGTCATCGAATTTCTCAGCCGGTTAGCGCGGTTATTGCTCGCTTGAGCCTCACCCTCACAGCGGCATCCCCTGCCAGTGTGTGGCTCTGTTTCTGCTCGGTTTAAGAGGCCACATGTGCTTTTCGCTGCCTTGTTTCAACCACTTGAAATTTGGGGTGTCTGAACCCATAGTGCTTGGACAAACTTTGACCCGTTCTTGGTGGCTTGAAAGGTGCCGGGCGGCATCCTCACGGTGTTGCAAACCCTTGCGGCTCAAACTATTCAGACGGGTCGGAAAATGGACAAAACAAGACGGGGTCTCTCGGAAACCGCGGAGTTTCCTTAGCCTCAACGTTGAACAGGCCAGCTCGACATCCTTTCGACTCGTAAAAGCACAAGTTGGAAGGGGGTTGCCACCCCCTACGCGGTGTCACCATGGTGGGTATCATGTCACCAGGGTCCGCCTTGCAGATAGGAGGGCGAAAGTTGGCCACGACAGTGCTGTAACTCGGTATGTACAGCAGAACGCACCTCGATGAGACTGATCCATTCGTTCTCGAGCAGATCGACCGACTCGAGCATCACCGAGCTTATACCGGTGGCCGAGACACCGAGAGGGTTGAAGGTGGATCCGGCGTAGGACTCGTGGGTGCGGTACAGGGTGCCATCGAAGTAGACCTGTTGGAAAATGTGTGTGAAGATGTTTGATAGCATGCGCTTGGACGCCGCTTGTAGGAACATTGGTGGAAGACATAAAGAGCTACGGGATCATAGCGTCGTTTGCCTACAAATACGAGGGTCCTCCTGGTTCCCAAAATCGGTGTAGTGCTGGGCGAGAAGCACACCTCGCACGGCAGAGCATAATTGAGGGTGACATTATCTACACGACTGAAGAGGTTGACCACTCCTTGGGTCGACACCAAGGGCAACTAATCACACCTCAACTGATGCGTCAGGCGTGGATGTACTGAATACCGCGTCGGAGCACCTGTGAAGTGTGATGTGCCACGCGGTCACTATCGTTGTCCGAACACCGCGTGGGAATATCCGCACGGGTTCGGCGACACAGGTCCCGCTTTCACAGGCTGAGCACGTATCCCAACCAGTGAAATCTCATCCAAGAACGATGTATCCTGACTTGGCCAGTTCTGTTTTTTCAGCCAATCTGACATGAACCTGACCTAACCTGAGACCGTTCAAATTTTGGCCTGACCTCCTTATCAATCACCTTATTCATGGCCCCATGGAAAGCCCTGAAAAATACATCTGACGCTGGACCGGCAAAGCCGTTGCAGCCTTATGTAGTGTGTGACACAAACAATACTCCACCGGGACAGAAGTAGTATCGGGTCCTGTCGTACAGTGTCGCTGCCAGAGGCCCTCGATCTCAGTATTCGGGGGGACTTCGTCCGGAAAATGTGCTATTGCTTCAGAGCTACTCGTTCGAATTGATACAGGCAGCAGTGATATCCCACGCTTGGTGGTAGTTACTCCCATCTCACCTCTAGCGTACGGACGCGCTCATCGCCCTTCCAGAAAGCCACCTGGATGTCTTCTATGTCCTGGGGCTCTCCGAACACGTACTCGATCTGGCAAGGCCCTCCGCCGGGCACGATCTTCGAGGCACACGACCACCTGGACTCGGCCTCGTTGCTGATGCCGTCACGGGTGTTCGCCGGCGTACAGCCATTACCACCGGCCTCTCCGCACCCGACATCGCCGCTGCTCGAGCCGGGGCGTGTGTCGTGGGCGGTGGCAGATACACTTACGTCGGTCTTGGTGCCGACTTCAACGGCATCGGTACCGATGTTCAGTAGGTCGTCTTCGTCCAAGAACTCAAAGGACATCGATCCATCGTCATCCTCATTTTCCGGGAGGGTAGGTTCCTCGCCGAAGCACGGTGCGGTCGGGTCTTGGCAGTCAAAGCCGGAGGTGCATGAGTAGGAATCATCCTCAAGCCCGGTTGGCTGACACACGCGAAGAGCAGCAAACGCGGAGGCGTGAATCGATCATCAGCCAGAGGGGGCAGTGCGCGATAGACGAAAAGAGAGAAGGAGGAAACCGCGAGCCGAGAAAAGTCCTGCAAGTCCCGATGAACGTTGAAATTTCGTTAACTGACGTGCGTACTCGGCAAAATACTTATTGAGGGGAAGGGGAGAGAATCGGGTGTATGGGGATTAGTATAGGAGGGGGCAACAGGTACCCGTAGAAAAGCGTTCGTTAATCAAGGTTGCACGTGAGCGGGCTCTGAAAAGAGCAGCATTTGTAAAACTTTGTGGGGTGTAGACTACATGAAGCAGAACGTATTGCATCGAGTCTGAAGTGGCGGCGTGAGTCAGAATTTCGAAATCTCCAGCCGCCTTACGTTGGGCACATGAATACCACCGGGCACTGCGTGCAATCAAATCAACCAAACTACACACGAAAGTACGGTCTGAAGCCTTCCAGAAAGCACCTTGTCTCGAGAGTAAGCTCTCTCTCCCGAACATCCTGCCATTATCCCGTGCGACTCCCAGCTGAGACATTTGCGAAACCGCGTGCCTAAATGCCCTCCACTCTACCTACAACCGCAGACTATTGTTGAAAAGAGGACGACTCCAACGCGGGCAGTTGAGGAGGGGAGATACTTCCAAATTCTAGGCCTTCAATGCTCCGACCACATTTTCAAGACTTGCACTTGCCTCGCACGTGCACTCGCAGCAATCGCCGCCGTCGAATGCTGAGGAAAAGCGTCGAGGAAGGGAGGGAGGGAGGCAGCAGAAGAACAACATCATTATGGAAGAACCTCCAAGAAAACCGATCCGATACAAGCTCAGGCATCAGACTGTTCAGCGAGGGCTCCCATAGACACACCAGCTGACCATCAATGTGATACATCGGGGAGATGATGCAGGAAATAGTCAAATAAGGGAAGAAGGTATGCGCGATAATTGTCTGGTAGCATTGCCAACGTCGTCAGTTGAAGTGATGATGGATATGGACGAACAACAGTACACCACGGAAACGTTCAGCCGAAAAGCATCACAGATTTTTTATCCTCAGAGGTTCCCAGCCCGAGTCCTGAGCTTCTTTACAACGGGGTAAGAAGTGACACTATCGGCAGATTCCATCGACGACTAACGGGTAAACACGTCACCAGATTCATTCCAAAAAGCACTGAGACAAAGGCGCTGTGGATTTTGCGCTGGCTGCATGGTTCAGTACGGACACATGGCCGACGAGAGAAAAAGGCACCGGACGATACTAGGGACATGGCACAAGAGCCATTGATCCGTCCCTCAACATTACACCTCCACCGACTGCGGCACTTACCGCATTCCTCCTTGTTATTGTCGAGGTCACACTGGCCATCGCCAATGTCTCTGCGAATAGACGGCAATCCCAAGGTCAACAGCGACGACAAGCAACAAGAGCAGCACCCGACACACACTGGATGAGACAAGGAACGCATCGAGGGCGCAAACACGTCGCACAACTAGTAATCGGGTTGTGTTGACTTACGGGGTAGGTTTCGATTCAAAGCCAGCCTCACTCCAACACCGACACCAAAATCACCGTCACCCGTACCGAGAGTCACAGTTTTCAACCATGTCGACCGTAACATAATCGTCGTCCACACAATCCGCTCTCGGGTCGATGCAGGCGAAGCCGTTGATGCCGCACTCAAACTCTTCATCCTATGGGGTGGGCACGGAAAGGGTGAACAAGCGCAACCAGATGAGAGGAGAAACGTGATGTTCACAATGCCGCCACGGCTGACGAATGACACAAAATGAACGAGGCGCGTCAACAAAATTCAACACAATTTCGACCTTAGTAGAAGGCGCACCAACCACAATCATCAACCACGGGCTTGGGTTGCCTCAAAGACATTCGGTATTCGTCTTGCTCTCATGCAGTACCGAGTGTAGGCTATAGGCGGTCAAGAACATGCAACATCATTTGTTCGGGTAGAGCGCATGTGCCTTCCAAGTGCCAAGCATATGACATACCTCGAGGGCACTCACGAAATCGGGAACACATTCTGTACTACCAGTCAGTTCCCCTGCCTAAAGAACCGAATAGAAATCAAGGAAACTCACCACACACGTGCAAGAACAGCAATCGCCCCGGTCGTAGCCTGAAGCATGGAGCCGTGGGGGAGGTGGGCAACCGCGTAAAACACAATACCTCAAGGTTGATATGGGGCATGCGAAACAGGAACCTGTTGAGGAAGGTTGGTGATGCTTTGAAATTCCGGGTGACGCTGTACACGCGAGCTATAGAAATTCTGAAAACTGATCGGATCTCGTGAAGGAACCTTCTTGAACCTTCTGGATGTTCTCTAGAACTCTACGTCATGCGAACGGTTGAAGGATGGTTACCGCTTGTGACAAGCCTTTCATTTGTGGCCACACGACGAGAGAGGGTTGAGCGCCCTTCACGACTGAGGGGTGCGAGATAACCAAAGTACCAACTGCCGTATCGCGGGGTGTTACAGTCTGGCTAGGGTCACTGACGCGTCAGTGGACGGGATTCGGCAGACTTAAGGTGGGCGATTGAGGGCACGTCGTGACAAAATCCAATCGCTGGTCAATGAGTTATCTTCGGTCTCAAGCCGCTGCTGAGTTGACGTTGTTTGCCGAGACGTACTTCACTCGCTTCATGGAACCTGCTCGCACGCGACATCGGGAACGCGGTACACTCCCTCTTTTCCCGCCATCTCAAGAGCACGTCCGGCCCGCCCAATCGCCTAGTTTCGTCCGGCGAGGCGCCCATTGTGTTTCGCATTTTTTGCAAGCGATTCCGGTACGACCTCCAACACCCATCACATCCAACCAGGCATTTTACGATTGAAAGTCTCTCGCTGCAATAAAAAGCATATTGTTCGGCTTCGACGAAAGGCAGCCTTGTGCCTGCCAGTCACGATCGAAGCCCTTGGGCGGAGATGCATAACCGCTGCACCAACAATACAATGTGTTCCTGCGTTACTTGGGTGCATGTTAGTTGTTCCCCTTCGCCCTTCAACCTTCAACCTACAAGACTGCTCACTTGGGTTGTACCGGGACAGAATTTAGTACCTCGGCATTCGATTGGTTCACCACGGACAAGTCACGGGTATGTCCTAGCTCACTCAAATTATTGGTGAACCTGGTCAGGAGTCATCGACGGATGGAAAATACTCTGTACCGGTTTTGTGCAAGAAAAATCAAACGATCCATTTGTTGTCTGTTCTGCGTGTGAAGGGCGACTTTTGCCGTGGGGGCGGTCAACACGTAATCCCACGACAATTTTCCTAGAGAGGACAACAGCTAACGTACCGCACTCTTCGTTGTTGTTGAGCTCATCACAGTCGCCATCTGCCAGGAAGTTCAAGTACCTTGTACGTATCCAAGAATTGCGGACAAGCGACACGACGTGAGACGGGCAAGGGGGAACGACACACAAATCTAAGCCCGTGAGTTTCAAATCGTTAGACCCGACCCTACCCAGCGTAGGCTCACATCTTGGTACCAGCATGTGAAGCCTCTGGTGACAAGATGGAGAGCGCTGCTCAGCAACAAATGGAAGCATTGCTCAATATCGGGAAAAGGATAGACATCACACGAATTCAAATAACAGAGAGCAGGAGGGAAGCCCGCGAGTGGATGTGGTACCCCGGTACCATATGATAACTGTTCTCGAATGCGAGCGACCTCCGTGACCGAACTCAAGAGGGTTCTTGTGGTTCGAGGGCTGTCTCCACGCGAAACAAAGACCGTCAAGTCCGTCAATATCCTACCCGCCGCAGGTGGACCAAATGTCGACCGTGATGTCGTCGTCGTTCACGCATGGTGCGTCAGGATCGATGCAAGCGAAGAAGGCGGATTCGCCGCAGCGGGAACCGTCATCGCCGCTGCCATCATCAGGAACCTGAGCAAGTGGAGGAACAGCAAAGCGCACAATCGACTCGGCCATAGAATCGGGCGATGGAATTCTACGCGATAATTACCAAGGAGAGGGGCTGGCAAACCCACTACGGTCCCGTTTGTGGCAACATGTGCCGCAATCAAACCCGACAGGTGGGAAAAGAGAACAGCAGACTCACGTACCTGGCAGGTGCATGAACAGCAGTCGCCGCCGTCGTAGGCTGTGGAATAGGCGGAGCATCGTGGACATCGGAGAAGAGAGCGAAACGAGGAGAATGGTATCTGGTTGTGCACCCAGTTTGGGAACCGTTCAAGCAAGAGAACGTGCAATATTGGTCCAGCACACGTATGTAGATCAGGAGGGAAAGGCAGCTACATAGAGCAGAACAGCCAAGAACAAGAAGAGCCCAACCCTGAGCCCTTGGAGCCAGGGTTGAAACGGCGTACTCTACACATGGAACTACAGTAGGCGCGGAAGCTGTGCATGAGTTCGCCTGTTGGGAGGTAGAAAATCCAAACGTTCCGCATTCCCATGAATCTCATGTTCTCGTTTGCGTTCGTAGGATGCACAGACACATACGCACATGCGGCGCAAACGATGTCGTTCGCTCACCACATGTTCGACCCAACGTCACACGATCGTGCGCCACTTAACCTTACACCTCCACCGACTGCGGCACTTACCGCATTCCTCCTTGTTATTGTCGAGGTCACACTGGCCATCGCCAATGTCTCTGCGAATAGACGGCAATCCCAAGGTCAACAGCGACGACAAGCAACAAGAGAAGCACCCGACACACGCTGGATGAGACAAGGAACGCATCGAGGGCGCAAACACGTCGCACAACTAGTAATCGGGTTGTTGTGTCGGCCTATGGGTCAGTTTTCGATTCAAAGCCAGCCTCACTCCAACACCGACACCAAAATCACCGTCATCCGTACCGAGAGTCACAGTTTTCAACCATGTCGACCGTAACATAATCGTCGTCCACACAATCCGCTCTCGGGTCGATGCAGGCGAAGCCGTTGCTGCCGCACTCGTAGTCTTCATCCTGTGGGGTGGGCACGGAAAGGGTGAACAAGCGCAACCAGATGAGAGGAAAAAGATGATACGCAGAATGCCACCACGGTTTACGAATGCCACAAAATGAACGAGGCGCGTCAACAAAATTCAACACAATTTCGACCTTAGCGGAAGGCGCACCAACCACAATCATCAACCACGGGCTTGGGTTGCCTCAAAGACATTCGGTATTCGTCTTGCTCTCATGCAGTACCGAGTGTAGGCTATAGGCGGTCAAGAACATGCAACATCATTTGTTCGGGTAGAGCGCATGTGCCTTCCAAGTGCCAAGCGTATGACATACCTCGAGGGCACTCACGAAATCGGGAACACATTCTGTACCACCAGTTAGTTCCCCTGCCTAAAGAACCGAATAGAAATCAAGGAAACTCACCACACAGGTGCAAGAACAGCAATCGCCCCAGTCGTAGCCTGAAGCATGGAGCAGTGGGGGAGGTGGGCAACCGCGTAAAACACAATACCTCAAGATTGATATGGGGCATGAGAAACAGGAACCTGTTGAGGAAGGTTGGTGATGCTTTGAAATTCCGGGTGACGCTGTACACGCGAGCTATAGAAATTCTAAAAACTGATCGGATCTCGTGAAGGAACCTTCTTGAACCTGCTAGATTTTCTCTAGAACTCTACGTCTTGCGAACGGTTGAAGGATGGTTACCGCTTGTGACACGCCTTTCCGTTGTGGCCACACCACGAGAGAGAGTTGGGCGCTCATCGCGACTGAGGGGTGTGGATAACCAAAGGACGAACTGCCGTATCGCGGGGTGCTACAGTCTGGCTAGGGTCACTGACGCGTCAGTGGACGGGATTCGACAGACTTAAGGTGGGCGATTGAGGGCTCGTCGTGCGAAAATCCAATCGCTGGTCAATTAATATCTTTGGCCTCAAGCTCCTGCTGAGTTGACGTTGTTTACCGAGACGCACTTCACTCGTTTCATGGAACCTGCTCCCACGCGACATCGGGAACGCGGTACACTCCCTCTTTTCCCGCCATCTCAAGAGCACGTCCGGCCCGCCCAATCGCCTAGTTTCGTTCGGCGAGGCGCCCATTGTGTTTCGCATTTTTTGCAAGCGATTCCGGTACGACCTCCAACACTCATCGCATCCAACGAGGCATTTTACGATTGAAAGTCTCTCGCTGCAATAAAAAGCATATTGTTCGGCTTCGACGAAAGGCAGCCTTGTGCCAGCCAGTCACGATCGATGCCCTTGGGCGGAGATGCATACCCGCTGCACCAACAATACAATGCATTTCTGCGTTACTTGGGTGCATGTTGGTTGTTCCCCTTCGCCCTTCAACCTTCAACCTACAAGACTGCTCACTTGGGTTGTACCGGGACAGAATTTAGTACCTCGGCATTCGATTGGTTCACCACGGACAAGTCACGGGTATGTCCTAGCTCGCTCAAATTATTGGTGAACCTGGTCGGGAGTCATCGACGGATGGAAAATACTCTGTACCGGTTTTGTGCAAGAAAAATCGACCGACCGGTATGCCCATAGAATCTTTGGACCCATTTGTTGTCTGTCCTTCCTGCGAAGAGCGGCTTTTGCCGTGGGGGCGGTCGACACGTAATTCCACCATCATTTTTCTCGACAGGTCAACAGTTAACGTACCGCACTCTTCGTTGTTGTTGAGCTCATCACAGTCGCCATCTGCCAGATATTCCAAGTACCTTGTACGTATCCAAGAATTGCGGACAAGCGACACAACGTGAGACGGGCGAGGGGCGACGATACACAAATGTTGACATTCATATTCAGGCCACGAACTCAATCTCATCATACTCCGCGTGGGCTCACATCTTTGTGCAAGCATGAAGCCTTTATTGAAACGACAAGGAGCACTGCTCAGTAACAATGATAGAGTGTGATGATGCGACCACACGAAGTTACAATCTATCAGGACACCACACACAAGTCGAGGTAGACAGCAGGCGGGAAAACCATGAGTCGATGCGGTACCCCACAAGTAGTTGTTCTCGAATGCGAGCGACCTCCGGGACCGAGATCAAGAGCGCTCTTGTGGTTTGAGGGCCGTTTTCACGCGACACAAAGATCGTCAAGGCCGTCAATATCCTACCCGCCACAGGTGTCCACCGCCACTTCCGGCACGAATGCCGAATAGTCGTCGTCGTTTACGCATGGCGCGTCAGGATCAATGCAAGCGAAGACGGCGGATTCGCCGCAGAGGGAACCGTCATCGCCGCTGCCATCATCCGGAACCTGGGCAAGTGGAGGAACAGCAAAACGCAAAATCGACTCGGCGATGGAAGCCGGTGATGAAATTCTACATGACATCTCCGGAACGAGGCACAGAGACAAACCCATTGCGGTCCCGTTTGTGGCAACATGTGCCGCAATCAAACCCGACACGTGGGAAAAGAGCACAGCAGACTCACGTACCCGGCAGGTGCACGAACAGCAGTCACCGCCGTCGTAGTCTGTGGAATACGCGGAGCATCGTGAACATCGAAGAAGAGCGCAAGTTGGGAAGAACGGTATCTCGGTAACCCCTTTCGGACCCGTTCAAGCAAGCGAACGTGCACAGTTGATCCAACATACATCCATAGCGAGCGATAGAAGCAAGGCTTATGGTGCAGGGCATGCGTTGAAGAACGCAAGAAGGTTTTGCCGGGATCGTGGCGTCCTCGAGTTTGAGAGGGCCCATGAACACGGAGGGTAGTGTCTTCGGAACAAGTGACCCCCACACGCTCTGCCGGTTGCTGCTGTCGCTAGCTTCACGAGGCTGCCTGAACTCGGCTACATAGTACATTTTTTTCTGTGCTGGTCAGGGCAAAAAATCAAGTTGGAGCAGTCATAGCAGAATGTAGTCTATAGTATATGTGAAAATCCGTTGGTGGCCCGATAGAGAGAGGGGGGTGGGGGAGTAGGACACTCGAGGACAACACAGAAATCATGATGAGTTGCGTCAGGGAAAAATGACAGCGATATTCACAGCAGACAGAGCCGCGTCCCTGAAAACGGGGAGCCGAGGCTGAGACGACGTATTGTGTATGAACCTTGGCAGAGAAGAAGCTGCGCACGACCTCACGTATCTATGTGGAAGTTTAGAGCTCTGACAATTCCCATCGTCATGAACCTCCAATTCTCGTGAGCGCTTCGACCATGAGCTGGAGGTGAAATGCAAAGCTTTTGCTGTGATCCGGTACACCTCCACCGACTGCAGCACTTACCGCATTCCTCCTTGTTGTTGTCGAGGTCACACTGGCCATCGCCGATGGCCCTGCGATTTTTCAACAGCGTTAAGACCAACAAAGAAGAACAAAGGCAACAACAGCAGCATCGGCACAAACGGGACGAGACAAGCCACCAACTGAGAGCACACAGATGGGCTAAGATATTTCCCGATGTTGCCATGATCTCCAACAGTAACTACAGACCTAAACGTGCGGTCATGACCTCCGCATGTTGAGCTGTGACTGGGCTTGAGTCACATGCGATGCAGCCAAGACGCGAACTGCCCTCTACCGCACTGAACGGGGACTTCACTTACACAACCTGAGCTCAGGGCAAGAGTAACAGGATTTGATATCATCGTTGCATGCACAAAACAGAGAACTCTGTTTTCCACCGAAACTGCCCAGGGTAGGTACAATGGCGCGGTAGCAAGTCATTGTTGAGGATACGTACCAAGGATCGCCGCAATTTTGTACGGTCTCGGTACCAATATCATCGTCATCGATACACTCGGCGCTCGGGTCGACGCAATCGAAGCCGCTGATGCCACAGTCGTAGGTATCATCCTGATGGGACGGCGAGGGATGGATGAGCAAGCACACCCGGTTTCCCGTTCCACGTCTGCAACGTTGCTGTCGGTTGATACCACATGAAGCTCGCGCGTAAATATATGAGACTGCAATTTATTTTGCACGGAAGAATTCGGAACATGTCCCAGATCTTTTGTACCGATGTATTTGGGTTATTGTTGTGCCGCCCTGGAGGTGTGTTGGTCTGATGTCTTGGTTGGGTGTTCTGAGGTCCCACATAGAGCAAGGTCTCACGGAGTCCTCATTCTGCTGCCTTGTTGCCCCTGCAGCAAGAGTTTGATAGACGCATGTCCACTGGACCCAAGGGCCACGTGGTGAGGAAAACACAGTGTGTAACATGGAGCACGCTTTGGAAGGCCACGCGGCAGAGAAAGGCAGCAGCTACATAACGACATCGAAGTTCAGAAGATAGCTAGCAATCATGTAGCGTTTCTCCCCCCAACCCACCCCTTTTCTTTCGAAGGTGGGGGATAGGAGAGACGGGTCGAGTGAGGGCTCACTCAGAAGAGGCCCCTGAATATTTTCTGTGACTCGGAGTTGGAGCCACATTTGCAATGTGGAAGCAAGTTAGCGTGGGGTGATTATTGAATGGTCGTGCGTACCATTGGCAGGTTCAATCGTCCGATACTACTACTGTATGACAGTTTCGTCCCGTCTCGTCGTATTGGGGCGGAGATTTGTGTTCACAGTAGTAGCAGGGACACGTTACGATACCGCGGAGGCTTTGTGCCGTGCGGGACGTGTGGTACGGGGAAAATCTCCCTCTGTAGGTCACACAAAATAATGGCCAAGGCCTCGAAATAAGAACAGTTCAAGAAGCATCACGTTATACTTAACGTCTGGTGGAATATGTATCGATGGGTGGTTCCAACTTTTGAGCTAGAGGGGCCCGACTGAAAGGTTTATTGCCGTGTGCGCCAACGGCCAATGAACCAGGGCCGCGTTTACTCTCACAATTGCCAAGGGGTTCGGGTGCACGCGGGGTTCCAACAGATGCTGCGACGCTTGTGTGCTTAGGAACTACAGCAATGTTACTATTCCATGCGCCAACAGCCAATGGAAAAACGAGAGGGACCTTGAGAGCAGAGATATGGTCTAGTGAGAAAGAACATGCCGGCAACACCCACTACATATAGGGAACCGAAAGGCATTTCTCTCACCTGACATGTGCAAAGACAGCAGTCGCCGCCGTCGTATTCTGAGGAATTTAGCGAAGGGCGCAACATCAACAGCGCGAGGACGTCAAAACAAGCACGTGTGAGTTCATCCTGGTTTCGAACGTAACGTGCAGTTGGGCGTGAGCCCTGGGATCCGGCCCATGGCACGGTTGCTATTGAGAAGCGATACGAGAAAATGGGCCGTTGAGGAAAAGGCATGCAGCGGCGAGAGAACTGGTACTGCAGTATCAGACGAGCAAAAGTGAACAAACGAAGAACATGACGGCGATCGCAGATCCAGTTGCTACGATTGCTGCCAACCGTGACCAAAGACCGCTTTGATGGCAGAATTCTCGGTCTTGCGACGAACACAGTCACGAGGATGAACAGCGCGAAGCACCACCTTCGTCGCAGCTACGGTCGGTACCGAAATAGACAGGCTGAGACAAGCCATGGGAGATCTACACTTGTTCGGCATTTTCCTATGCCGAACCCCTGAATGACCAAGACAACATTCTTCGAGGCCTTCAGCGTCCACACGCCCGCTCTAGATCTCAAGATTAGGTAGGGTAGTCTAAATTTATGCACAACAGCAACGCGTGCTATCACGGGGTGTTTGTTCCACGGGCACGCCCTGGGCGCATGCCGTCAAACCACAGATGGGGCTGGGGAACAGAGCGTACGTACCGCATTCAGCGTTGTTGTTGTGAGTGTCGCATTCGCCGTCGCGGTAAAAGTCGGGAGAACAATCGTTGCTCGTCGTGGAGTCGGCCTCTACCCGAGTGGACACGATAGCCGCAGCAATGAGAAGCCCGAGCCAGCCGTGGGTAGGAGTCTTCATGGAGAAAACCGTGACCCTATTGGTTGACTGGCAGCAAAGTCGAAGAACGAGGCAACCTGTGTTTGGACAGGGCACCATCATGATTGGGGGATTTGTAACGCCGATACTCATGGCATTTTACGTCGTGCTGAACAACCTCGAACAACGAACCTCTTGAATCGTTCAAATATGGAAGGTATTGATTGGAACCAGGGAGAAAACACATGTCTTGATCCCGTCGCACTCATGCGGTAGTCCCTTTAACGGTAACCCGCTCAAAGTGTTCGCAAAATGTCGACACAAATTTACTGTAGTAGCACACGCCATATATAATGCGGAATGCTCTACAAACTCCAAGCAAAATCGTCTAAACCAAACTTCGCCCCTCTCTTCATGTACGGGAATTGTTTTCTGGTTCGCTTGAGGTGGTGTTCGTGGAAGAATCACACTGCAGCGCAGGATCGTACACCTACATGTAGATGGAATACGAAACCGAGAGCCTCGACCCAAGCATGCACGCCCGCAGTTCAGTTATTTGCATCGACAGCCATATGCTCCAGCTTAACACCGCGTTGTCATACCTGGAGGGAGGCGGCTGGTGGGATGATCTAGATCACGCCTGTGTTAGGTTTGTTTCTGGCGGGGACCGAAGGCGGACGGAGCAGAGGTTCCCCACCGAAGAAAATACATGGGATTTATTAAGGGGGGAGGGATATACATACAAAGAGGGGACGGTCACAGATATGCCGACGAAGAAAAAAGTGCAGAAGCAATCGTTCGGACCCGTTCGGGTAAACTCCAGGAATACGGCGATCTGGGCGATGCGACAGCTGCTTAATTTATTTACTAACAATCATTTAAGGAACGCACCACCTCCAGTAGAGCAAAGTGGAGAAAAAAAAAAAATCCAGCCTTTACGGTGCCTGTGATGCGCGTCCATGTATGAATGTATATGTACCAAATGTGCCAAAATTGACATAAAAAAAATCATTAGACTACAGCGCATGTATCTTCTGTCGCATACAACAGACTGTGCTGCTGTTGTATAAGCATACAAGGCGTCCTTCCGGAGTGGGGTAAAGAGAGCACCGCGGTAAGGGGTGATGCAAGAAATGCAAAAAGCTAGCAGAGAAACAACAGTAAATATGTACTTCGAATTTGCTACCAAAAAAAGGATCCGCGCCATTATTGGGAGGTCGGCGCGAGCTTGTTCATTTTTTTTCTGGAATTTTTTCGGTTGAAAGCCCGCAGCCGCGCGGATCGACGTGAAAAAATATATAATATATAAGCGCATGCCGACCTCCCGACCTCGGGCTCGCTCGGCGGCCAGCACGGAGATGTGTGCACTGCTCTGCATCTCTGCTGACACCGCCACGACATACATAGCTCGACTGCTGCTGGACACTAACATACGGGGGCGGCTTCTGTATGTATACTGTAGTTCATTCAGCAGTCAGTCAATCATGGCCAGCAACGACGAATTGATTGAGCGGCGTCATCGCGCGGTGTTTTTCTCCACGAAACAGCAGCGAAGAACAAACTATGAATATAATATGTGCGTTTCCAGCGTGCGAACAATATCAGGTGGTGACCGTAGCATCATGATGTGTGTCAAAAATTTCGGTGGGGATGAGGCGAGATGGGACAGCAGTCCACAACGTCTCCGCCGTTTGACAGATAGATATAACAGAAGAAGACCCGAACAGAAAAAAAAATGTAACTTGAAATTGCTTCGGTTGTATGTACCTCCTTGCTGTATATTTTGTATGCGCTGGGAACGCTACTGCTGTATGCTCTTTTCCCCTCTCGTGCCCAGCCCACACGTACACGCTTGCTCCACAGCCGCTCTGACAGCTGCCGCGTCAACGCTCATCTGATGTTGTTGGCATGTGTTGACACGTCGACACATATGGTTCAACATCAGATCAGAAACAGCTTGCCAAAATAATAATTGTGTGCGTTCTTGGTTGAAGCTGACGTCTTCTGCCGGGCTGTTCGACACGGCAGACCCGACTTTATCCGACAGCTGACGCGACAGATGAACAGAATCAGTGCGTGGTCTTCTTACAGCCGCAGGAAAATTCTTGACACTGTGTGAGGAAGACTTTACAAATCTATATACATGCAACCACCAGCGATCTTGGCGGACCCCCATTCTCCATTATTTTGGCTGTGTTGTATTCGAGCTCAACATTCGGGGGGAAAACGACAAAGCTCGTGTTGCAGGCAGACACACACAATGCAATAACGTACGGAGCTACCGGAATTGATCTGATTGAGCTGATTCTTGAAGCCTGAAGACACGAGAGCTGTCGTGCAGCAGGAACACAATCCGGATTGATTCCGTTCCCGGGATGGAGGCGAGAAAATAAAAAAGTTCGTGTACACTGCACTCTCCTCGCGTTGAAAACCGAAGGAAAACACCGCAGGAGGCGTGGGGAGGGGGGCCCAGAGGGAGGAAACGTTCTGTGTGACGACAGATTGGAGCTCCTACACGGCAGAAAGGTTGTGCATGTGTGAGCGCCGATGTAAAGTGATGAAAAAATAAAAAATAAAATTGTACATCTATCTTGTGAACAGCAATGGACGGCGCTTCTTCAGAGTAAGAGTGTGTGCGTCCGCTGCTGCTGCCGCCGTCCTGCCCTGCCGCCCGCTGTTGTCTGAACGCTTTAGCCCTATGCTATGACAGAGCAACACTGTTGTTTCTACCGCGGTTGAGATCCATGGGAAGTCTGCAGAAGGAGAGGGAACGCAGCACACATCCACACTGGTTGTGTGTCGCCTGCTGCTGTTCTTTTAGTCTACAACCAAGTCTACCGCCTGCACAGCATGCTCCAACACAGCAGTGGATCCGTGGAATTTCACGGCATGTTCTAAATCTTTCAGCATCCGCGGTGCGCGATTCACGTATGTATGACTTCTCGCTCCTGTCTTTATGAGGGCTTCGTGGGACCCACTGCAGCAGTACACAGGGTAGCAGCAGCACGTATCCCATGCTGTACGCGTACAGCCTCTACCGCATACAGCAGCAGTAGTCATCTTCATAATATGCATATGCATGCATACTGTACGTCTCGCACAGCAGTATCATACCTGTGGAAGACAGAGTAATATCGTGGTTCAGTTTGTCCGGATTCCGGCCTGCTGCTGTACTGGTGTAGTCAAGTAGGGGTGAGGGCCGTAATGAGATGTGGTGTGAG
Source organism: Ectocarpus siliculosus (assembly GCA_000310025.1). Lineage (NCBI taxonomy): Eukaryota > Phaeophyceae > Ectocarpales > Ectocarpaceae > Ectocarpus > Ectocarpus siliculosus. The sequence goes on from FN649749.1 coordinate 2,801,191, forward strand.
TAAGGTAAACCACCTGCTTACAAACAGACACCCCAGACACCCCGCCTAGACACCCCGCCTTTTACTGCCCGATGACTCCCATTCTGTGTTCGCGGTCGTCATGAAGTTGACTCGACTGCAAATAAAATTATTTTCGGCGTGTCACCCCGGGGTATTTTCAGTAGACTAATGTGTAAGTTCGCCTGTGACCACGGGAATCGACCCCGTCCAGTGTCAGACTAGCACGGACAGAATAAGGTACTGAGCGGAGAGAACGGAACGGTTTTTAATGTGAAGACAACAACAACAACAACAACAACAACAACATACAGTACAACAGATTGTTTATTTGTTTTTTTGTCTTCACTTCAAGTCAGCGCTCACAGCATGTTTATTCCGACTACTCGTGGTCACACAGAAGAACCCCTCTCTACCCTCCCTTCCTGCGGTACTTTGCCTTCGATTTTTAATGCGAGAAGAGTTCAGCACTCTCTTCCCTCTGTGTACACACGAACTAGCGCTATCCACTATTTAGGCCAGAAGCGGAAGCGAGAGAAAAACTCACTTTGCAAGAAAAGCTCGCTTACGCAGGGATTCGACCCCCTGACCTGACCTCTAGAAGGTTTCGAGGATACCAACTAGACCACCGGGCGGGGCGATCGGCATTTTTTTTTCCTTTTTTTTTTTTTCTCCCATCATTGGACTATGTCGTCTGCCCCTCTGGCCCCCATCCTCCACTTCTACTAGCTAGACGACCCAAGCGGGGTCACATAGGAGGGGGGGCTTGGACCCCTCCCTCCTGCGGTACCTGCCTGAGATATTTTTATCGCGAGAAGGGTACAGCAATCCCTTCCCTCGCGACCTACTATGAAGTCGATCCTCGGGGCCAGTTTGTTTGGGTACCTTCTAGGTTATTAACCTGCGACCACGGGAATCGACCGCGTCGAGTGTCGAATCAGTACGGACATACATGTGAAGGTACAGGGTAGAGAGAGATCGGAACGGTTTTTAATGTGAAGACAACAACAACAACAACAACAACAACAATAACTGACAACGAGCTTAGAAGCGCGTCGCTTCCAATCTTTGACCAGGGTTTACTTAGTGAGAAAAATTACTCCCTTTGCCGGGGGTTTACTTATTATAGTGAGAAAAACTACTCCCTTTGCCGGGAATCGAATCCACGACCTGATCCTCCTTAATAGGCTGCGAAGTTCCCCACTAGACCACCGGGCCGACCGGTATCGGCTACTTTTTCCCTTTTTTATATATTTTTTCTCCCATCATTGGACTCTGTCCTCTGCCCCTCTGGTCCCTATCCTCCACTTCTTCTACTAGCTAGACAACCCAAGCGGAGCCACATAGGAGGGGGCCTCCTGCGGTTCCTGCCTGAGATGATTTTATCGCGAGAAGGGTACATGCAGCAATCCCTTCCCTCGCGACTTGTGAAGTCGATTCAGTTTACTAACAACGAGCTTCGCAGCGCGTAGCTTTCGACTTATTAGACCCGGATTTATTTGGTGAGAGAAAAACTCACGCTGCCGGGGCTCGAACCCATGACCTGGCCCTTAACAGCCTGCGAGATTACCTACTAGACCACCGGGGCGACCGGAGCGACCGGTATATACATACTTTCGGAAATAAAAAATACCCTGAACGGCAATTTAGGGCCAAGGATAGCCCCCGCGGCCAGAACATGACGGACGCTGGAACGAGGAAGAGTGTGGTGGTTGATGAGGTGTAGATTTGTGTGGTGTGACAGCAGCAAATAATAATTCGAGTACCTCAGGTGTACGTGAATCAGTAGGAGACGAGGCCGTGTCGGAAGTGCGGCGCCGATCGAAGTTACGCGGTGACGCACGCGTGGCAGAAAAGAGGCGTCTGTTGTTCCTCCGGAAATAGAATATCATCAGTGATTCCCGCCATGCACAAGAGAGTGCAGGTGAGAGAGAGTGTGTGTGCGTGGCAAGACTACTAGTCAACGAGGACGGCACGAATTTCGAAGTTTGAGGAAATTGGTAATACCTTTCTTGCGGAAGGAAGAGAGCATACAGTGTGATCGCCCAGTGGTCGGTGGTGCGGTCCAAGAATATCCGAGAACAGTATCCTCTTTGCGGCTGGCTTCATTCGTTTGGCGGATGGTTGGCATTATTTCTCGTCGGGGAAGCGGATAGATGGAACCACCGTACCCAGTACGTGTGCACGGCCACAGCAAGACAGCGCCGACAAACAAGCGCACACATCGCAGCTCCACACGATCTCACGCAGGACGCAAATATGCCGCGTTTTGCAGCAGGGAGGGCTGTTTATTTTTTTGTGAATGCTTCCAAACAGTTCCCGTCCCGTTCCGTTTCCAGTCCCATTATCCCACTACTTTTTTCACCAAAATCGTTGCGTCTCGCCAAATACGAAAACGTTTTCACAGAGATCAGCAGAGAGACAAAGAGGCAGCTCTTTAAGAATACAAAAGGAGGCACACCGAGTACTATGTATGGGATTCAATGCCTGATCTCTCTAGGTGTGGCGTTTACCATAACCAATGAACTGCCGAAGATCCAAAACGAAAAAAAAAACGACGACGGGTACATAAAATTCCCTTCAACATGCGATGAATCCGGTCCCGCGTGCGCGAGAAAAGAGCGCGAGAACAGAGCGAACGAAGACAACGCACACCCGAGCCGATGCGATGAAGAAAAATGCTTGTTGTTGTGATTGATTGCGGTGTTGGTGCTTACCAGTATTCGGAGTGAAAGGCGGTTCGTCGGCAGCGAGTGGGTCCCTTCCTGTACCGTGTGTCTCCTCCTCTTGGCTTCATCTATCAAATGACGCGGCCGGGTTTCATCAACCTGCATACAATGCCTGCCAACTGCTGTTTGCATCCCGTCAGTCGCGACTTCAAACGCCGGAGGCAGTGTGGTGCAGTGAGTGACGGCTGGCCTTGGTAACCAAGAGGTACATTCTGTGTTGTCTGGGGGCGAGCCTAGGGTAAGACGTACTCATGATGGCTCCGTTCCGCATTCCACTCTAGACATTACTCGACGTTTGCTGGTTGGAAGGATGCCTGCGCAGCAATAATCATACCCGTGCAGTCGTTCGTGTACCACATTTTCTCGAGCGTTGGTAGTCTCCCCCTCGGTTCTACGCTTATCCGGTGTCCGGAGCTTAGAACAGCTTACTGCGGCTTTCTGTCCGACTCTCTATTTCATGCGACCTCACCGAGTACCTTCACGATACTCGCAATCATTGCCCCTAGCCCAACACGATCCGCGCACCCTCTCCAAAAAGCGTTGCCCACAATTCGTTGCCCACACTTCCCTCCGGACTCGATTCAGTGGCATCTCGGGCCCACCCCCTTATCGTTCGTCGACGAAAAGTCGTCTGCCAAGGATAGTATCGGCTTGACTTATACACTGTACGAGCACCACCTTCATCCCGCTGGAAATTAGATGTGGTAGAGTGAAAATGACGTCAGGCATCCATGTGGAAATCCCCGTGTGACTTCAAACCAGCCTGAGAGCCCCCCATCGCCCATGCGTATCCAGGCCAGCATCCCGTTTCAACAATGAACATGATGGGCACCTATGATTCTGAAGGATGGGTCGCAGGTCCGGGCCACTACGTCCAACAACCGATCTCTGCCGACGGAGTAGTACGCCATCGGAGAACATAAGCGGTTCTGCTTTGTCAGCCCATATAGTTGCTATGCAGAAGCAATTACGAATAGCACGCCGACTACGGATTTCGTACGGTAGAACAAAAGGTCTCCTCGATCATGCACCCTCTTGGTTCGAAGAACTAACTGAGGCGTTTGCAGCGATCTTCAGCACAACACTTACTTTGCTTGTGGGGCGTGTGAAAAGGGAGAAACCCCAATAAAGTGAGTTGTTGAAGTCGGCGTGGTCCGATGGCGAAGACACCTGGGTCGAAGTTGCGCTTCCTTGATGTCGAGAATGGGCTACAGCATTAAAGTGGCAATGCGCAACAGGGTGCGGGTCTCGACGAAATGAATCACCACATGGATCATGATCGCTCTTAAGAAGTTCCGATAGTAAAGGCGTCGGGGAAATGCTCTAACCACATCGTTCCGTCCATCCTTCCCGATCACGCGAAGGTGGGTGGAGCGTCTTTCGCTGTCCTAGCAGAAGAGGTCCAACTCCGATGCCCAATCCTAAAGAGAAGCGCTTGCACAAGAAGTTCCGTAAGCTCCTGCGAGAGCCCCGGGTACATGGAAGGCGATTCCATGGAACCAATAAGAACCATTTCGAAAGGAGGATCCGGCGACCATTTTCAGGGGCTCGTGGTCTGCGATAAGTGGGCGTTTCTGTTGATGGTATCTTCTAGCCGAAGGTCTCAGCCGGCAGGAAAGTTTCTGCATGACTTACGTGCTGTGCAGTATCTCCCGCGCATGGTGTGTTTACCTCACGTAATAAGTAGAGGCGAGCGGAGGGCTCTAGGCTTTCTGTCTTTGACTTATATTGGCTTGGGGACCCTTTGGGTCTGTTACATTTGGGTATGCCTTGTTTAGTGAAAGTTTGCCTGTGGCCACGTGAATCCACCCAGAAACAACAAAAACAACATGGCGGCACCATGCCCGAGGTGCAGCCGATTCTCCTCGCTGTGATCTCCATAAGGAGTGCCAAATGCTTCTTTGGTGTGTTTACATGCAGGCTGCCCCGATGAGGACCATCTGATTGACGCAGGCTAAATATGGACGGCGCTGACGCATTGTGTGGAGGAGCAACTCGATGTATGGCTCGACAATGGAGGCAATCTAACCCTTACAGTGTATGTCAGGCTTACCCTTTGGGTTCTTGCGGCGGTCACTGAAATCAAAGCTGATCAGGACTATCGATTCTGTCTCTTGGACAAGACCGGGAAGGCCATGAAGCTGATGACTCTGGAGGTGCCCGCATTTCAACCTCGAAAGCCTTTCCGGGCCGTCACCTTCATGGGACGACGCGGATGATGACAGCTCTGATGAGGTGGGCAAGCGCGGTGACAGCAGCCCTGCCGGAATAGCCGGAGGTGATGATGAGCTGGACCAGCAGTCGAGCATTTGCGCTTTCGATGGTGACAAGAGCTGCGATGCGTCAAGTTGAACTTTCTATACGTTGGCGGTCACTTTTCGGCTAAATAAATGACTTTTCCTGTACGGAAGGACACTACGTCTGTGGGAACAGCAGCGAGTGCTCGAATATTGGTCATCGATTCCGCCTGACCGGAAGTAGCGATTCCTCTTGCCATCTCTTGGCCACGGTAAGGCGGAGACAATGACAGGCCGTCAGGATCCGTGGGCTCAGCTCGACGACGATGATGAGTTATCACCCGAAAACGAAATGCAAAGGATGCGGACATCTCGAACGGGCTCCGGCTCCAGACGTCTCGACCGACGGCCCTTGGTAACTCCCTCTCGTCATAAATCATGGGGTGTTCGTGGAACATGAACTGGGTTGGTTCGTCGCTCGTAGAGCACCTTCAGGAGTGGGGTACAACTACCGCGTCATGCTACCTTCTGATGGGCGTACGAGACTGATGTTGCTGTTGACGTCTTGTAGCACGGGTGGGTCGCCGCCGTTTGGGCGTTGATAGAGGTGGGACCAAGAGGCGGGAGTGAGAAGGATGGAGAGGGCGAGAACCTCCAACGTTTGCACGTCGACTGTTCGGGTTGGATTACAACCGCGTACATGTTGTGGTGTTGTGCGTTCTTACGGAAAAGCACCGAGCCATACGAAAATAATCTCAAGAAATTGACAAAATCAGTTGCTTCTTCGGGGCCAATATAAGAGAGTGGCCCTCGCGACCCGAGCTTGATTTTGCTTAATTTCGGGCTCATTCCGTAGCAACATCACAGGACCCGCTACCGCACTCGTCGATCCGGGCCGCAGCGCTGCAACTTGTACTCGACGACTCAACACGCATCTGGTGGGAAGATGTCAGGCTGCAACTTACTGGTAAATACTTACGTCCGACGGCGACGACGACAGCTCTGGGGGCGAGCTTCAGCACGGCACGTGCGGCCGGCGATTCTATCCACAACGAAACGTCCCCCGCGGACGCATCATCCGACGGGCCCCCTGTTATTTTCGTGGTGAAGAGATCGTCGTCGTCGACAGGCCACAGCCACCAACGAGAAGAACAGAGGAGGCAACAGCCAGGGATGCCGGCGGTCGGAAGACTCCCAGAACCATCGCCTGGTGAAGAAGCGGTCGGGAAGGGACCAAGACCCGCTCACAGTAAAGTCCCGACACACTTTCATGACACTTGTACTATGTAAAGGGTACAAGTTCTCTCTTCGGCCCTTCGGGACGTGGGTGTCTACCCTCCCTCAGGTGACGCAAGACCACATGCGCATTGCCCGAAGAGGAACTGTGTGTCTTACAACGCTTGTTTTTCGGAACAAAACATCGCGCACGTTGTTATTCTACATTGGAGCCAGCTCGAGCGGACCAATATTTTGGCAGCGAAAACTCAGACTTCCATGGTGTCTTTGATTGACGATGGCAGATTTCCGATGAGAACCGAATTTCAAGCCGAAACAACACCACAAATGGGACATGTTCAACACTGCGGCTGGATGCATATGCTCTCAGACTTATCTACACTTGGCCCGCTGCGAAGTGTTAGTAAACGTAGGTACTGCTGTTGGACAATGCGACGACACGAAGCAGCCATGAATCATGGAATGAATAAATGAATGAACGAATGAAAGTGGAGAGGCAAGAGGCAAACATTTCAAACCGTCGTATTTGATGGGTTTGAGGCTGAGTCTTACGGCGTGATTATTTCGGAGATTTTTTTTTCTCTCGGTCGGAGGGGGGTGGCCTGCACGGAAAAAAACATCAAGATCCAATCGACCGTCTTACGGTTCCTCGAGGTATATTTTTTTCTCAAGGGAAAAAAGAGGCTGATTCATTCATGTTCTTGTGAGTCGCAACATGCTTCAGTACACGGTTTTGGCTCGTGTGTGACCAACAAGACACCGAGCGCCATGTTTATTGGTCCCCTGCAGAGGGCATGTGTATCATCACACGCCAGTGGCTGCAGTTTGTGGATGTCGTCGGCCAAAGGCCTCTCTCTGATGGCATGTGCTGTACACTGATCACACTCGACTCGGAGCAAGTGGCAGAAAAAAAAAGCAACGTCCAAAAAAGGCAACACCGAACCACACCTCGATTCACGTTTGCAGGCCGTGTGTAATCAAAACTGGACAATACACTCTGTTTCTGGGACACGAGCAGAGGGTACGGTATGACCACACGCCTCTGGCTGCTTTTTGTGGATGTCGTCGGCCAAAGGCCTCTCTCTAGCATGCGTTTTTGACTGGTCGCGGGTGACACACGGAGGAAACACGCGGCGGAACAAGAAAAAATACCAAAAAGCCAACACCGCAACACACTTTGGTTCACGTTTGCAGGCCGTATGCAATCAAAACTGGACAACACGCTCTGTTTCTGGTACGCGAGCAGAGGGTATGAGTATGCACACACGCCATTGGCTGCAGTTTGTGGATGTCGACGGCTTAAGGCCTCTGTCTGGCATGCGTTTTGAACTGGTCACACATGCAGCAGGCGCAAAAACGGCTCTTTTCGGCCCAATGGCAAGAACGTCAGCAGAGCAATGTGGCAGGGTTGACGTTGTCCGCTCGTGTGCGGCCAACACGACTCAGAACCCCCTGAATTTTAGACACCTGCAGAGGGTTTGTGCATGACCTCATGATACTGGCCTCTATTTGGCCAGCAGACGGTGTAGTTCCTCATTCTGGCACGATCGGGGTGTGACCAGGGGGTACCCCCCCCCATTCCTAACAGCGATATTCCAACAGGATCACTGTTAGAAAATGGGCCAATTTTCCAACAGGCCGGCCGGAATCGCTGTTGGAAACTGCCCTGTTGGATTTTGGGCTGTTGGAAATTGCCATTTTCCTACCCGTGAGACGCCCAAATTATTTTTTTGGCTCAAAAAAGGACCGCCCCCCCAAATCCAATCCGGAAATAATCACGCCGTAAGACTCAGCCTGATAGGTTTCAGAATTGGTTCGCCAGGCTTTGTCAGCACGAAACGCGTCCCCGGGGTTTTGAGCCAGTTTTCGCAGCTTTGGCCGTCAACCACAAGCGCCACGGAGGCCTACCGAGCTCCGGGCACGGGCGTTAATGTACCGACGAGCCTCCTGCGTGCCCCTGAGAAGGAACCGCGAGAAAAGACTCGCTGCCGCGAGAGAAAGAAACGTCGAAGCATGAAAAGTGACCAAATCTTACAGTACATATTACATCTTCTGTCAGTCTGGTCGGGACGATACATGAAGTACGAGGGAACCACGTGAGGGACCTGACACAATAAGTACCTCGAAGTGTTTTTAGTACTTCGAAGTACCTGAGAGGGGCAGCGGGCACTGGTGGTAGACGAACAAGGGTACAGCAGACCACACGAATTACACAGTACCCACATATATCAATATTCAAACGCAACAATTCGCTGCAGACGATTAATCGCGATTTTGCGTTCTCGGTCTTGCTAAAAAATAATGGAGATGAGAGTAAGTTGTACGATGGTAAAGCACCCACCCACTTTTTGTTTTACCTTCTGGGAACAGCTTGGAACGCGCACGCCCTGGGCAGGACCAAATGGGGATACTCGATACTCCATGCCACATTTGTTTCGGGCCCAGGAGATGCACGAACTCTTGCACTGCCGGTTTCCCCAGAGATGATGATGATATATACCGTATATGACACAAGATAACACACCCCCTTGACCGTTTTTCAAAGCTCGATTTCTCAACAGCAGGAAGACTCACAGCGCCGAAAACGGCGGTGTTGGAACCGTCTCGTTGAGATCTTTTCGAAAATATATCATTTTGTTTATGTATCCTCTTCGTCATCGAGTAATCAAGCTTTGAAAATCGGGCCAGGGGGTGTGTTATCTTGTGTCATATACGGTATATATGCATGCGGAGCATGGTGTGCTGGGCGACTCCTTGTTGTTGTACTTACGTTGCCAGTGTTCCTGGCGTTCTTTGCGCAGAACAGCTGTCGTCGTCGCTGCAAGCTCTCGCTCCTGGCCGTTCGCACTGGTTCACACCACCACCTCACTACTAGTCTCCGCGGGAGTTGGACACATGCTCCGCACCCCGCTCTATTTGAGGCAAGCAGAGAGTGGTTTGTGTTAACGCATGTTCGTCTTAACACTGCTGTTCGTTTTTTTCTAAGACTGAAGAAACAGGGCACCGAGTCTTTTTTTAAGAATCTTCGGTGGACCGCGTTGCATTCACGGAGCACCCCCGCGTTGGTCACTTGTTCGTGACAGGGTGCCGACTCCTCACAGGCAGAGGACAGCAGTGGCCATATCCTGCTAGGTCCTCTGGGAGCCTGTGCTGTCGGAGCGCACTGGCAGTCGTCAAGCGACAAGCTAGCTATGGAGGATGAAGCTTGGATAGCCGACTACTTCTCCGTTGTTGGCGCGAGGTGACACAAACAGCCCCCAGCGAGTTGCTGCGTTCAGTTGCTGATGTACTTTTACTGACCTTAGAGAGACATCATGCCATGCTACCAGGCAGGTTGTTCTTCAGAGTAGGCTACCGCTCTAGATAACTGCTGTAGCTTTTCGGGAGGGGAGTCTATGCCCTGCATCATGACCATCCATGATAAGCTAGAGCTGAAAGAGGATCAAGCACACCGATGAACAAGTGTGTAGACTATTCGGCGAACAGCGGTGCGACTGCTGCGCTGTACATCTAGAGCAGTCGCTGTAAGACGATCCGTTGAAGGGATGGGCGTACCGTCGACAACTGGGTTCCCATACCACTGCTACAGTAGCTAGAACCTACCCATGCAACTTGACGAGGTTCCTCAAGTTGCACGTCATGTCACATGAAATGCATTACCGGAGTGTGCCGTGGCTCTGTGGCCAAGTCTCCGCGAGGTTGTCCCTATTTGCGTGAAGTAGTCTTTAATTCTGTGATACGTACAGTGCATGGAGAGAGCGTATTGTTGCATGTGATGGCATGCTACACGTACCGAGCACAGGACAGAATTGCCCCTGCTTGCACAACGAAGTCCTGCACCTCAGGGAAGTTGTGTTAAAGACATTTACATATTCATCTCTACAAACCAAGTCATGCATGTGGTAACCCCCTGGAAATATTCCAACAATACAGCGATGGGGATGGCAGGTTTCCTCTTCAAAAATCCAGGAAACGCCTGCATACCTCAGTTTTCCAAAGCCTAACTCCAGTACGAAACTGCCATCACACACCCCCTCGTGTAGTGTCTGAGATTGTATCCCTTGCGATACACTACAGATTAGTGGTCCGTCATTTTCCAAACGATCCTTTTATCATCGAGATCGGTAAGCTACAAGCTGGACTGTTGAAGCTGTTGTGCGGTCCGATTTTGAAACGCTCCAAGCACCTTTGCTTCTGGCTAGACCTACATATACATGACCGCAGGCAGCCAAATCGACTGTGGCGACGAGAAGAACATATGAGAGAAGAGCTGCGCTGAAGTTCGCGGCCCCACAGACTCACGTAGGCGCTGATTCGCCGTTGCAAAGGTGCTTAAAGCGTTTCAAAATCGGACCGCACAGCAGCTTCAACAATCCAGCTTGTAGCGCACCGATCTCGATGATAGAAGGGTCGTTTGGAAAATTACGGACCGCTAATCTGTAGTGTATCGCAAGGGGTACAATCTCAGACACTAACATTGTACACGAGAGGGGGTGCGCGGACGGTTAATTTGCGATGGCAGTTTCGTGCTGGAGTTAGACTTTGGAAAACTGAGATATGCAGGCGTTTCATGGGTTTTTGAAGAGGAAATCTGCCATCCCCACCGCGGCCTTCACCCTTACGTGACTGGTTAATTTGATTTTTTTTATTTTTTTCCCCACAACTGGCTCTCTGCGGTCAAAGATCTTCCAAGCATGCGTGTACACCCATAAATCACGGCGGCAAGGATGGTGCAGCAGTGGGACCATGTGTGGGGCTCACAGGGATGGGGACGCGGTATATGTAAGGGTCGCGAACAGGACTACAGTAGTACCACTGCTGTACAGCAGTAGCAGTCATGCGGAGAGAAATAGACTGTACAGCAGCAGTAGTTTCTGAGCAGGTGTGCATGCTTGTCTCCGACACCAACCGTCCGCACAGAGGATGTACCTGTGCAAGAAATACCTGTTGGCACATCTTCTCCACCTCATCCTTGGACAGAGCATACGGCAAGCGCATATGCTAGCGGCGCTAGATGCGAAGACGCTGACGGGAAACCGCCTCACAGAAGCGCCAGATCGACGAAAAACACGGCCCGCTCATCAGAGAATAGAGACCATCATCCACTATTATCGCACAATATCCGTCAAAATCGTGATAAATTATTTTACTATTCTGTACACTACAAATAGAGAGCTGTGATCGGAGCTGTAGTCCCGAAAACCCTTGTCTTTGAGCGAAATTTTGCACACAGCAGACGAACCACGCTTCACTCCCAATACTGGGAACCACACTCACCGCAATCACAACAACATCAAGCACCGAGGCAGTACGTTAGCATCGGCTCCGGTGTGCGCTTTCTCTGCTCTCCCCCGCGGATGCGGCACCGGGTTGATCACATGTTCAGGGTATACTGTATGTACCCTCCGGTGGTATTTTGGCGTTTATCATACAGTACCGGTAGGCAGTAGATTGGATCTGGAAAGGATATCTGCCCCACGTCAGAGAGATTAAGCATGCGTGAATAGTATTGTACTATGTGAGGCCTGTGCGCATTGCTGATAAGCGTGCGTTTGGGGTGGGCTGCCTGTGTCTCCCTGCTGGTCTCTACGTATATATGTTTTTTGCTCTTAGCCGACGCACAACGGCGATCTTTCGGCACGCAAAGTGATCGGAGCTGAGAACGGAGCTGGATCGGCCTGTAGTCACGCAAGGGTTAAGAGTAGCTCGTGACGTATCGGTTTCAAGAATTTTTGGAACGAATTGCATGCATACAGCTCGGATGTCTCAAGCGAGAAGAACAATGCCGTCTGTACGGTGAGGAGCGATTACTAGCGGTTGTATAGATGGGATGGTCAACACAAGTACGGTACATTTAACACCCACACCTACAACGTAGCAGAATATTAACGCCATGCTCAACACTGAACCAAATATAATAACCTAGTACCCAGTTGTGAGCCGGATAGAAGCCCTTACACCAACCTATTTAGCGACCATTTGTAGCCTAACCCTAGGAACTAAACACCCCAGCCTTGGCCTAAACGAGAGGCTCCTGTGTGCTGGCGCTATCTGCAGTCGGTGACCTGTACATCTGTGTTGAAACCAACAAGTATGCCAAAGAACGAGCCATTCGTGGTCAGCGAGCCCCTCCCCTGCTGACCGCCATAGCAGGGGAAAGAACGCCGTTGTGAACAATGAGCCAGGCCAAGACAATCCAGGTGACACGTGATTCGCATCCACTTCAATTGGTTTTTCGTCCAGGGTCGTTTCGCCCTAGACCAGCGCCCATGCCTCACCAGTTTGTACCACAGCAGTGCTGTGCCTTCCCGTGTTCCTCGGCTCGTCGTCTACGGAATTCGTGTTTCCCCTAACCGGGAGGGGACGTCCAGTTTCTAAGGGGAACACCACGAGGTCTGTGCTTCGGCAAAGCCACTACGTCCTTCGCTCAGATCTCAACGGCTTGTCGCTATCCGTTCGAGACTAAAGGACCCCCCTATCATGAGTTCGAAGGGACGAGACTTCATCTAGAGACAACAAGGGCCTTACAGAATATCCAGTGTAACTCGAGATTCCCCTCCGCGGCACAACACGAACTTACTGTTTTTTTCGGGTGCCGTATGCATTATGCTATGCCAGGAACGATGGAGATCTAGAGCTTCTTGATCCCGATCTCCATTCTCCGGAAATGCTCAAGTGCGTGTGGGAAGATGCAATCACCGATATCGCGGTTGTGAGGTCAGTACATCAACCGGTGTGGTTTCAGCTCGCGAAGGTGGTGTCTTGTGCCAATCCGGACGGAATGACAGATGACTGCACCATGTTCCTTCGCGAAGCGTCCAATAACGCGAAGGTCAATCCTGTCGGCCTTGGACGTGAACGCCAACAGCAGTATGCTGATGGCGCAGTGAAGCAGATACGAATCTCGCCTTGCCGTTGAGAGCGAGGAAAGCTGTTGTGACGCGACCTCTAGCGACAGCATGTAGGGCTGCTGGCAGCCCGTTTCTAGTCTTGGCCTCCGGCGTGGCCTTTGCCTAGAACGTCGCATTTTGCGCACTCAGACCTTTTATTTTTTTTGTTGAGGCCCGTTGTCGTTCTCCGAGACTCTCCCCATCGGGGATCGTGTGTTGGGAAAAGTTGTTTCAAGGTGCATCCTCACAGGGGGTGCTATTCTGCCGTTCCTCGACTCTCCATTGTGTAGCAACGTGGGTCCGTAGGCGTCATTATCACAACCAGCTTAGCGTTATGATGACCTGGCGAATATGTCGACTTAGAGATGACCTTGATGCCTTGACATCGACCGTTCAACTGTTTTGCCCAAAGGCACGCTTTGTCGATACGCCTTTGAACGAGAGCCCTACCTCGCCAATCGGGTTGCCCTCGGCTCGTCCTCGCAGAGCCCTCTTAAAGACGAACTTCAACGCCTCCCCAACAGGGTGCAGATCTTGCATCGCTTCGTTGATTCGTGCGTGCACAATTTTTTTTTGGTTGGCCGTCGATGAGTAGACGTGAAATGCTCCATCCTTCTCGCGATAAGGAACTAAGGCAAGCACCTTACAAGGAAGATTGAGCTAACATACGCCTGTGCGCGCGAGCCCGGCGGGTGCACCAAAACATACCCTACCTAAAGATGTAAAACCAAATTCCAGAGTACATGGCAACGCGCACCCACAAAAACTGGTGATCCCTGTGCTGGTTGTGAATCCGATTTCCGTGTCATGTGGCTGTTCGTTTCTGGAAGCCGCGGCCTCGAACGGCCGAAGGGTTTGTTGACGAGTGAGCACCCGGTCTGCCTCGATGTAGTTGTTCACGTCGTTGTTGCTTATAATATCTAGCCCGTGGGCGCAACCTGGTACGAAAAAAGTGCCGGAAGGGTGGGAAACAACTCTGCTGTGAAACTGACGCATTTCATGGATCAACCGGTCAGCGCGTCAGCGTTGCACGCATACACCAAACGCGCAGCAAGCAACGGCGAGGGCAGGGGGGGTTGTCTCCCATAGCACCTGAAACACAAACCCGGGGAGTTAATATTCTCATGCATTTTGGCCGTACAGGACCGGAAAGGGGGAAGTCTGCCCGGAAGGTTACGAGCTGATAGACCGGACGCCGATGGGGCACAACGCAGACCTGAATCACGGCAGCGTCACGAGCTGGGGGCTCCGACGAGCGGTTCATCTGGCGGTTCGGCGGCAGCACGTCTCGCAAAGGTGTGGAACAAAAGCGTTGTCTTTACCACGTCGTCAGATGTTGTTGGCGTTTTCGCCCCCCTGGCAGGCGATGTTTCAGTGCCTAGTCGATGCAGTCTCGACGACTAGAACGCCCGCATGCAACACGTGGTTTTGCCTGTGTTCGGTTTCACAGGCTGAGGGCTTCTTGCCGATCCAATGAACACCCGCGGTAGAACATGTAACGTAGTGGTGTCGTTCGTTTGTCGTGTCTGTTTTGGGTGGATGCCCATGGTCCGTGAGTCTGCCAATGGAGTGTCGAGAGGCCGAAGCCAATCTGTTAGATCTCTTCGGCTTGGGTGTCATATCTTGTAGCTCTGTGAGACACGTCACTTTTCTGGTGAATGTTGTTGATGTTGCTGCTCCTGGTCTTGCGGTGGCCGGGGCGTGCCCCGTGCGGTTTGCCAGAGTTCATGGCGGCAGGCCTCAGCGTGTTGTGGTGTTGGTTCTAATGAGTTCACGTTCGTTTCATCCAGGACTATATCCTGGCAGATCTCTAGTAGAACCTGAATATGATGCTGCTCACGTTGGTGTGTTGCTTTAGTATTTTCACCCCGCATCTGATAAAGTATCGGTTCGGGAATAGACCACAGGCAGATATGAGACGAAACACAAATCCTCACGCGACAGTTCGCTGTGCCTCGACCAAACACACTGCTACTCAATGTTGGTGCTGTCATTTTCTCTACGATCTAGCACTCCTGGCAATGAGGTAGATACCAACACATATTCAGGTAGACAGCCCTCCGCGCACCCGGGTAGGATACGCCGGAGACTAGCGTCCTCAGTCCGTCTGCCGTGTACCGCTAGCTCGTGGTCTGATAGGCGCCATCGTCAATCTCAATTACGATATGTCGTGCTGTCTTACGGCAAAAATCCTCCCCCCCCCCCCCCAC
>FN649749.1:2819676-2850281 GCA_000310025.1 Ectocarpus siliculosus
AACCCCCTTGGCGGGGGGGGGCTCCCCCTTCATGGGACTCCCAAAATCCCCCCGGGCGTTTCGCGTTTGGTAATGGGAGACCCTGTTCCGGGGAAACCCCGGCGTCCTCCTTCCCGGTTTTGTGGGGAGGGGGGGTAAAGGTTCAAAGGATTCCGGCAGCCCCGCTATGGGGTCCCCCCCCCCCCCCCCCCCTCCGCGCGCTTGCTCGATTCCGCTTTCTCCCTCTCCTGCGTTGGGCAACTGAAACACCGGCAAACCAGGGCGGGGACGACGCTTTGCTGGCCGTGCGCAGAGCCGTCCGTGACCTCGTTGACTGCCCCGCGGCCGTGTGCTCCGTGTGCGTGCTGCTGCGCAATAAAGAGGAGCACCCGCCCCCAGGGTACCGAGTCATCCAGAAGGTCGGTGTCTTGGGCACGTTTTCCCTTCTTTTTATTTTGGCGCAAGGTCTAATATTTCTGATCAATCGTGGAATCCACCTCGAAGGTATCGAGGCACCCAGACGGTCTCTGGCGATGGTTTTTCGTGCTGTGTCGGCGGCTTGAGGTTTGTTAGTACTGATCCGGCGTTTTTGCCAAGGCACAAGGAACAGTGCACCCGCCCCCAGGGTACCGAGTTTACGAGAAGGTTGGTCTTTGGCGAGTGTATTCCCCGCCATTTTTGGTGGTGGTAGGGAATGCCAGACCTCTCTGTGAGACCAACACTTACTTTTCCCACGAGATTCCCTTTTCGCTCGTGTCCCGCCAATGTCGTCTGTCGGGGAGCTAGCTTATTGTACCTTCTGGTTCTCGGCCAGCTTTTCCCCGGGCCCCCCTTACCTTTCTTCTCTGGTCAATGGGTGCATGTCCAACCCCACCTGCCGGCTGTTGCCGGGACCCTGTATCTCATGTCGCCGTACCCGCTCCGTGTCTTCCTGTCGGCAGGATCTCAACAGAGGCAAGTCCGGCGACGTGGTACAGCTGGGGTACCAGGTCGGCGGCGCGCTGTCCACCGTTCGCCTGCCTTTTCGTTCCATGATTTTGGACCGGTACCCGGAGCAAGACTCTCCTCTGTTTCCTTTCCCTGGGGACCAGCTTCCTATGTTCGTCTATCCCAAGGTGCGGGGGGGGGGCGTCTGTGTTTCAAAGGTCGCTCGGGTTTTGTCTGTCCTTTGAAGGCTTTTTCAGATAACAAAGATGGCATCCACGAACCATTGTTCTGCTGCTGGTTTGGTGTTGTTAACTCTGACCTTGTGGTTGTTGTTGTTGTTGTCTGGTTGTGTGGCGGTAGGTCCAATCTCTGTCGGTTTCCTTCAAAACCCACAGACATTTAACATTATTTTTCCCTTTAGACACAGTTTCTGCCGCAACTCTGGAAGTGCTCAATTTCCTTGGTGAGCGCTCGTGAGTTCATATTGTAGCGGGCCTAATTTCTTCGCGACGCAAGCTTTGGCTTTTCCCCCACCGAAACGTTGGTGGCTCTGTCCCCGGACAGGGCAGCTGAAGGAAACACGCATATGCCCGCCACGTGTCCCCGCTACGTGCATTTGAACTCGGGTGTCTGCATGGTTATTTATTTTTTTAGGCTTCCACTTTTTTCACCAATGACGTGTTGTTGCATGATTTTTTTACGCCTGTATAGCATGCTGGTATTCAACTTTGTTTGGCATCACGGAGCCATCGTGTCTTTTACCCCAATCGGAAGGCCATAGATCGCAAGGATGCCGCTCGTGTGTCCTTGCTTGCGAACAACCGCATTGCGCACATCGTTTATCGTTGGAGCTGCTCTTGGTTTTCCGGGTGTGAAACTTGCAGGGGATGCTTTTGGAGCGGCGATCAGGCCGGGACACACCCAAGTCTTCTTTCTTCAGCTTCGTCTTCACTAACGTGCACGGGTGCAGGACTTTCACGGCCTGCCTAACGTTCTACGAGCCGATGTTGCCTTCGGCGGCAAGGTGTGAATTCGTGTGGTGCTTCCTTCTCCTCCTTTGGACTGTTTGTTGGGTTCCCTTAGTCTGCGTACCTCACACGCGGGCGTGTTTTTTTAATCGCACTGTTAGTATTGTGCCTTACTCTTGTGTGGCCTTGGCCGAATCGTCCCCAAACGAAACGTGTTACGACTGACGCCCGGAGTAAATTGGACGACACACAGTTCTTGGTGGTGAGGGCAGCCCATACGAACACATGCCGTTTGTTTGCCATCGGTCGGAACTTCTTTAACGACAACTATCGTTCTGACTGATGACTTTCACGCCCTATTGCTCTAGGAAAGGCTTGCAATTGGCATGTTCTACGGCCCGCTCGATAGTACCCAATGGTGTCGCTCACAACTGTTACTATCTTGTTTGGATCTTGTTTGTATCAGTAATTCAAACCACCCCGTTAGCTAGCGACTTGCCTTCTGCAGAGCACCATGTCCTTTTTTCGGTTAACGGCGGTCATATTTCAAAGCGGCATTGAGGGACGCTCTCCCGTGCGCGCCGAATACCTCCTTCGGCACAACACAGAGGAAGGTTGGAAAGGGCATCATTGGCGGGATGTTTGCTCGGGCCGCACTGCGGTTGGATATCACCAACTTGGCTACCTGCACGCACGCGAGATCGCCAGGTCGAGTCTACGGTTATCACTGGCGAACGCAATGAAGTCATTCCCCGGCAACGGACGTTCATCTCTCTACATCAAACACCTCGAACATACGCTTCAACCCACGGTTGTTCCATCCCCGGAAAAATCCCGTGGGTAGCGTCTTCATTCTCCTCTCGGTAACCACCTCTCGTGTGTGCGTGTGGTGATCTCTCGTGCAACCAGGCGCTTGACAAAGAAGCTTTTCTCTTGTCGCGAGTCAGAAAGTCCAGACCCAGGCGACGATGGGCCGGAGCAGGCAACCCAAGTGAGTATGGTGTCTGTGGCTTGTGTGTTGGCGCGCGGCAGGGTTGCAAAAGCATCAGAGAAAAGGTGTGTTGCTGCTGCTGCTGGTGCTGCTCCTTCTTCTGCCATCTATTGGCGGTGTTTCTCTCGCTACGGGAAGTTGTGGTCTCGCACTCTGTGGTGCTAAAATTGTTGCACACGCGATGGGGAGTGAACGTGCGAAGGCAGATGTACGGTTGCTGGGCATCTAGTCGGCACGTTACTGGTCCTCACCACACGCCACACTGTTTTCCTTAACGCTTATCTGGCACGTCCTACTTTAGGCACCAGGACAGCCCCGACTTTGTCCTGGGTGTCGGAATTTTGAAGAGCGGGTGCTCTTTTCGCTTCAAAGTGATTGGTTTTTTTTCGGATTAGCCTTTCGCGAATGACTCGGTTATCAGATTTGGCGAACTCCCTCTCCTCTCAAGCGCGACATCGGTCGGTGTGCCCCTGATGAGGTTCCGAGTACTTCGGGCATTGCCGTCGTTTCGCGCTCGAGCACTGCTGTGCCCCCCCTGCATGGGACTGTATCGTTGCCTAGGAAATCCCCCCAGACCAAGCAAGCTCAGCACAGCTTGTGGGGGCACACACGTTGAACGACCCTCGTTCTTTGCGAGTCGTCCCGCCTTTCACCCATCACTACCTTTCAACAGGGGAGAATGAGGATGGGTCCCCACGGATCCAAGTCTTACGGGGGGGGGCTGAGCAGCCTCTCACAGTCCTCCGGGAAAGTGCGTCAGCGATCATCCACCGGGTCGTGGTCCGGAGGGGACCTCGGTGCAGCGGCTGCCGCCGCCGCCTCCGGCTGGCCTCCGCAGGCTTTCGTGCGGGGGGCGGGGGGCGGCGTAGGCGCCGCCGCGCACATGCCGCCGTTGGTGTCGTCGACATCGACGTCATGGACGAAGCTGTCGGCGGCCACGCTAGCGTCCCAACGCTTCGGCTCTCGCGCCGACAGCCAACACCAGAGCCCCACGTCTTGGCGACAGCCGTCCGCGGCCGAAGTTTTTGGCGCCGGCGGTGCCAGGGAGACGGGCGGTTACGATGATGATGCAGCGGCGGCGGCGGCAGCGGCGACGCCAAAACGGCATACTCAACGGGAGGAAAATGAAATGTCCCCCACCGTTACGCTGTCCGCCGCGTTCCACGGCGGCAGCGGGCGCGTAGGTGGTGCTGGCGGCACATCGGGGCGCCCCGTAGATGGGCGCCGTTGGGAAGAGGGTGACGTACCGTTCCGAGATACCCTCCGGGATGTCGGGCCCGAGGGGGTGGCTTTAGGCGCAGCCAGGGAGCTGACAAAGGGGGAGGCGAAGGCAAAGGAGCAAAGCCTGGAAGGAGCCGCAAGAGGAGCAACTCCGGGGGCGGCGATTGGGACTCATGTCGTTGCTGGACCGACGGAAGGAGGGATCACCGCATCGGCATCCTCTCGTCCCAAGGCTGTCGAACCGCCGTCTGCGGCCGCTACACTGGTAGGTTGTGGCGGCGGGGTGAAAATGTACGGTCGCGATCTCGATCGCAATGCATATTCCCCAGTCCAGCTCGGGGGAATCGCCAGACGTATTGCCGTAGAGCCGTTCACAATCCCTTTGGTTTCCTCCGTTCCATGGGTTTCGTCGCTTGGCGATTATCGGCAAGAGGCAACAACTGAGCGCCGGCACGTCCGGCCTCTCTCGACCAGCGCCTTTAGGTAGTGCCAATATTTGTAGTCGTCTTTCAATAGTGTTCGGTGTTCGCGCTGCCTTGTTCACTCGGGCAGGGTGTCGTGAGATCTGGAGGTTGAATACGGATGGCCCCAATTAAACGATATGCCCCGGGTGTTCGCAGCCCAAACAACCCGAACACAAGTAACGCTAACCCTAGCGTAGGAATTGATTCCACCTCACGTCAATACTCACACCGCGATGTACCCCGGACCCTGCACATGCACAACCTGCCGTACCGGTCCATATCAGCCGCGTATTCAGGGTCATAGGGTGTCGGTGTCGGCGGCGGCGGCAGTAGGAAGGGGCAATAACGACGGCGGCGGTGGCCGCGGTAGCAGCAACCCGACCGCCGGGTCAGACGATCTCAGCGACGAGGAGTACGACCTAATGTGCCAGAGGGAAGACCGGCCTTGCATCTTCGCGCCCAAGACGATCTGCGTCATCTCGAGGTTCCCCATCTACGGGGTGCTCCGCCGTTTCCTTCGCCACCTGTACGCCATCAGCCTCTCGCGGTCCGACGTCCCCCTCGAGCGGTACATTTCCATGTTCGTTTCTTGCATCCCGATGCCCCCGCCAGGTGGGTTGGCCGAGTTCCGCGATGCCCTCGTCGTGCCCCTCGATTTTAGTTAAACCTACGTATCTCTGTCCGGCGAAACTTGGTCGTTGTATGGTTTGTCTTTGCTGGGGTTTGCTAAGTATTCCCGAAATTGAGCGTGTCGAGAGCTTATTTTCTTCCTTGGCACGGGCCCCGTGTCGCTTGCTTTCCTATGGAAACGAAAAAAATGTTTCGGGTTCGTGTCGTGCATCGTTCCGATGCCTCCGCACGGGGTAGACGAATGTTTTTGTCGCTGGTACGATTTGTTGGTGACAGGATGCTTTGGTTTTCCTTTCTCTCCTGTGGACACGGGAAGTAAAATGGTTCAGGGTTCGTGTCGTGCATCGTTCCGGTGTCTCCGCACGGGGTAGACGAGTGCTTTTGTCGCTGGTACGGCATGTTGGTGACAGGATGCTTTGGTTTTTCCTGCGTGGCCTATGCGTCGGTAGCTGTTTTTGCACCTTCCCCTAAGACGGTCGTTGATGTGTTGGTTTCATTTCAGGCCATGCGGTTTGTTGGTGGTCTTGGATTGTCCTGTGCTCCTTCCTATCTGGATTGTCGATGCCGCGCATTTCGAGGCCCCCAACGATGGGCGAGTGACGGCTGTACCGCCAAAACAACTGCGCCACTGCGTTGGTTTTCGATTGCCATTTAGTATCCCACCGGCCCATGTGCGGACGTACAAAATGGATGGCTGACGGTTCGCTGACGGTTCAGTACTCGACACCGCGACGAGCACAGGTGCACATGGAGCGATGACAGACCGGCGCTCCTGCTTTTTCTCGATCGCGCTCGTGGGTGTATGCTGGTGTGCATGTGTGTATACGTGTGCGGATAGTACTGCCCACGCTAACCGGCTGACCATTGCTTGGTGCGGAACAATAACATGTTGTGTGTTTGTGCGCGCAGGTGGGTGTCCGTTTCATGTGTACCTCGAGCACCTCGAGAACCAAGACCCTCGACGGTCGCGCCTGAAGCCTCTCTCCCTGCAGATGCCGCCGGCCGCCTGGCTTCCGCTGATGGACATCGACTTCGCGGCGCCCTTCCGGTGCCTGTCGGTGCAGTCTGTGCTCACCGTGTTCGCGCTAATGCTTCAGGTGAGACAAGAAATATATTTACGGGGATACGTAGTCATATGTGTCGTCGTCGTTCTTTGAGAGATGGAAACCGCATACTGCTGTGCCAGGCGCGATGAAGAACAAAAACGGGGTGTGTTCTTCAGATTATTGAAGGGTTGTGTTTCCATAATTCATGTGTGGGTACGGATGTTTGTGTTGAATTCTCGGTTGTGACTGGCGCTTGCCGTTCTTGCGGGCATGCCTGAGGTGAAAAAAAAAAGAGGTACGTTGCTCGCTACCGTATGCTGTCTGTCGACTGCGGTCTTTCTTGACGGTCGCCCCGCTGGATGCACGTGTAGGATTTGTCTCTGCGTAGTTCCCTGACGGGCAGTTGTACCAGTTACGTGTTATTCTCGGATATAAGGGTGGCGGTGAATAGGCGAACAGCATGTGTAGTGTGACGGGCCAATGGAGGGAGAGCTCCGTGCTTACTGTCTTTTTGTGTCGTCCCGAAGGTCTTGCCCGACGTAGCAAACCCTAACAAGGTGTCATCTATGCGAGCGAGTCTAACGACTTATGCGCTTTGTCCGCCACAAACGAAGTGTTTTTACTCTAACCTGTCTCTTTGTCCCCCTCGATCCAATTACCATTCGTGGGTCTTCTCGTTAAATGGTTCTTGACTATTGTGCAGGAGGCGAAGATTCTGTTTCTGTCGAGCAGGGCCGAGCTCCTAACCCAAGTGATGGAGGTAAGGGGCTCGACTCGCCACGCCTTTCAGACCGGCAAGGGCCGCCCGAGATATCGTAGGTGACGAAACGATATCACAGCCGCTGGACCGATTTTTCAAACATCGATTACATACTCCGAGACAAGTCGAGTGTGCAAATCAAAAAGCTCTCGACGAGACCCGCTCAACGCCGCCATTTTTGCCGCCGCCACTCGTTCTACTTGGAGTAATCGAGCTTTGAAAATCGGACCATCATGTGTAATATCTTCTGTCGCGGATGGTAATCGTGTTTCTTGTTTTGTCACCCCGACGCTTTTGGTTATCGTTTCGAAGGCGCGGCACTCCTACAACCCCTCTTGGGTTAAACCCCTCTTGGGTTGTTGCGTCTGGAAAAATTCGCGCCAGTCTGTCACGTGCAATTCTTTCTCTGCTGAGACACGCTGTCTCTTTTTGCTCTGTCCCCGCGGTGGCTTTGCTGATGGCGCTGATCAAACGTTGAGGGTATAACATACCATGATCTATCTGGTATACCATTATCTATCTGGTCGCCACCCCCCACGGTAACGCCTGCGCTTCAGGTCTGCTTCTTGGGGCTGACAGCACATACCCAACCATGCATGTCTCGTTTTTTGTTTCAAAGGCCCTCCGGAGCCTGTTGTTTCCCATGGAGTGGCAATCGGTCTACGTCCCGCAGCTGCCGTACGCCCTGGCGGGGTACTTGGAGTGCCCCGGCGGTTTCATGATCGGCATGCGGCTCACCAAGGGGGAGCTGGAGCGAGGGACGGGAGGAACGGCCACCGTCGTGAGGGACCTTGGCCTCGAAGGGTGAGCTCGAACGGTCCCGCAAGAGGAGGAGGATGGCTTGTTTGGTTGGTGGGTAGCGTCAGCCTCTTGGTTCGCGGATAGCGAGGTGTTTTTGGTATGCGTTTTGCATGCGTTTTGCATGCGGTGCGCCGTGGAGGTGCTGCGAGGCAGTGCTGTTCCGTTCTTTGATGTTACAAAACGGATTGTGCACCGAAGACCGCGCTGGTCTAAACGTTTGCGCATTTGCGGTGAAACTTTTCTACGCGTGCGAAATTCGAAGGGGGTCCCATGCTTGCATTAGGATCGTGTTGTACAATGCCAGCCGCTCACCTGCCTGTTCATGCTTGCAACCCTCTCCATCCGTCTTCTTCGAAGTGTGGCCAACGCTGTAAATCTGGATGCCGGTGAGGTCCTTCTTCACTCTGGTCACCTGGCTGACTCGGTAGCGGCGCCCGAGGGTAACGCGCAGCAGGTGATATTCCTCTGGAATCTAGTCAATATCTACCCGTAGTAGGTTCGTTTGCCTCGCCGTACTTCTTTCCCACCTTTTAAGGCCGTCCAGGCATGCTACTCTTGGTGTCGCCCTCGACCAACCTGCGGCGGACAGATCGTCTGATCCAGAGCCACACATGACAAGTGTGATACTCCCCAAGATCTTACGGCTGCCCCCTTCCAACAGTCTTCGCACTTGGTATCTGCTGCAGGGCCTGTCCATGTCGCCGTGGCTAGGTGTTCGTGAACGACAATAAAACTTTGTGGTTTCAGAGAGCCTGGGGCATGGACCGATCATCTTCTGGTGGCAAACAAGCACATCTGCTTGCGCGAGATGACCACGAAGAGTGCATTTTTTTTGCCTTGGCGTTAAAAACCGTTCCGGTCTCCGCTTAGTACCTTCTGGCGTCCGTATCGGTCCAACTGAACTCGGACGCCTTCCGTGATGACTAACCAACTACGTACCCGAAAAGAGACACGCTTCCATTATACAACAACGACACGGAAGGAAAGAACGAGAAAATTCTATTTTCCCGTGTTGCGGCTTTCAGTCGTCGTTCCGTCCAGAAAAGCGAACCCTCGCTCATTCTCAGTTATTTTCGTTTTTCGTCCATGAAAAGAGCGTGTGAGGTCATGCGTACTGCTCTGTGTCCCCGTTCCAATGCCGCAGGCCTCCACAGGTAGCCAGAGAGACTCCGCTCGAGGCCACCAATCACCATCCGCCAGCGGCGGCGGCAGCTCGCGGCGAAGCCGAAACAGCAGCCAGAGCTCTTCGGGGTCGTCCACGCTGCGGCAAGCGCTCGACGGCATGTGCGGCTGCGGCGGGAAATCACTCAACGGCGCGGACAGCAGCCGCTACGGCAGCGGCCGCAACGCGGATGGTCTGCAGGGGGGCTCCTTCATCGCGAAGGACGAGGAGACCGCCACCCCGTGGCTCCCCGCGCTTCTCCGCGAGGACCTGGCGGCGCGGCTAGAGCGGGAGCTCTTCAGCGAGGCCGCCGGCGTGCGCGTCGGGGTGGAGGAGGAGCTCGACCAGTACGAGAGCGCGTTCGAATTCGCGCCTGCGCCGGACAGGTGGTGACGGGGGCGGGCATCGCGTGTGCTCCCACCGAAATTTGTCCCGTGCGCAGCTGGTCCAGCACGCAGACGTTGTTGTTGTGGTTGTTGCTGTCCACTCCCGCATTTGTCGTGGGCTGCTCTCGGTTGCAGCAAGCAGTGGATATGTATGCCCTGCCAACCGATATCTCGACCCGTCTTCATACCTCGTTGCTTGTTCGATAAAGCGTGCAGAAAATGCACGATCAAACCGTTCGCTTTTGTGCTTGCTTTGACTGCGGAAGCTTTGTGGGTGTAGCAGACAACGTTGAGCTGCGCGCTTGGGCTTCCTGATTAATGCAGTGCGAGGGATTGCATGTATAGTTCAATGCCTACCATGTAATTCCTGGAACCCAGCAGTGTGGCAAGCACTCTCTGATACGGGTATTTCGGTCTGCCCCCCTTCCGTGCTATGGTACACACCGCGGGGCCAGTTTGAAGCTTATCTCGTAACATTAACTCTCCGGTTTTTTCCGCCGTTCCTTGATCATCCCCGCTCGACTTCGCAGAACGGACTCCTTCGTGCCGCACTTTAGCAGCGAGCGGATTCAAATGGTTGATGCCAGAGGGGACCGGCTAGGCACAGCCGGAGATCCAGCACCAAAGAGGTGTGCGTTTGTTGCTGCTTTTTATTTTTAATGTTGTTGTTGTTGTTGTTGTGACAATGCAAGTGGTTTTGGTGGTTTTGATAACTTGGATGTGTTTTGGAACGAGCGCTTCTCTCGAGAGGACAGCACCCAAGCTGTCGCAACAGGTCTGCCCTCCACACGTCATAGTCGGCACGTTTTTGTAGGAAGAGTGAACAAAGTAAGAAGATGTTTGAGGTTCGGGAACGTGGATATCAAGACGAACGCCCGACCGGACGAATGGTGCCTTGCGTGACCTGCGAGACACATGCGAACTCGTTCGCGCATACATAGCGCCGAAGCTCATCATTCCATCGACGCCGGGAACCGCAGTCAAGTTTGCCCGAGCGCGACACCAATCAACAGATAGCCCAAACGCGACAACAACCAAAAGTTACCCCTACGGCGGCACCAATCAGCGGCATCGACTGTGATAGCCCCTCCGTGACCGGCCGCGTTTGTGATGACCGACGATGGCGCCCTCCTGTTCCGCTGCTTCTCTGCGCCGCAGGCATCACGGCGGTAGCGCTACCACCTCTTCCGCGGACGACAGCTTCGATACGGCCTCGGTTGTGCGGGACTGCTTCTTGTGCTGCATGTCGGAGCTTCTGGGCGGGATCTGCGGGTCCCTCCGTCAGTCCGAGGCCAGACGCTCGAGACGTAGCCTGCGGTGAGAGGTTACCTACCACGGTGGTTTTGGCGTCGTACCCTCGTAGTTGCGAGGATTTTGTCCTGTCGTTGTTGGTGGTGGTGTTGCTGGAAGATACTGTTGGTCTCTACTGCAACCGACCTTGGACTTTACTCTGGTATCCTGGTCCAACGGGTGAGAGACGACGGCCGTCCTCGCTGACTCTGAAGGGTCTCAACACAGAGGCAACGTGTTGGATAAGATGCGCCGAACTAGAAAAAATGAAAGGGGTGTACTCGACTTTTGTGGTGCTGTTGATGTTCCCGCCCAGTTGCCCACAAATTGACCCTGTTGGGGCCTAGCTGAAGGCACGGACGGGAGGATGCGCGCAATTGAAAGTGCTTTGTTTTCTCTTAGCGTTGGAGAGTATCTCCGGGGGAAACGTGCCCCTCCATGTGCCTCAAGCCGCGGCATTTGTGTATTTCGCTCAGAGCCCCTTAGCAGACGAGGCAACACAGCAGCAGCTGATGCAATGCATGATGTTCTTATAATGTTCCTCCATCACCCTTGCGTCGCAGGACGAAACCGCTTGACGAGCTGTTCAACATGAGCCGCTTCCTTGAAGGAATGGACGCGTCGCACGGAGCCCGGCCGTTTCTCCAGAGGCTAACGTCGACACAGGTTCGCAGTTCTCTCTCTCTCTCTTCTCTCGCTATTGTCCTGTCAAAAAAACAAAAATTGCGAAGGTTGTGTGACCACGGAATGCCTCCGCGTCAGCTCTACCGGTACGGAGGTAGAGGTATTGAGCAGAGACTGACACGTTTTTTTTTTACGTGAAGACCACAACAAGACAATGACTCCTGACCAGGCCTGTGTCTGCGGTGCCTTAGTGCAATAGGGTGCCAGTATTTTGTGTGGACGCACCGGTCGGGATCGTGCTGGAGGACCCCTCCACGCCTTGAATTGCCACTGAGAGAGACGGTTTCCAACGCTCGTGTCCCTCATCGATGTGTCAAATCGAGCTTCTGATTACTCGTTGCGTGTGAGAATATCGAAACGCCCCCTTCCGGGTAAACCGTGAAAGTCCTACCCAATTCCACCGTATTTCCGCAGATAGCTTTGTGTGCAGGGCCTGGGAGGCGTGTTGGGGGTTTCCCATGGGCCCATAACGGCGTGTCTTGGGTCCTGGACTGTCATGTTTTTTTTCCGACGAGACATATTCTTGCCGGAGTGAGGGGTGATGTTTCAAGCGAGTAGAAAACAACAGTGATAGGCGGAAAGGTTGCCGAAAACGTATGTGTTTTACCCAGATCCAATCGCAGGTTCTAGTCGACTGGGCCTCTGACGTATTCCATCCACCCCAAAGACACGTATGTATGCCTACGTACGCCGGCAGCCAAAGTTGCCGTGTTCGTGTTGTATGGGCCACGCGTCGTTCTCAAGCATCGTCCGGCTGTCCACAAAATCCAGATGTTCTGGGTGATGGTGCAGCAGTGGATAGGGAGATCGTCCTCGCCAACCGACTGCCGTCTGCTCTTCTTCGAGGAGTGCGCCATTGCCGTCAAGAACAGGCTAGCCGGGGCGGTTGTGCCGTGGAAAGACAGCGGCGGCGGCTCCTCGGTCGAAGGCGGCGGCGACTGTGACGACGATGACGATGACGATGACGGCTCGGCTGGAAGAAGGAGGCGGCGGTCAGTGGGTGCCGTTGTTGGTGTTGCGCTGCAGCGCAGGTGTAGCGCGGGCTGTGCGTTCAATGTAGGAGCACACGGAAATCGCAAGCACGGGCAAGAAAGAGGGCGTGGAAGCTAGCGCATGCAAGCGTTGTGGTTGGTGGTGATGCTCATGGGGTTTGTCCTCATATTTGCTGGTAATCATGGTGGTGTTGTTTCTCCAAAATAGAGCATCTGATAAAAGCCAGCCTGTAGTATGGTCTGCTGGAGCCCCGGCAAACGTTGGCGCCATACTCGGTTGATGGGTTCGCGGAATCAACATGGAAACATTCGCTTTTGTCGACGGCGGCATGTGACCCGCGCCCGTCCCTGCCAATGATCGTCGTGTGTTGATGACCGGTCGACCGCGCAGGTGCGACGAAGGGTTCATCCCGCTGGTAGACGAGGTGCGGCTGAAGCGCCCCGACCTGTATGGGCTGAGTTCGTACAATCTATACGGGTCTGCGCGGCTGGAGGGGTCCAGGTCAACGCCGCTCGCGACGCCGGTGTCAGGACGGAGGCGGCGGAGTGCCCCTTGGGAGGTGAGGGAGGGGCGGTGGTTGCTTTTGGGCGTTGGTATCGGTGTCGATGTTGATGTAGAGTGTCGTTTTAGTTGCTGTTTCTTTTGGTGACGGTGGTGGTTCAATTGTGGGCGTAGATGTCGGTGTCGGTGATGATGTACAGTTTTGTCGTCAAGGTGGCGGTGGAATGCTGGTATGGATGTCGGTGTTGTTTACAATTTGCGTGGGTCTTTTCTTCGTTTGTGCTATTAATAGCGAGGTTTGTGCTATTTCGCGATACCACCGCGGCTACCCCACGCACCACCGCCGACAAGACGTCGCCAGAGTGTGGTATGGAAGCCTTTCAGAGGTAGTGTTGGACAAGATGCTCCTCCTACATCCGTGCTTATGTTGCTTCGAATGCGGTGCTAGCTGTCGACTCGCCGCCTGTCGGATGAAAATCAGATTACTTGCACCGGTTTACCGCTTTTGTCGCAAAGCAGTCCGATTTGTTCGTTGTTGTTATTCTCGTGGGTCTTGATGAGCCATCTGACTAACAAGCCCGCTTGTCTCCCGAAACCCTGCCAAAAATCGTGCCTGCTCAACTTCGGCACCAGCCTTCTCCTCAGACAAGAGCACCGGCAGCTGCACCAACAGCATCAGCAGCAGCGGCAGCGGCAGCAGCAGGGGATAACTCTTGCACCCCTCAGGGAAAGGGTGGTGGCAACAGCGGTGCCGGCGGGAGTTGGGATGGTTTCTGCGAGGTTTGCACGGGCCCGCCGGTCATCATCCCGGGTCCTACCGCCCAAGGGATTCCCAACGAGGGGGAGCATCCTTCCTTCGGGTGGGCTACTGTTCATTGCTGATGTGCAGACGATGTTTTTTTCTGTTGTTGTCTTGTTTTCCATCTCGTCGTCGATTGTGGAACGTACCTGGTCCCCCGCGGGTCGTCGAGACGAATTTGGGAGAACGAATGTACGAGGCGTTTTTTTTTTGTGCGCCCTGATAAAACCGCGCCGATGCGCGTGTCTTCGATCGATGCGACTGCCACGTTTTGGAGCACGGGGTACGGTGGTGACTGTCCAGATCAGCAGCCACCACTCTCCACCGCAGATCGTGCACTTCGCTCTCGCACCCAGACGCTACTATCGCCCTCACCTCTACATGGTCCTTCGCTCCTTGTCTGTGTGGGCTGATCGTGGACGGTTCATAGCGCTCGATTGACGTCTCTCTCCATCGTGGCCATCTGTTTTGCGTTATATGTCTTGCTGTGTATTTGTGTGGCTCTGTGTGTGTCTCTCTCTCCGTGACCACTTTCTCTCTCTGGGTCTTGCTCGACTGATAGCGGACGACTCATGGTGCTCGATCTGCACTTCCCTCGATAATGCCCATCTGTTGTTGTTACGTCTGTCGCTGTTTTCTCACTGTCTCTCTCGGTGACCGCTTTCTCTCGCTCGCCCTCTCAGGTACGATGACGGGTGGCCGACGCCTCTAAACCGAGGCCTCCTCCACACGCCCCCCGAAGCTCTGCCGCCGGTCGTGCCCAAGCTGCAGCTCCACGCCAGCTGCCACGCCTCCCGGCCGCAGGGCCCGGAGCAGGGTGTGACGGCCGGAAGTGAGAGCAAACGCGCCGACACCCCCGCGGCTACAACCGCTGCTGCGGCTGCTGCTGCCGCCGCTGCTGCTGTAGACTCGTCGTTAGAATCGCCAGGGAGATCCATGGCTGGGGTTCCAAGGGATGCGTCCTCGGGGGAGACCGCACCCTCGCAGCAGGTGCGCACGAAACCACGCCCCCCCCTGGAACCGTTGGCATGGAGTTTGATTCAAAGAAAAATGGAGTATGCGGCAAGGGGGTTGATCCGAAAACTGGTTGCCACCGTTCCTTTTCTCAGTTGCGCCGCAAGTATATTTTTTGCCAATAAAAAGCTCTCGTGAGTACGAAACTTCGACGTTAGCACCGTTGACAAGTGACGAGGGAAAGGGACGGCTGGACCCTTCTCGTGATGAAAATAATTCAGTACGCGCCGCAGAAGGAAGGTGGGTCACGAAAATAAATAAAGAAGAAGAAAAAGCCCAGGTGTTTACCCCTCCTGTGTGACCCTGGATGGTTGAAGTTTACGAAAAAATACACTGAAAAGTGTAGTGCTCTACATGGACTGAACGGTGTAGTATATGCCTCACCACGAACAATGGGGGGACTGTCGCCTAATAAATTAGACGAAACACAACGAAAAAACTGGGTGTCGTTGTAAGCACTATGATATGCATAGTATACCTCCAGCAAATATTTAAGGACTCGCAGAAGCCATCCTCGTACCAATAACCGAGGAGCGCTGATCGCGTTTCGGCTTCGATGATACCAAAGTCCACTCGACGTCCTCGAGTGGCGAAGAAGGCCCGGCACACCTGAAATCAATATATTTGTATTGTCCGCTACAGTTCTCGGCCTTCCGTGTATGCCTTCAACGTTTTTCGTCGCTGTTTTCCTGCGACGCCCTCGTTCCGTCGCCAAGAACTCACTGCTGGACCGGGATATCCCCGCCTCTTGCTGCAGCCCCGGGGTACTCTAGGCGGCACACTCTCTCCCGTGCATAATTTTACGACATATTCAATTTCTCGGCTCGTTTGTTGATTATTTAACTCTTGTGCCGGTGTTGAGCAGGGTCTCGGCCAGTCGAGCAGATTCGCGGAGAGCAATCAGCTGCCGCAAGCTCCTGGGTATAAAGGCGAAGCCCGCCTGTGGCGGCCTCACGGGAAGGGCCGCATGGTGTATAGTGACTCCACGGTGAGACGTCCACTATCTATTGTGTTTTGTCGGAACGCGTGACGTCTTGCTTTGATTTTGTTGTTTTTGAAGCGTGCAAGCTACCGTTGTCCAGACTGAGCGCGTTCAGGTGGCGCTCACACACACGTTCGGTGGCATGACCCTGCGGCGAAGGAGCAACGTGTTGGAACGCGTGACGTGTTTGGAAAAATAGTTTGTGAAGCGCGCTAGTAACCACGATCCAGACCGACCGTGTATCGTTACCGCTCACACAGTAGTAACCTTTGGAGATTAAGCAACGTGTGCACGTTGTATTTTCTGACTGCTGTGGATGAACTCACGCGCGGCACGCGGGTTCACCGCCGTACATGTGCTCTCCAGGTGTACGAGGGCGAGTTCCGTCACGGCCGACGGCATGGCGAGGGGTCAATGACGGGCGGAGGGAGTCACTATGCGGGGCAGTGGAAAGGCGGAAGAAGGGACGGGGTCGGGACGATGACGTACCCCAACGGGTCGAGGTACTGTGCAATGCCGCGAAGAATATTTTTAAGGCGAAAGTTTGATATTCTTGCGTCCCCTAAACTGCACAAGAAAAAAAGCTACTAGTACTTGTTCTTTTAATTTAGATTTTGAGTACCAAATCATACCGTGACAACAGAGTAGCACAAGGGCTTACGCCCCGCGAAACAGTGCTGTCGCATTCTGGCGTTGAGACGGCCCCGACCAGGGTAGTGGATCGGGTGCCCCCGATCAAGAAATCGCGGGGCCCTGCCCGCCGTCCATGTAATTCGTCCGTCCCCTATCTCATCAACATGCAGGGCCGTTCGCCGTTTTTGGAACGATGAGTGAGCCATACTCCATCAAGCGCGTGGTGGTTCTCCCAGCTGTCGTTTGCTATGTAGCTGTTTGACTTTTGAATGTTCCTCTTTGTATATCGCCCCATCCTGTTTTTTGTTTTTTTTTTCTCAGGTACGAGGGGAACTGGGCAAACGACGAGCGGAACGGGCGCGGAACCTACTTCTACGCGTCCGGGGCGGTGTACGCAGGCAACTGGAAAGAAGGAAAGATGCACGGGAAGGGCCGCTACACCAGCGCTAGCGGGTCTTGCTACGATGGCATGTACAGGTGATATCACCCCCTTTCAAGCTAACGATTTATGTCATTGTGTCACTAGGAGGCTGCTTCGCGATGCGGTGGTCTTCCAGTTGGCATGCTCTTTGAACTCGTTCAAGTGCACAGGAAGGACCCTTGCAATCCTCGCTGAAGTTAGCCCTCCGTCTGTCGTTGATCAATCACGACGGTTGCCTCCCCATTTTGAAAGACGATCACACCTTCTATTTAGCTCTCAGTGGTACCGGATTGTACCCGACCGAAAAGTGTTCACTTTTCGGCACAGAGCAACTCATTTTTTGGCCTGAGATGCCGAACGATTTTGACCGCGGCGCTATATCGGGAAGGCAATCGCGCTCCTCAACCGGCACTATTGCGGCCGCACAACTGCGTTCCGCTTATCACGCACAAACACCGTTTTCTTCCTGCCTGTCCACCTGCAACAGGCGCGGCGTGCGCAGCGGACGCGCGAAGATGGAGTACAGCGGTGGCCAGACCTACGTCGGGGAGTGGGCCGCCGGCGTCCGAAGCGGCTTCGGCACGTACACCTTGGCGGACGGCACCGTTTTCGAGGGGACCTTCAAGCAGGACAAGAGGCACGGGGCCGGCACGCTCCGCCGAGCCGATGGGGTCACGAGTCAGCTCTGGGAGAACGGCAAGCTGGTGGCGGAAATGCCATCTCCGCCGCCGCTGCCACCGTAGGCGTCTCGTAGCGGACAACCTTACGCGCTCGCTTTCAGCCATAGAATCTGGACATTTGTCGTTATTTTGCTTCGCGGGGAAGTTTTTGAGGGGGCACAGCTTGGAATGGGGGAGAGGCTCCTGTGCGTGCTGGACCCCGCTAGCCGGTGTCTTGTAACTGTAAAGTACTCTGTGATATAGATGAAGAGGCACGCTTGCTCTAAGTGGCCTGTGGGACCAGCCTTGTTGGTTGAGTTCGAGTAGTTGTAGAAACGCAGGTGCCAGGTCATAGGCACCATTTACTCATCTGGAGGTGATGCAAGCACGCAATCTCCGATGACTCATGTCATGCTTTGTTGTTGGACCCAGCCTGAATTATCTCTTGGGAGCCTAAGTCTCATTCACCAACGTGAGCACACGTTGGTATGTAAGCTCCCTCTCAGACAATGTGTCATTATCGTCTGCAGTGTATGATTCGCACGTTGTGTACTACCACGCGAGAATCTCTCAAAGCCGTTCCGGTGTACGGTTTGGCTGGGCACTACACTAGTTTCTCTGCGGACGTTTCGGTTTCGCAAAATATCATTGTTTGTAAAGAGAGACAACCCCACGATGTCCTCCTCACACCCGTCTGTCGGACGAGGAATAGTCCCGATCCACACCTTTTATCCCAAGGAGGGCAAGCTAGTGTTGTGGTATTGTTGATGAAATTGTTGATCCCCCGACTGTAGTTTAGCTAACTTTTACGGACTTTGCGAAGAGTAATTTTGCACGTAGGTTCAGCGTTTGAGAGGAGGATGATTTTTCTGCAGTTCAGTGTACGTGGTTTTCGTGGTTGCCAAGGTGATGTGTGATGTGTGCGTTAGTCGAATAGTACCGCAGTGTCAGTGCCGCCATGTATGTCAGCGTATGTTGGAGTTTACCGAAAGTCTTTTACGGAGGCGACGTTCATTTTTGTTCATTCCTTCCGAGCCGAGCCAACGTTGTTCTTGTTCCCGTAGCGCTTTTCGCCTTTGACGACCTGGTGTCGTTTGTGCTGGGTCCGATTTTTGGTGCCGACCTCATTCGATCAAGTCGAGTCCACCTCCAACCGTTCTCCAAATATTTGTTTCCCACGGTACTCGAAATCGGCGGGGAAAGTGCAGGGCTGCTCCCGGTAGTTGCACGCCACGTCTCCCAGCACCTTCTCACGTGGTGCATGTTTCCCATTTGTTGAGAGGCTGCTATGTTAGCAGACGACCCTGGATCTGCTATCCGTTAACCCGACACCAATATGTCGCTGCCCTCTGGCCTATGGAAGAGGGCACATGTACCTGTCTGCACAATCAATCTCGGCGCCGAGGGTGGACTTTTGTAGCACCCTCGGAGATATTTTTAGGTGTGCTGGTGTGTGAGGTTCCCGCCACCACCACTATACACCTGCAGCAGTAGCATACCTTGTTTGCACACGATATGACAAGGTACCGATACGAACAGGGTCCGATAGTAACGCACAAGACGTGAGGATTAGATGTTCGACAGTTTCATTCGCCGTTCACTAGGGTATCGACATCCGTAGTACGTAAGCGAAACGCATCTCTGGTGGCACCAGATGTTCCAACACGGGACCGTTCGACGCGCTTTCATGGCCAACGACAATACCCCCCGTGGATATAAGTTCCACACGAGGGAGCCATTCCACACAAGTTTAGATAGGGTATCGACATTCACAGGCTTGACACATCCCGTGGGTATCTTATGTTCACTGGGTCATCCCACATATCCTGAACGGTAACGACGTTCACAAGGTCAACGACGGACACATCCTGTGGATATAAGATGTTCCACGGGGTCCTCAAAATACCCTCACAGGTAGCGACATTCACAATGGGAGCTACGGGCACCTCCGGTGAGTGGAAGCTCTCATTTCGCGGAACCTACGTGTGCTTTGACTTTGACGAATTATTGGTGACACACACTTGCCGCAGAAATCAGGAGATCACAACACCGGACCGCAGCAGCAGGAGGAGGAAGAAGAAAGAGTGCAGAAGCACCGCCCATTTCACACACGGTGCATCTGATCAGCAGGAGGAAATCAAGGCATTACCATGAAGATTCGCTCAAGAATGCACACATCAGCCTACCCGAAGTGGCATCGGTTCACAGTAGTCAAGGCTTTATTTTGATGGAACCTTTGCCAGCAGGGGGTAGCCCCTCATGCTGCTGCGAAGTATCAGACATTCACAGAAAGCTGCTTGGATTACCGTGCCTGCACCACGCTATGCCATGCGCATCGACTTCCGAGCACCTGGAAACAAGGAGATTGGGAGGGATGTGCTCAACGCCCACTGCCACCCAACCGGCATTCCTCCGTGACTATTCCCTCCGAAAACAAGAAGCGAAGCTCAAGCCATCCCAAGCGAACAAGAGCCGGCACTTGCACGGGCCAAGCAACTATTTCTTGTGCATGCGACAAATATCATAACGGACAAGAAGAAACAAGCATCGCATACGCACGCGGCGGCTGACGGCAGTCGTACAAACCATGGACAGCCTGCAAGCTCAGACTTTACAGAAAGATCGTGCAAACCAAGCAGAGATAGCCTCCATCAAGGCAGTCACCGGAGTAGAGTGGTGCGGTGTTTCCTCAGCACGGAGACGCGAGAAATTGGCGCAAAAGGTGGTCTACACGTCACTGTCTCCATTTGCGTCTATTGTTGACCGTTTTGGTCTCTGTTGTCGGCCGATACGGGGTGCAAGGGAAGGAAACAAGACCGGATGGTGCAGTAGCAAGAAAAGCGGCGGCGGTGGGGTGTGATGGTCGAGGTTCTCGAACACCTCAATGCGTTCAGCGCGAAGCGATGGAGGCCGGATGCCTGCTCCACGAAACGGGGGACCTTCGTTGCCATTGCTCGACAACGCGGTCAGAACGGCGGCCAGACAAACGCGGCCACCGCTGTGACTTCCTGATCGCCGCAGCCGCTACAGACAGGTTCAAGATAGCTTGAGGCTATTGCTGGGGTTGTTGTCAATATTCTCTCAACGTGCTCGCCTAGCGTTGTCCAAGGCGAGACGACGGCCCCCCACAGCAACATGCCACTGCTACGGGAGCGGCGAAGCAAACAATGAGGGTGGTTGGCTTAAATCGACAAGCACAACCAACCCAGCGCCGTCATGCGCAACGCCACCACCAAGCCTTCGCGTTTGCTTAAACTTTGCTCCAACGTGCCTCCAGCTCCAACTCGTTCCAAACACCCTCAGCGTGAGGAGAACTCCGCGTCAAGAACTTGTCACCGTAGAGGCCACCGCCCCCGCCGCCGCCGCAACTTCCGCCTTTACCGGTGGAGACAGCGAGCCGAAACCGGGAGTCGACGACACCAACCCAAAGTTCCTCACGATGAAGTCGAGGCACCTGTCTCGGAGGGACAGGACCAGCCGTGCCTCGGCGGTAACAAAAAGCTCGCACGCGTTTTCCACCTGTTACGGAGGGGTGGGGTGTACTCAGCTGCGGCTTGTTTCAATGAATTGACCATCGACCGCCGCACGTGGAACCCCTAGCTCAGCATCTTGACAGAAAAAAACGCCAAAAATCGACTCCTAATTGCTGAGAATATCACCGTCAACATCAGCAGTCCTTTACCTTGGATGGGGGACGGGGGTAAGAGTTGTTTGGCACCAGAACTGCAGGGAAAGGGCAAGACCTAGGGTCACGGCGGTGGAGCGAGGGCGGAGCCTAACTGCGACACCTCGGTAGCGAGGAGAGGCAACCGCGACCTCCGTCCTCGACGCAAGAGCTTGCAACGACGTGGTGCACTACCACCCCGGTGGAGGAAGGGAATGCTCCATTGTTGGGCATTTCCAAGCACCAGAAGAGACTGGCGTTAAAGACGTCTTGGGCGGGGGGGGGGGCGACGGCGACTTCGGCTACCGGTACAATAGTACCCACGGATGCGCTGATTTAGCTGCAACACCCAAAGCAGGCCTCAAGCGATACGATTGTCTATCAGCAGAATTTCCGGCTTGTTGTGAACGCCCCCGAGATGAAACAGTGCATACCCCAATAAAATTGTACGTGCTGCTGATGACTATTCAACTCGCCAAGGGCGAAGCGGGAAGGCGTCATCTGGGCTTTACCGTGATATTTCTCAGAACGGAGTCCTCACACAGTCGCTTCAGCGACCCCATTAGGTACTGGTCGGAAAGGTCCATCAGGTCCAGGCAGAACTCTAGATCAAGGGAGTCGGCTCCGAGCGCAATGACCTGCCAGAAACAAAGGCATAGGAGCGTCGCAATGGGTCGTGCCAGTGTTTTGGAACGGGATCTGTTCAGGGCAGGCGTGTCGGGGTTTTAACAGCACAGCGTGAACTGCATTTTGTCTGCAACTTATCGATGAGACAGACAGCTGCACTACCGTGTGGGGAGACTCCAATTTTCCAAAGGCGATGATGACAATATTGTACCGTACCGTCGGCATGCACGCCCAACCAAAGAAGGCTGGTACGCCTGATCCAATAGGTACCAGCCGAGATATGACTGAAATTTCATCGGGATCGTTCCACCTAGCGGCAGAAACACACTCTGCCGGCATGCACACCTTATCTGTGTAAATGTACTCGAGGAAGGCCAGAAAGACGGCGTGCCTGTGGTTCGGCATGGGAATGCTTCCCCCGCCGGAACACGCCTCTCTCATGGGGCCGTCCAGCATGCGCCCCAGGGGCTCGCAGCGGGCGCCAAGAATACACCTTGGTTGGCATTCGTGTTCGGGGGCGTTTCGTGATGGGAATGGAGATCAAGAGACAAAACCGTTCAACATCGACAACGATAGCCATTGGCAGCACGTTGCAAACAGCTCATACGCGCTCTCTGTCGAACTGTTGGTCTTGTGACGAATGAAAGAGCGACGGGAAGCAATCGGCGGGCGAACTGAGGGGTTCAGCTCACTGCGCGCAAACCTATCATTGGCGGCCTGCTACATGCAAGGCCTGCGCCTGATCATCCAAGTGTATCCCCAGCGGCATGCAAGACTGCAGGTAACACAACCACCCTCTCACAAAAACGGTCCTCCGCGAGAACCAAATCTCGTACGCCAAAAAAAACAAACCCAGATGATTCCTCCAGCCAAACGTTGAACCCCTCACACTCGGCCCCTTCCTACCCTCCCCATTTTCACAGACTACCCCGCTGCCGTACGTACCCACGTGAAACACCCATTTTTGGCGCCCCCCAGGACGCTTCGCACCCACCTATGCCCGTAGACGACCTTCCCCTCCACGGTAAACGTCACGTCGGACTGGGATGGGTTGTTGAGCAGGCGGTAGAGGTCGGAGCTCAGCGACTTGGAGTCGCGGACGACGAAGGCGGAGCCATGGCCTGCTTTGCGTTCCAGAGGCGGGCCCGTAAGGCACAGCGTGTGGTAGAACCCCGCCGCCACCTGTGAGCGTCGTCAGGAGCCAGAGGAAAGGATGGTGTGTATTGTTGTACACAAGTCTTTGTAGCTTTGCTACGCTGTTACTAGTCCATATCTTTCTCCTGCAGCACGGTCATCCAGTTTTTTCCCCTGTGTTGTGAATCGTGCAGGTAGCCACCTGAATAATTCGCATGTGAATACAAGAAAAGCAGTCGTTTCATATATTCTCATGGGCACGGGTCCCGCACACTCTTCCCTAAATTGCCCTTGTAGAAGAAAATATTGGAGGTAAAGAGCACGACAACAGCAAGCTTCCGAACTTTAGTGGATGGAATTATCAACTGGCATCATGTGGCACCCTAGACTCTAGGGCATTCGCCGCCAGGGAGCGGTGGTGTGTGGCAATTGAGGTGGGGGCACGCATATGGGGGGGGGGGGTGGACATCCCACCCACGAAGCCGACACTCTGAAAGAGAGGAAAACGAAGAGCGACCGTAATGTGGATTAGCCTATAGCTGAGAGGACAAAGAACCGTGCATGTGTGTATGTGATCTCGTTTCGGACGTGGGCTAATCCACTTTTCCGGGGTGGTTTTGGACACATCAGCCAGAGCTAACATTTCATTCTGTGATCTATATGTTAGCGAATTTTCAAATAGTCGTAATTTTCTGCGGCCTTTATCCTTCGCTCTATCGCAAAACGGCCCCAGCCACTCCTTTCCTTCATCGATCTTGAACATGGCGTGAAAAATAAACAAACTCACACGGGAAAACTCTTCCCCCCATGTCTAAAGAGAGTAGCGTGGTATGTTTGCACTTCTCAGGCAGAGAAAACCACAATAAAACAAACATGGCAACTACCGCGGGTTGCGTGAGATACAACACCCTCTGGAACGGTTTCGGAAGCTCGATTACTCTGCACCAAACACCGTGACGGTGCCGAACAATAGCGGCGTTGGAACCGTCAGCTTTTCGAGACCCCCCCGACAACGCATCATTTGATTGGGGCGTCTCCTTGGGCGTGGAGTAACGGAAGACCTCTGTTCGGGCGGGGGGGGTATCTGATGCAACCTACGGTGCAAGCGTGGTACGCTCGACGCAACACCGAACACGGATGAATGTTCATAGGGTGCGGCCCACAACTGACCTGGCACACGAAACTTTGGGAGAGCCCCTCGACAAAGCACGGCCGGCAGGCATCCTCTCTCGTCCCTGTCCCTAGTTGCCCATGATTATTTCTGGTATCGCAGGCGGCAAAACGAATGAGACCTTGGAACGATCGTTTCAGACACAAACCAGCTGTTCAAAGTCGAAATCCTTGGGAACTTGCCTCTATTCAACAAAATGAGAATGATTCAGATGTCCCCCACTGCACCGGCGAACGTTGACCTTCTATGCGTGGTATTGAAAATAGTCTCTTCGCCAAGTCTGAATGTTTGGAGCCAGGCTACCTACCAACTACACCACCACTAGGCCGACACAGCATCGACGTGTCGCCGCTGGTAGGAGATTGCTCCCGTCGGAGATTGCCCCCGTCGGATATTGACCCTGTCGGAGATTGCTATTTACAGCGAGCGGCACAGCAGCGTGCAAACGAACGCATACCTCCCGAAGGGGTAAACTCGACCCTCGTCATCAAGCGAGATGGTGTGGTACGAGCCGCAGGCGACCTGGATGATTCGCAATCCCGCGAGGTCGGGCACCTGGCCGCCTTGCCTGGTGGGTGAGGGAGAAAATGCGGCGATTAGCTTGGGATGGCGGACTGGATCATTTGCAGAATTTTGGAGAACACACGAGGAAAAAAAAAATATGTATATATATAACAGCATCTAAAAACACTTGTGAATCGATCGGTTCATGGTAGCAAGCGCATGACATCCATTCTTACCAAAGCTAAATGACGACGTCTCCGTATCACTAACCAACGCCACAGAATAGTTGTGTGACAGAAAACCAACTGCTTCTATTGTGTAGCAAACAGTAGCATCAACGACAATGAGAAGGGTAGGAGCAACAGAAGAGCAGCCGAAGCAGAGCATACACGAGAGCGGAACCCGCTAGATTACCTGCAGCAGCCAATGACCACCTACGAAAAGGGGGGGCACGAATGGGCCCGACCGCCGACTGGTTCCTTAGCACCCCTTGCCCGTTCCATTATCCCTCTCTATTTCCTCTCCTCTGTCCTTTAGTCCAACAATCGATTCTTCTTGTCGCTATTTCCCTCCCTCGACGTAGCGGGAGGAACATAAATAAATCAATAGGACGACCAAGCAATAATTTTTCTTTCATTTTTCTTCCATGGTCTTCTTCTTCCGTCTCCCTATCTCCCCACCTCCATG
Organism: Ectocarpus siliculosus; assembly: GCA_000310025.1. Classification (NCBI taxonomy): domain Eukaryota; class Phaeophyceae; order Ectocarpales; family Ectocarpaceae; genus Ectocarpus; species Ectocarpus siliculosus. Next base: position 2,844,775 of record FN649749.1, read on the forward strand.
TGTCAAGACCAAAACGCTCCCAATTGCCGACATGTTCGTCCTGCTTCTATGCCCACCCCCCGCTCTCTCTCCCATGCGCGTCCTCCCTTCGTTCTCCGTTCTTCTCTCACCAGGTGCTTTCCCTGTGCCCGAGCCCTAGCTGGCCGTAGTCATTGCGACCGAATGCGACCACCTCCCCGGCCCTGCTGAGCGCCACGGTGTGGTAGTACCCGCACGCCAGCTGCTCTACCACAGACGTGCACGCTCGGTGCTGCACCTTCGGTGGAACAAAAATCCATGCACGGTGGGGTAATGTAGTGACGCTGGGAAAGGGGGGTCGAGCTGGCATCTGCGGGTGGGTGTTCCGTGGGGGTGACGCAAGATCGTACCGTGTTTCCTTGTCTTTGCACTCCTCCCTTCGCGGTATCAGGCATCAGAAAACCGCGGCCGGTCTTCGGGATGCGGCCGAACGTTCACCCACGCCGCATGAAACAGGAGGCGAGGAAGACAAATAATTCCATGTGCTACACTTGACCTTACAAATTCACCCTCCGGAATTATGGGCCCACAGACTGAAACCCACATGGCTACCTTGCTCAGCACATCGACACAACCCCGGCGCCGGCGCATTGTCGGGTAACCTTGAGTTCGTGAGCGAGATGAGGCTGGATGGACCAAAAACCGCTTAAGGGGAACTCTCTTATTGTTGTTCTCAGCCCCCAAAGACGCACTCAGACCGCCACTCGCCAAGATGTTGTCGTGACCTGGCCGTATCTCTATTTCCTTTACAGCTTTCCGCTGCTGCTCCGTCGAGAGAAGAGCAGGCCAAGAAGAGGCAAAAATACAAAGACAACAGGCTAGACTAAAATGTGGACCGCAGTGGATATTAGCGTCGAGCAAACAAACACGCCCATGCGCGCATGATCAAAGCTGCGCTTGTCGCAGAAGCATGCGGCGTCGTGCTTGGTCCCATCTTTGAACGAAAAATAAGTATCCCAGAACTACCAGCACAAAACCTCGCTCTTGCCCGAAGCGTGCTTGTTGTTTAGCTCACCGGTGTAAACCTGGACTCGCCACCCTCGAGGCCGAGCTGTCCGTGATCGTTCTTGCCAAAGGAGTACAAGCCGCCACTTGCTACTGAGACCACCTGCAGAAACAACGTGAAAAAGACCGCGCGAAAAAAAGAAAAAACACTGGTTCGAAGCAACCGAAAACCAATTGCCAAAATGTCAGGCTGACGGTCCGGATGTCTGTGCTACAACCACGTTTCCCAGGCGTGAGGCTCTCTTCTGTACTAAGAGGTACAGTACCAGAGAAGAGGCTGCTGTGGTTGCTTCAATGCTGTATCGGAAATTGTTGCGTGAACAAGAGAGGAAGGCGGAGTCCTCGCAGTGGGTGTCTGCCCGGGAGTCGGGTGGTGTGTCTGCAAAGGGCGCGCAGAGTGGCATCATCGAGTAGTTTGCGCCTTCAACCTGGGTTCGTACCCTCATTCTACATGTGGGCAAAAGGAGCCTGGCAAATGCTCATGCATTGAGGGAAACAACGAAAAGGCTGCGACTTCTCGACGGTCTCGGCCAGAGAAAGCAAACCACCACACACGTCGCTGTACTATCATATCGATACTTCCGTCCCGCCCACACCCTGAAATAGTTGCACCCCGACACCGGTAGTCGCTCCGTCTGCCTCATGTACCCCCCCTGGGTTTTCTAGCACGCACACGTCTGCTACCTTCTCCACTCCTTTCTTCCCCCTCTTGCTCCCCTTCCGGCCTATCTCGCCTCTGATTGCTGTACAATCACCTCGAGCGCGACGAACAGGACGCCTCCCGATACATACTCACAAACACACACACACAAAGGTTGTCCTTGGTCCGTTTGTGTCGGTGTCCGTGTCTGTTCGCCCTCCCCCCCGCCCTCTCTCTCTTTCTCTCTCTCTCTTTCTCTCTCTCACTCTCCCACTCTGTCTCTGCCTCCAGAACCTTGTTTCTCTGCAACATACCGTGTGGTACACCCCGCAAGCGACGCTGAGCACGCCCAGGCCCTGAAAGCACGCCAGAGCCGCGGGAGCAGAGCGGGAGCTATGGTCCCCATGGCCCAGCTGTCCGTAGCCGTTGCCCCCGAAGGTCCACGTTCGATCGTCGTCCGTCACGACCACCGTGTGCGAATACGAACACGCCACCTGCACCAACCGTGGGGGAGGGTGTCGAATGCAACGGGGAAACCAAGACAAACAAAGAGAGATCGTCAAGGCATGTGAGTGTAAACAAGCCATTATTTTTCTGCACAGGGGGGGGGGTGTACTCATAGTCGTGCATGCCGTAGTCGTTCGACCATTGACCTCGCATCCCTACAAAGCCGGGACGGAGCACGCCGGGTTCTCACCGGACCAGGCTCTCACATCACCAAGCGCGAAGCGCCGTGAGGTATTCGGCGAGTCGCATGAAGGGTGAGCTGCATCCTGCTAAGGGTGTTCGGCATCTTGTGCTTACTTCCTTGCGTACGGATGACAGCTGCGTATGACTTAATTTATTTTCTGGTGCTTTCACTTCCAGAGACAGTTGTAAGCACTGTGTAACTGCCTCGAGGATGCTTGACCATTTTAACACAACGTGGTGCGATCATCCCCCTTGCGCGGAGTGAGGGTTCTCGACCCCGCACAACATGATCTACTCGACCACCATTCATAGTTACCGCCAAAAAAAAACAGAGGTAAAAAAAAACGGTCACCTGGTTGCCGAGTTCACGAAGTGAATTGGCTTGTTTTACAACGTCGTTGCCAAGCGACGAAAACCCAACCCCGATGGCAAACACCGGGGGGAGGGAGAGGGGGGGTTACGATCGAGGTGGGCTTCTTGGGGGGAAACAATGAAGGCGTCCATATGAAGGTCAAGTATATACGAGAAGTCAGTGGGACAACAAGAATTAACAACAGCAACAAGGTGACGAATAAATCACAATAGCCAACAGAAGCAGCAGCAGCAACATCAGCAACGTCGATGAGTAAACAAGCACGCGTGAACTAGAGGACTAGTCCGGTTTTGCCGCTACACTAGCGGCCACCCCTATTGTCCAGCACGTGCTACGAAAGAAGGGCACGTGTACAGTGCACAAGCAATGATACGCTACGAGGATGCCGTGTACAAGGCACAAAGAGCATCGGCAGGGACAGGGATAGGCAAGCGTCACCAGAAAGACAAACAAAGAGTCGCACACAAACAAACAAAAAAACGCATTCCTGGAAAAATCAGCACCATCGCCAGGCATTGCGACAGCTGCTGGAGGCGTGGCCAGATGTGATATCACGCACAAACCTCACAAGGGCCGTACTAAAATGGCAACTGGGACGAAGACAAAACCAAGCAGTGAGGGCCATGCCCTCTGTCACCAACCAGATAAGTTCACCTTCGTGACTCGGTACCCGGCAAAACCTGCCACCGGCCTGGGCAAGCTGTATCCCTTTCCCACCTCCCCGTGCCCCAGCTGCCCCCTGATCGAAAGGCCGTGCAAACGCGTAGGCGGCGGCGACAAGGGTACAACGAACAGACCGGCGCCAGAAAGCAGAGATAGATACGAGCAGAAAGTGTGTCGGGTGTTGATGAGGCATGACCAGCGGAAAATATGGGTTGGTGCGGGACGGTATCCAGGCGGTACTGGGCAGCACAGGTCGAACCGATGTGGAGATGGTACGAAACGGGACGGAGATGGTAAGGAGACGGGAAGGAGATGGTACGGAAACGGAAATGACAAGACTGGGCGGAAGGAGAAAGGGGATGGTGCTGCCAGGTCGATAGCATTACGTTGTCGTGCGGAGTTCATGTAGGTGCCGCGGTTGTTGGATGAGTCGTGCTCAGCTCATGCAGGAGTGGCTTCTGGGTTCAAATAGTAACCTAATGGCTTCATGGTTGGGGCCGTTGCGCCGTCATACGAACGTGTGTTTCTTCCCGCGATGTGCTCAAATAATGTGGATAGCCAATCAAGTGTGCGACGGCAAGAGAGCCGACTTCACGGTCGGTGAGGGAAGAGAAGGACTGAACCCTTCTCGCCACACCCTTGAGGTAAGCACCGCAGAGCAAAGGTGGAGAAAATAACAAGGACCTCATGTGCGGCCGTCCTCCTGCATGACCGCGGCTGATGTGTCCATACAACATATCAAATAGGGTAGAATCCGACGTCCAGAATGAACGGGGTGACTCATACACACAAAAGTGGGCCATCCGTGCCAGCCTCGATTCTCTCCTTCCCCACGAACTGCCGTTTTGTCAATGGATCGCACCTATTTCCCCCTTCGATTTGCTGATTTTCGATTGCTTCTGCCACCCACGAACTACTTTCTCACAAAATTTCCTTTACCCCGCGTGCAACGGAGCTACCACATCTACTCACGAGTTGTTGCGGCCGCAGGTTTGCAGTTCCCCCTCCTCCGTCACAACCACAAGGTGCTCGGAGCCGTTGCCAGAGTGGACCAGAGACACACGGCCGGCAGGTCGAAAGCTTGGCTCCCGAAGAGTCACCTGACACAGGAGCGCCGACAACAGTCATGGCAGAACTCACGGGTGTTGCGCATGAATTCAAGTACAGCAGTCAAATCGTCCCTCATGGCTGAGAGTTTGACCAATGAGCAGTCATTCTTGGTGGTTGAACTCAAGGTAGCTATTGTCACAGGCAAATCCCAAAGCGCAAGTGGCCTCACTCGTGAACTCAGTTGCAGCGAACGGCAACCTAGTGCTTGGCGAGATGGAATTTGAAGCTTGATGTCGTTCGTGAAATCTGCTGCAGCAAGGGTTTAACATGCTCAGGGTTGGACCAATAGTTCTCCCTTTGTCTGTGCGTTGTATGCATATGAGTGTTGATTATTTCGTGGTTGGGAAGCAAGTGCGCGGCCCTGAGCGGAGCGAAACGAAATCACCTCTTCGAGAGTACGTGAGACCATGGTTTAGCATCGTTCTTAGTCGGCCATACAGTCATACACGGGTAGGAGCTCCTTCCCGGCAGAGAAGCTGCAAGCGCTGAAACGCGACGACAAGAATAAGAAAAACATTTAACCGGATGCGCAACTTGCTGGGCGAGGCCTTGGATACAGAACAGCGTTGAGCAAGGAGCGCTTGGTTGCATCCGTGCTAGCCGTTGACAACTGACTGGATTTACAAACTGTTTTGGCCATCTCGGAAGAGAGGAGAGGTGCCACATCGTAGCGGCCAGAACGGATACACACTGCTGTGAGCACCACATAATAATCAAACTTTGTACACTACGGAAGATGCAATCGCGCAACAAAGATATCAGGTGTCACCTTGGTCAACGACGGAACCATTTCTGGCACCGTTTCATCGATCTCCCCGATCCCACATTGCCCCTCGCTGTTGTATCCACAGCTGTAGACCTGCGGAGCACAAACGACGGGGTAAGCCGCGTGTGGTGCGGTCCGAATGTGCGTCATGAAAAATACGGGACGTGTGAGGGCAGGGGGGGGGGTGGAGTGTAGACCGGTTGTAGGACCCCGAGCCAGCTCAGGGGGGGGGGGGGGGGGGT
>FN649749.1:2850381-2887144 GCA_000310025.1 Ectocarpus siliculosus
ACCCGGGGGGGGGGGGGGGGCGTACTTTTATGTTTTGCATGCCTTAGCGGTTAGACCATTGACCACGCGTCCTCGAGAGGACGGAGCTCAGGGGGGGGGGCGAATTATTTTCACAGTACCGCAAACGAGAGCGCATCCATGAGCTACGTCTAGGTGAGGTAACGTTGACCAAAACACGCCATTAGCTACTGATGTATCCATGAGTACCGTTGTCCTACCCGACACCCTGCTCTCTCACTTCGCCGGTGTTGGTGAGAACGGCTGTTAGCTCGTTCCCCGCAGTGACGCCAACGATATCCTTGCCGCGGGAGGTCTGCGAGAGGGTAGGCGTGTGGCGCTCGAGCGTGTCTCCCAGCCCTAGCTCTCCGCAAGCGTTCTGACCAAACTGTCGAGGTGTTGCGAAAGACGGCCGGGCAAGCGGAGTTGACACCCACAGCAGGATACAGTAGTAGGGCCTAACAGCGGGGTGCCCAAAGCCGTAGGCCTCACATACGGTCGTGCTATGCACATTTTCATGCATCAGGTCCCCGCGCACTGCTTTGACGCTCCTTGCGCAACAAGTTGCAGCGGCGACCGAGGGAGACATGTCGTTATGCTCGGTTGGGCTGACTTGCTGACCTGCAGCAGTTTAGAGCTGGTACATCGTCGAAAATACCGGGATCAAGGGAGAAGCCTCGCTTTCTCAACCACGTGATCATTGCGCTTGTATCAGCATGTATATTCCACACAAGATGCACGTATCCTCATCGATGCGTGTCCTAAGCAAGGATCGCAGGAGTTGCGGCGAGAATTCCCTGCTTAGCTGTAGACTGCTGCTGTGCTGCTGTAGACAATACGTATATCCAGCACAACCCGCCCATCGCTGATCAACACGTGACAGCTATTTAAGCGACAACAACAGGGACACAACTGCTTGAAGGTTTCGTCAGCGGCCCACCACCGTGTCATCTTGAAGAACGTCAAGGATTCGCTCTCACAACACAGCACTGCCAATCTATGTATGCTACTGCTGTAAGTACATGTGTGACAGCACTTGTGCCCTTCGGCAGTACAGCAGTAGAGGGGGGCTGCACAACAAACGTGAATCAGCCAAGAATACAGCATATCTCTTGCTACGATCTCCGCTTGTACTTACCCCATACAGCTCCCGCTCTTGGAACCTGTCGATATCAACGTCCATTCTCCGTGGTGCGATGAGAGTCAAATGAAGCTCGCGGGCTCGCGGTTCTTGCTCGGCTCGCTGCTGGCACCTGGCACCCCCTTTTACATCTCTTGAAGACAACAGTGCCAGAAAAACGCCAACTTCGTTTTTCGGGGGGCGAGAGGCATCTCTCCAGTAGCGAAGGCCGCCGCCCCACCATCTCTCGCGCCACCTACGGCCTGTTCTTCTCCGTATACCCCTCTAAGGTTTGTGCGGCATGAAGCAAAACAGGAATGGCCATGAATATCAACTTTAGGTTAGGCTACACTGCCGAGGTAGTAAAAGAAACATGTGTGAGGTCAGAGTTATAGTTGCGAAAAAGTGGATTCGTCGGTAGTCTGCGGCCGGCGTTCGCTCGTAAGAAGCGGCGAAATGGCACCGGTCGGCGAGATGTCACCGGGGTGCCTTGAAAATGGTACATAGACTAGAGACGGAGCAAAATAATTGCATTTCCGCACCGGCGGTCGGTATTCCGAACCGGGGTCGGTGAGATATGAGACGGTACCGGTCGGAGAGATCGCACCGGGATTCGAAAAGAAAGCAAGGAAAAATCTACTCTTTGTTGGGGCCCTTCCTATTGTTCGGAAAACACACGTTGACATATCTGTGCATTTGTGCATACAGCTTGATGGGTGATAGCTTGTCCGTGTGCGGCCTTTTTTTTTTCTTAGCCAATGAAGGTCCAGAGTTTACAAGGAGGAAGTCTTCTAGTAGAGAGCGTGAACACGCGAACGTTTGGTGCGAACGCTGCACACACTACATCATGTATTCAGTCAGGGGAGTCGGGGTCAACGTATATAGCTTGGTAAGAAATAATTTTAGAAATAATTTTCAAAAAAAATTGGCTTATAAGCTTGGTCAGTTGGGTGGGCACATACATGGGGGAAATATATACATACAAGGTTGTTTCAACAGCATGCCGACGAATATCGTCGGCGTGCTAGTCCCAAGCTCTTTTTTTTATTTATTTCTTGCGTGGTGCAGGACACACCTTATTCGCCAACAAAGGAAAACAACACGCGTTCCACTTGTAGGAAAATAACGGAGAGTCACGCGGCAGAGGCGGGACCCCGCAGTTTACAGCTGACGCAAACGGAAAGATACTGTACACGAGCTACACAAAGCAGTCCAACCCGAAGAAGCTAACCCTAACTAAGTCGTCCTGTAGACGCTTGAAAACTAGCATGTATGTGTAGACTAGTATGTTCGGCCGGAACGTGTGACACATGGTGTCGCCCGAGCTCTCCCGAAAAGAACGGCCGCGACAGGCCCTGAACGGAGAGAGAGGGCACTTTTCAGATGCGTACATGCACTTTTTGTGGCGAGGGACTCCATGTTTTGAACAATCTCCTCGCTAATGATGCTCGCTGATGATCAGTCCAGTACGCACTATCACACCCGGATGAAGGAGACCACCAGAGGGCGGACCGGAAATAACTTAGTCTCACTCGGCAGAAAAGAAAACGACCGGCCGGGTGAGCTACTAGCATTTATTTGTCGTCACAACAAACAGCAACCCACATCATGATTGGCGTACTCTATTCTGCTTGCCGTTGTTGGAGATGCGCAACGCTACGCGAACAAGGAGGCGGAAGCAAGTCTAGGAGAAAAAAACTAACAGGTAGCAGGCTGAAACCACCACGGATGAACTACTACACCTCATGACGCCTGCCGTCCGTGTTAGATGCGCACCGCTACACGATGGGGGCACCCATCGTTTGTGGCGAGGGACTCCACGCTGTCAAAAATCTTGCTACTCCACGCTGTCAAAAATCTTGCGAATCATACTCGCTGATGATCTGTCTACAGTAATAGTACGCACGATCACACCCGAATGAAGGAGACCACCAGAACGCGGACCGGTAGCTTAGCCCCGCTCTTTCGGCAAGAACGAAATACCCCCGGGCGAACTTGCATTTTTGTAGTCACAATGACATCATGAATCATTGAATCATGATTGATTGACGCTATTTTGCTTGACGTGGGAGATGCGCATCGCTACCAGCACATTTAGAGCATCACTGCACAAGAAACCACACACAAACGCCAACAAGCAATGGCAGATAAATTGTGGCACGCAGCATGCAGGATCCTATCTCTCTGTTCAACCAGCCGTTCCCATGGCGAAACAGACGAGGAACAGTCAAGGCCCAGACGTGTCGGTCACACGAGGTGGAAGCTGCTCGAACTCGGGGAGGGGTCATGGTTTGCGATTCCCTACCGAACCATACTTGAGGCGGCACGAGATTCCCACTGTGGCTCGAGATCAGCGTTTGAGACCGGGTCGGACAAGGGGTGGGCTATGCGAACGAAAATGACAGGGACAGAAAAAAAAGTGAATTTAGGTCGATAGAGACCCAAGCTCTTGAGAATATGGTCACTTTTCATGCCTCGGCATTTCTTTCTCTCGCGGCACAACGAATATTTTCTCGCGATTCCTTCTCAGGGGCAACCTGGAGGCTCGTCGGTACATTATCGCTCGTGCCCCAGAGCTCAACAGGCCACCGTGGCGCATGTGGTTGACGCTCAAGGTCGCGAAAACTGGCTCAATACCCAGGGGACGCGTTCCGTGGTGACAAAGCCTGCCGAACCAATTCCGAAACCTCTCTGTTAAATGCCACCCGCTGGGAGATATTGCCCCCGCAGGTTTTGACATGGATACCACAGCACCATCAACAACGTACTCCGATTTTTTCCGAATGGCTGTGGGCCATGACACGGATACCAGAGCAGCATCAACAACGTTCTTGCGCGACGTATGCATCTGCATCAGTACTCCTTCTGGGGGCTGGCCATCATGTGAACTATGTGCGTCATCTCAGCTGATGTGCCTATAACATGGGCAAGTCCGATTTAAAACGTCAAAAGCCAAAAGCTGCTCCAAAAAAAAAAAAAGTCCGAAGGGCTGCGGGGCATGACATGGATACCACAGCACCATCAACAACGTATAGGTACGTGCGTACTCCGATTTTTTCCGAATGGCTGTGGGGCACGACACGGATGCCACAGCAACATCACCAACGTACTACGCGACGTATGTATGCATCGACATCAGTACTCCTTCTCGGGGTGGTCATCATGTGTAGAACTACGCATGTGCCTCAGCTGATGTGCCTAAAACATGTGCAAGTCCGATTTCTATCTGAAAAATTTTCTGTGGGTAGAGATGGATTCGTATTCGTTGTATTTCAAAAAAAAAAAAAAGACGACGATGATGTCAAAGTCAAAATCTTCACCAAACCACAAAAACAAATAAATCTGCCGGGCCACACAAAAACCCGTCCCGCCCAAACTCGCTCTCACGCCGGCTCTTCCCATCATACTCTTTCTACTTTACTGCTGTACCCCTAGACTACTGCTGTACTGCCGCGTGAAAAAAGTCTGTTCCTCCCCCTCACCTCACAAATCACAGCTAGCTCTCCCCGCCAGAGCAGCCCGCACCCTCTTTCTCTCCCTCAATCAATCTACGCTATACATCAATGGCTCGCCAAACCCGCGCCGACGTCGCCAGCTCCGCTGACAAGTCATCGGCCTCCACCACTGGATCCTCTCTTCTACACCCGCCGCCAGCGAGGGGTGCCCGCCCCATCTACTACCCCGCCGCCCGCGAGCGGTTCCGGAACAAATGAATTTGAAGTGAAAAAGTCTACCCTGACCTCTTGGAAGCTAACCATAACATCTACAACGACGGTGGCATTCTAGCACCCACAAATGATGACATTGACTACATCAATGACTTCATCCTAGGTAAAATGCCAGGAAGTGTTCGAAAGTGTTCACGAACAAGTTAGTTCAGACAAGATCATCAAAGACGGCGAAAACATGCCAGATGTTGTTTCCGTCGAATGCCAACGTCCCCGGCACGCCACCGCACAAACTCAACCTAGAAGTTGGAGCATTGACCTTCTTCATCAGGAACAAAAACTTGCGGTCTCGTCAATGGCAAACGGGGAGTTATTCCGGGGATATTGCAAGGCGCGATATATTGACGTTGAAGTTCTCTCCGATGAATCCCATATGAAGGTACCACGCATCTGCTTCGACGCCAAAGTGGGAGCGCGTGGTATTACCTTTCACCGTTACCAATTCCCTGTCAGATTGTGTCACGCTATGACCACCAACAGATCTCAAGGACAAACTTAAAAAAAAGTCGGCCTCGGTCTTCTGCCACGGTCAGTTGTACGTTGCCGCTAGCCGTACAACATGCAGGGACAATGTCCTATGCGTCGTTGAACATGGAACATCTCGTCAACGACGTCCCCCACGTGCACAACGTCGTCTTCTCTGAGTTCATTGTTACAGCCACGTCAACCTCCCCCTACTTTTGACATTCAACTACCTCGTCACCAAGGCCAAGGTGAAGGATGCAACAATGACAACAGCACATCTCCCAATGATGGCGACAGCGGTGGTGCGGGTAACAACAACGGCACCAACGCCAACAACGGGAACAACAATAACCAAGAATCTTGGCAAATTGTCAATGAAATCGGTGATGGGGCATGCCTACTAAGATGAAGATGCATTGCCCGTCGAGTTTTCAACGACCCCAACATTCACCAACTGGTCAGAACGCACCTCATCGACCACATCAACGACAACCTCCATATCCCCTTTCCAGGCTCTGGACAAGACACTTTGCTGGAATCGATTCAGAGAACATTCAAATAGCTGGTCAACCTGGATAACCGTACCAAAGTGTCCCGAATACCTCCATCTCATGTATGGCTGCTCCAACTGCCTATGCTACCCATGTGGAGATTGTAGCTGCCCCACAGTTGTACAACCTTAACATAAGAATTACCCTCGTCGGTCGACCTTTGATCACCTTCATAGTATTCTGTCCCGGAATACCTTCATCTCATGTCTGCTCCAACTGCCTATGCTACCCATGGCGAGATTGTAGCTGCCCAACAGTTGTACAACCTTAACATAAGAATAAACCTCGTCGACCACCTTCATCTCTGAAGATTGAATGGCAAGGGGTAAAAGTCGTTCAAGCTGGGCCCGCTTGCCTTGGTGACGTGTCTACCCTGGGCTAACCTTATTGCCGCCCACCACTAACCTCTTCAATTTCGTCGCTGAACGGCGTTTCACGGTGTCTCGAAGGCTCGGTACCAAGAAACTGATCAATAGGAACCACGGCTACCCGAGACCTCTCCTGGGCTATGTGCGCTGCTGGCCCTCAAGCACCTGGTACCGCCATCGAGCGTGTTTCGTCACTAAAGAGAGAAGCCGTAAAAGGGACGCGGTCGCCAATTCGATGCAGCGTGGGCATCAGGGTTTTCGTCGCCGACAAGTGGGCTTTTTACGAGGCGTTTGTCGATCGACACGCACGTGCAAGGTCGGGAAACGCCTGCACGCCCCACAAAACTTCAGCGACACGAGCTGTAGCTCCAGTGTAGACGCGTACCAACGATTTTCTCTTCCATCGCATGTCTGGTTCAAGGCGACGATGAAAGCGTCCAGGCACTTCCTTCGCCCTGAGATGGTGAATGGCAGGTACGCATGTAGGCACGTCAACAAAACATATTGTGGGCCTTGGGATAGTCTATTTGATGCACGGTTACTTGATTGAAGTCGGAGACAGGCAAAAAGGTAATCGAAGTACGGTCTACGATTAACTGCCAACAGCAGCGCTTGGTGAACAAACACAGCGGTATCCCGGCATCGATCACCTGTTCATGTCTTGCATTCACCTTCGACACCCCTGCTACAAATGCTGATTTGGGTCGGGGGCAAACGCACTATTTAGTAGCTCGCTACAAGACAAGAAAACAAAAGACAACTTGCTTTTTCGGATACAACATAAACATTGATGGAGCCTGTTGCATGCAGCCGGAGTCATTCTTGAAACAGAATCACTACGCAAGACAGTGAAGGTCTCCACCACCATTCCCGGCAACGCCCAGGCAACAGGTCCAAGGCAAACTCTTAGAACACAACTACTCTGGAAACCACAGAACCAGGTGGGAAATTCCCAGGCCAACAGAGAGCAGCTGCGAACGTTGAGATCAACCTTCATGGTCGACAAAAGTAAAACCCTGACTTTGACTCGGCAGATCACCAACTGACAGTTGGTTCCTTCTGAACCACCACACACGACAAGCATCAACAGAGGCTACACCGTAGGATCGGGAGGGATACACACGCCTGCTCGGTTGTTGAGCAGCACATCATCATTAGCACACAACAAGAAAATAGGCAAGGTCTGGATGTGTACTTGTAACGACAGCATTCAGTAGCATGAATAACACTTTCTGTGCCTTTCTATGTCTTTTTAGGATCTTTCAGAAGGCGTGCTCTCCTTGCCTCTCTAAGTCGAATGCTCTCCACACAATTCTGGCTCGTGGACATGTTGTCGATTGGTGGTGTATTCAAGATGCCCAGCAGAGAGTCGATGCACACGTCCAACATCTCATCTGTATCATTACCATTTACAGAAATAAAATATGGCGACACACGGGTGCGGTACAAAGTGCAAACAGACGTGGAATTGGTGCCGTGCGCGCGCAACAACACCTCCACTGCGACCTCAAACCCAAATCCCAGCGAAAATTCCTGGCTGGACTTTTGGCTCTCCAATTCCTAGCGGGCAAGGCGATTTCTGGGTAACTGGGATTTGAATTCTCAGTTTTCGGGCGAAAAACACTCCCACAAGGAGTGGTATGTCGCGGGTTTCACGAACTAATTTCCTTCCATAGAGTTGGTCTAACCCCGAAACTTGACAATAAACCTAAACACTCCGTTCGTGTGCCTGTATCGCAAAGGATGACATGCATCTTACCCTGTAAACTTGCTATGCGAAAGTGGAATCCAGGCCCATTTCCTGAACAGGCATGACATGGGTATACTATCCCCTCTATACAGTTTCTCCGTGGGATCAGGATTCATTTCTTGGCCATAGTCAACTGTCGACCCAGCCCTTCTACTTTTGCCGGGGAAGTCATGTGCCTAGCCTGGGTGCAAATATCGGCCACAACAAAGTGCCATCTCCCACACCATTTGTTTCGTGAACGCACACCGGTCTCCTCATGGGTCGTTCCGATGTATCCCTGCCGTTGCTTGCTCACCCCCGCTTTATTGCGTCGCAGAATTCAAACGATTACAACAGTATTGGAGCTCGGCTGCAGCACATGGCAGCTCGGATGCGCTCTAACCCTAAGTTCTGTTGTACACAATTGCCCGTGCCATGCCACCTGACCAACACGAGTCTCAGCGGACAAGAGCGAACAGGCTGTACGTTGATGTATCACAGATATGTCTAAGAAGGGCTGGGGGCCGACGGGTGGGACAAATACAGCGTGCTTTATTTCCTTTCGACAGTGCCCTTGGGTAACCATTTCCTTTGGGCAGTGCGCTTGGTGGCCTCACGGCCGCTCTGCAACATCGCAATAATCCGATCCGCCATCACTGAAGTTGGCACAATCGTAGAGGGTGTGCTTCCGCGCCCCAGAGGCAAGGGTCGCCACGGGCGCTCATGAGAGCGAAAGATGAGTCAGGCGCCTACCACACAAACATGTTTCCGTCCAGGTTTTCCCCGAAACGAGTGTAAGAATGCACACAACACGGAAAAAACAATAAAAAAAACGTTTGTTTACCCAACAGCCGCCGAGACCTATGTTGACCCAATACTTAACGATGAACGACTGAAAGTTTCTGGGCTGCTCCTCTAAAAGCCAATTTTTCGTCGGATGGCAAACCCTCCCGGCTGTGGCTTCTTTCAAAACAGACTTCGACAGGCTTGGGCTTCTCGCAATATCATGTATTGTTCCGTGGAATGCATAGCGCGGTCAAGATATATCCCAATATTCAACGCTACTCAGATATTCTCCGCGTTTGATTTGGGAGTCGCGAAGGGGCACTCCAAACTCTTGATTGAAACATGTACATGTCATAGCCAACTACCCTGCCATACGTCCTACTTTCCGAGACAGGCCACCAGGTATTGCCTTCAGACGGTCAGTATTGAGTGTGGGATCAACGTAGGTCTGGTCTGCTGGTGGGTCACCTAACGTATGTTTCTTGATTCTGGATCACATGTTGGCAAGAATCCTGAGTTTGGGACAGACTACAGAAATATGTTGGTTGGGTAAGCACCTGACCCCTCACGCCTGACTCGCCTTTCGCTGTCATGAACTCTCCGCAGACATCTTATCTTCACTAGGGTGCGTGAATACCCTCCATCATACCGAGTGCGCCGCGTTCCTTTTTCATGGCGGAGTCGGCGATTGCAATTTTTCAGAGGGGCCGCCAGGCCACCGAGCACTTGATATGTATTTCTATAACTTCCACAACCTTCCATTTTTTCTGACCTACGGAATTTGGATCGATTTCGCCCCCGCACTTGGCCGAGTATTTTCCAGTCGAAATCTCAGCCCGGTAAGGGTCGTTCTTAACGAAGAAATCAGACCTCGAAATCACATTTCGATATAAGAATACAAGAGTCGGATCTACCCAAATCCGGACAGAAATGGCCTGTGTGTCTTAACGGGAGATCTGCCAAATGGAAACGAATCTCTGCAGTCCACCACGAACAACCCGAGAGGTCCGTCGCTTGCCAACTGCCAGATTGCTGTTGTGACGTACTGTTATGACGTGGCCACACCACATGGGGAGCTATCGCTCCCGAGAAGCACACACCAAACGCGTACATGGCCTCTGTGCGGTACTGACACGATGTCTATGCATGTGACACTTTGAATCGACCCTTGTCCAACGGAAAGCCGCCAATTCGTCTGTGCATTTGAAGTTCGACAACCCACGGGAGATTGCCCCACAGACCAACACATCCCACACACGTTTTGTTTCGGGACCAGCCACGTGCAACAACGATGCGCAGTCACCCTCCCTTTGGGTTGGCTTTTTGTGCTCTTTCTTTCCTCTGTGCTCGGCGGTGGATGGAGCTAGTGTGGATGGGGGTAGGTGGGCACGCGTCGTGTATGCGAGTAGACCGTGGTCCCGCAACTATTCCACTTCAACAAGTTCATGGGGGGAGTAGATATCTCGGACCAGCACAACGGTGCGTACCAGACACAACACCGTGCTAAAAAATATTTTTGGCGACGTCTATTTGAGCAGAAGTTGATGCAGGCCTGTACGAACGCGTGGTTGATGTTTCGCTGGTGGTCGAGACACATGCAGAGTGGGGTGAAGGAGGCTATCGAGCAATTGGAGGAAAGGGGGGTGTTCGAAGGCGAAGAAACTGCCGATGGGCTGCTTCTCAAGGGGCTGCGAGAGGAGGGCGAGCGTTTCGCTACTATTGAAAAGCAGTCAAGATCAGTTTGGATGAGGGAGCTTAGCTGCTTTCTCATGTCTTCGTGCAATATTGGCAACGCCGAAAGGGGGGGTCGGGGGCGTAAAAGCGCCCTTCCAGTGTCGACATTCGAGTGGAGTTGGGGGATGGCAACCTTCAAACTCTGAGGGGAACACAACGCTTCTGTTGCATGTCGAGAACGTGTGACGGTCGTACCCCACACAACCCTAACCGGAAGAGTAAGCCTCGGGGGAGGAAAGTTAAAACTGTCTGCCGGTGCACTCAGTATGAGAAGTTGGATGGCGTTGTAATTTGTCGTCAGTGCTTCAACGATAAGGCGAAGCACGCCTCAGCGTTCTCGGCAACTCAGAAGTCCAACAGGGAAAAGAAAGAATTCAAATTTGTGAAGGAGAGGATAGGATTCCTTGAATGACGCGTCTTGCCTACCACGGGTGTTTTTTTGCGTGGGCACGGGATCGGGGGGTGTACTCATAGTCGTGCATGCCGTAGTCGTCAGACCATTGACCTCGCATCGGGGGGGGGGGGGCGGGGGGCGAAAAAAAAACTTGTTGGGACGTCCGTGTGTCCCAAGAGGTGCAAGAAATAAATCAAGAGGTGAACGCGAGGAGCATACGTTAGGGTATTTTTGTGTTTTTTGGCGTGGGCATGGGAGCGGCTGGAGTTGGGGGTTCTGGAGAAACAAAAAACTTGCGCTCGCCAAGGTACGCGATTTCGCTGTTGCACATCAGCTATAGCTGAGATACAAATGCATGTAGGCTTCCAATGACGTTTGGCATCTTGACTACCGGTGTTCGCTTTTGTCTGCATGGGCACGGGGGCGGGGGGACTTGTCTATACATGGATTTACATGAAAACAATATGCCCGGCTTCTTCGCTCTTGGACATCACCTGTCATTCAAGTACAGCTTTCTTCTCGGCCGCTGTAGAAGTAATACTCCTGGTTTCATGGGGTTCGATCTAAAGTAGAACTGTGAGGTGCTTCGAAAAAAGCATCACAATCATGGCGAAATTATCGCGGCTGCATCCACGCCAACAACCTAGTTTTGTACGGCGACCTCACTTTTTTCAATTTCTAGGGGCCTGCATGGATCATGTGATGGATTGGATTTGCTGAATTCGCACAAATGCTCTCATGGGCGCGGCCGATAGTCGGCTGACATTGCCACAACGTTCACGCCCTCTGGGCGGTCATGAAACCAGCTTCGCAGACAAGAACCATCGCGGTTCTATCAAACACGAACAGTCACAACTTTGTGTTTCGGGGGGAGGGCGGAGCTTGCTGTTAGCCGCTTCATATCGTACTGAAAACTCTTGGCCCAACCTCAGGCGTTCAGCTCCCCCTACACCGGTCAAATGCGTTGGGACACGCACAGGCAGGTTGTCTACAGAGGCTTCTTCAACACAAACGATAAGTTGAGCATTTTTTGTTGGGGTATTGTGTATAGATCGAACCACGTTTGTTGAGCATTCGGTTGTGCCCTGTTGTTCTCTCAACGGCCACCAAACGGTCTACTACAGCGAACCTCAGCCGCTCTCTCTTATAGACATCTGCATTCGTTAGACCCTACCAGCATTCTTACAAACGCGCCACCCAAAGCATGCCATCATCCATACCACGTTTAGAGCGTTTGCTCACGGAAAAGAACTACGGCTGCACCAGGTATGTCGTTGCTCTCTCTACAAGATTGCCCTCTCCCAAAATCTTATGCAACGCCAGGAGAGTAGACACTCCCACTCCCCACTCCCAGCCGCGCGGGACAAAAAACGAGGCAGGCCTATCCGGCGCATCTCTAGTTCAACTGCACAAACTTATCCTGGTACACATTCTTCTTTATGCACGTTAGGCACCACCCCTTTCGCGCAAGAAATTTTCGACTCCTACGCATTTTCAGTGCTGAATGCTGTTTCCACCCATGGCTCCGGCGCGCCATTCCCTGGAAAAACAGCCCTGCATGCTTGTGTAAAGCACTCCTTGCGAGCGAGTTGAACGCCCATCCCAGCCGCAACAAGCTTCTTTGCTGCGTCGAAGCAACACTGGGGGCGTGAGTAGTTACGAGGAACAGGGATGCGAGGAAGTTAGTGCGCACCATCCCGCCTACCGCAAAACACGTTCACGTCGTATTGTCACAAGAAAAAGGCCAGAATAACGGCGCCTCCAAGAAAATACACAGCAGCCGCTTTTTCACGGCAATCAAAGGGCATGGCATGGTTTACTCATGATGTGTGAAAGATTATGTAAGGATGCGTGCTTGCATTCTGCTCCCGAACCCTCACTCAGTTCGCGGCTTATACGTATGTACATATAATAATGCGTACAGCAGTAGTCTAGTGATGAGTGGGTTGAGTTTCGAGGCAAGCAGAGAGAGGTGCATGCATGTTCTGTGTATGTAAAGTCACTGCTGTAGGGCTTCGCTCAATGGTAAACGCATCCACAATTGGGCACGTCCACGGGCACCGAGGGCTGTCTACACTTTACAACCCAAACCTGACCCATACCAGTATGGACTAGAAGACAGCAGTATCGTGCCCTATGCATCAGCAGTGATGCCCGTATCCGCGTTTGCTGCTATGCTTACCTGATTGCGGCAGACATTAAACGTGACGCCAACACCACGCCTCTCCGCAGTAGCGGCCACATCCGCGTAGCTGACGCCAGCAATCGCCGCCGCATGGTAGACTCTACAGAGACCGGGGTGCTCCTTGGCGGCTTGGGCGCGCTGATCGCGCGTCGATCCTGTTGGTAAGGCTCCTGGCGGCTCGTCGTGATTACATGACGCCGTTCCGACCGCAACGGCAGCGTCGAAGACAATTTTTTGGACGCGTGCGATATATGCTCGTACGCCTCCTTGACCTGGACAAGGATGGCATGGCTGTCTCCACCCTTGAACTCCTCAACGAGGGGAGTGCTGGGGTATGCGTTTGCTGCCATGGGCTATCGTAGTGTGGCGTTGGACAGGAGGAGTGGAAGCGGAAGAGGATGTCGGCGCGATGTGCGGCAGGTGCTCGCTGCAGCCCAGCAGGTTCAACAGCGAAGTTGCGCCGCGTCGATCGGCGCTTGGTCAGAAAGCGCTACCAGGGCCCGACTCGAAGAAGCACCTTGTCCACCGATGAAAGGAGGCTCCGTGCAACGTAGGGCTTTGGTTTGAAGGTCTCGCGTTCCCTCTAGAGGAATAATCTTGAATGCCTCCTTTTCGTGCCCCGTTTACCACGCTTGCGCCAGTTGTTGTCTAAAAGCGCTATCAAATGTCCCCTCGATATTCATTCTCTAAAAGCCCCATCAAATGTCCCCTCGATTTTAGGGGACATTTCAGAGGACTTTTAGACTTGAGACGGCCCCGGCGGGCGCTGTTCTCTCCCTTGTACACCGGCCAGGGACTGTCCGTCATCGCCCAATCAGAGGGCGATTTTTTCTTTGCCCAATCAGAGGGCGATTTTTTCTTTATTTTTTTTATCTTTTTGGCGATAATTTCTCAGCCCTGATTTTTAGGTGCGTGGTAAGGCGTTTAACTGCTGTGTGAATTCTCTCTATTTATTTATGATTTGGAGGGAATGAATACACGCAAGAATCCCTCGGGAGGTCACACCTCTCTCCTGAAACGCAACCCATATATATATGTTGAAAGAAGGTACGCCAGCAGTACAGCAGTGGTAGTAATGTACTACATGTACTGCTGCTGCTGCTGCTGCTGCTGCTGCTGGATGATGTTCTGCTTTTAGCAACCACACCAGCAGCAGTAGCTAGCAGCAGAACTGCAAACCTAAAGAGGTGCAACGCGATTCAGAAAACACCGGCAGAGGTATACTACAGAGCACGCGGATGGATTTCGTTTTTTTTTGTGCCTCTTCTGTACAATTGTATGTACCAACCCCGTGTATCACTCATGCATCACAACCGCGGCCGTTCTGGGCGCGAGACACGGCGTGCCGCACCTTGCTTGCCTCGGTGCCCCTCGACGCGAAAGGAAAGCACTGGATTGGTAGCCATGAGGTTGTTCTAAAACAGAGCACACCGCAGCACAGCAGCAGAGAACACAGGAGCAGCACAAAAACCGTTTTGACCATTTTTTTGTGTACCACAGCCGGTTGCGCCGCCACCTCCTCACGCTCACTGCGCCACGGTCGCGGCCGCGCCGGGCGCGAGACACGGCGCGCAGCATCTTGCGTGCCTTGATCTCCCTCCTCGTGAAAGAGCCGGACGCTGAAACAACAAACAGCGCGTTTGTGAAATGGGACCACAAAAAAAACTACTGCACTAAACACTACAATGAAGTGCTACAGAGGTCACTCGGCACATATGCAGACTATTTACACGCGTGGCCATACACATTTCTTGTTGATACAAGATGATGTGCATCCCCAGTTGTTTCGCTTCAGCCTCAATCTAATGCAACATCTCTTACCTTCGAGATTCATGGCAACCGCTGTACAGTGCACCGACCAGCCAGAGCAGCAGCAAGGCAGTGTTGGATGTGCTCTGGTGTGTGGTGTGCTTGCGAATCCTGACACGCAGAGACTGCCAGACGGCGGAGCCCCAAACAAACGTACCGATTGGCGACGGGAAGAACCGGTTCTGAACATCCCCTGGTTCGGCGCAATTCAGGATTTCAGGACGCAGGATGCAGGATGCTGGATCGATGCAGGGTATCGGGTACAGGGTACAGGTCTACAGGGGCAAGCCGATTGCCGACTCGCTCTTTTTGTCTCTCTTCTCTGTCGTCTGCATGTGGCACCCAGGCGTTCTCTATCAGCCGGCTGGCACCGGTCTCTCTACGGCGTGCCGCTGCGGCCGTATGCCACTCTTTTCCGCACAGGATTCACACACCTCACCACTCTCACTACTCACTTCTACCCTCTCATCAACATACGCAGGCGATACTCCTGAGCCCGCTGTCCCACCCCGCGGTGAGTTGAGTTGTTGCTCTCCTGTGCCAAGCGGGTTGAAAGTGGCGGTTGGTCTCCTCTGCTATACATACAGCTGGTCCGGTGGTTGGCTGCCAGTGCGGTGGTGGAGCGCAGCCGAAGAGGTAGAAGCAGTTTTGACTATAGACTAGTTGGACGGACATATTGATGCGTACAGAAGCACTGGAGACTTAGCAGCTGCCCATGCGTTGCTGCAGCCGGAGTCAAAGGTTCTTCTCACGCACGACATGCTGTTATCAGTAACTTGAGGCAACTCTACCCCCTGCTTTAGTTTATCGTAAATAAACTGCCCTGCTCATCATGCAGCTGCCTCCAATCCAAGGTCCGCTGTCCTTTGAACGTGTCTGTGCGTGGTTGGTTAGGACGAACGAAAGCGTCGTCGAAATCAAACGAACGGCACGAGACTCGCGCGAACAGTCGGCGCGCGGTTTTTTTTCCCTGGCTTTTGCCAAAGTACTTCCTTGTGGAATTCGCCTTCTTCTATGCATGCATATAGATATCCGCGCCAGAACTGTTGGGTAGATTAAATTATGTCCAGCAGCAGTAGTCACAGCAGTACTGTAGCCTATCGATATAAACAAGCAGATCGATCTATTGCCACTCGAATCGACGGGGCAGAAAGACTACAATGTACAACAACAGTATCTATATATACGACTCTGCTGTTGTGGGCCTGGGTCGTCCTGTTCGATATCGCTATTATAGATGCAAGGAAGACCTTCACCGGCAGTCCGGTACATGCATCAGCACCAGCGGTCATGAGGAGAACGGATGCCGCTATGTGGCATGTGCCATGGACGTAGACAGACAGAAGAAAAACCTCGGTGTATATCGTTTACAATTTCTTGACAACAGAGTACAGTTAAATTGGAGACTATACCCGACATGCAAAAGAAGAGAGGAATATGACTCGTACAGTATACGCTGTAGAAGAGCTGTATAAAGCACGGTCGACATTCTGCGTAAGAATTCGATACAGGGACCACTGCTGTATCACAAGATGGTTGCCTGTGGGAGGGTGACGTGATGGTCGCACAGGGATTCGGCATGGCCGTACTGCCGGGGGCCAAGAAGCCCGACTTCAACAAGCTCGTGAGTGTAGTCCTTACCTCCTGCCTCCCGTTCTGTCGAAATTTTGGTTTGTGCGCCCGGTATTGCTACAGCTGACACACACGGCCGCCGCACTCCCCTGCTATCATTGTTCAATCGCGACGTTCGCGAGGCATGATGAAATCGTAGTTGTGAGGTGAATTGTATGCGTCAGCCCATGTTCGCGGAACGGGGTGATTTGCTTCCTTCTTTCTATTTTCGGCGAGATCTGTACGGTAGTTGAGGGGGCAGGAGGGATAGTAGAAGCTAGTACTAGAGTTATTTAAAACTCGATTCATGGACCGGCGGGACTCTTTTGGGCCTTTCGCTGCTTTGTACATTTTTGGTGAAAATAGATCTTCACAGGATAAAAACACAGGACTGTCAGCCTGCGCCAATATATCCATCCTCGGACAGCTGGTGTTGGGCGGGTGGGCTGCCGTTGTGGTGCAGCCAAATTTGATCAACCGCAAACAAGCAGCAAGCGAAATTAGAGTGCCTATTTTCAAGGTGATACGAATATGCACACCCTATACGTAATGAACGAATAGCGGACAAGGCGCCTTCGTCTCTGCCAAGAGCGCCCCCAACCCACGCTAGCTGATACTCTGTATGTTGGCACTCGGGCACGTTGATGATAACAAACCGTTGGTCCTTCTCTTTTTTTTGTGCCAAAGAGAAAACGAGAGAGGGGTTATATTGAAAAGACAGGCAGACAGGCATATACGCACACACACCCTGTGCATCAACGGCAACAACAACCTCCAGCCTCCCCGCCATGCCGACTAGGAAGGGCCGCCCCCCCCAAAAAAAAAATAACGGGGTAGCCTATTAGCTACGCGGCGAGCGTGTCTGTGCGTTAGTTCGTCTGTGCTTGCGTGCGATGGCGCACCAGAGAAAGCGAGAAAGAAAAAGGAGCACGACGAGAGAGGAGGGCAGAGGGGAAAAGAGAGGGTGCAGCAGCATGCAGCGACCTCACGTACGCGTTGATACGCATGCAGCACAACAAAAAATCGTTCGGGCAGTGCCCGAAAGCTTGGTGGAGGGCTGGCGGTGGTGGCGGCGTTGTTATGACTACTGTGTGCTGTGTCTTTGCTGTTGTGACGGCGGTGATGTTTGCTGCAAAAGCGAGGAGAGAGGAGAGGGAGAGAGGGAGAGAGAGAGAGCAGTCTGTTCGTCTCGGAACACAAATATATACTTGGAGCTCTGGAGCCCCAAACATATTTTTGCTCACGATTCATGCATTTTTGCCGAAAAGTTCCTCCCGATATAAAACTCGATTCATCCACTTTTCGGGCTCTTCCACTGGTTTCATGCATTTTTTCGAGTTATAAATAACTCTGCCCTTGGATGCACACGGTTCCGCTCCGTCGCCCCTAACCCAATGCCTGCTACCCCCGCACACAATACGTCAAACCGATCGATCCCTGTTTGGGGTACTCAGCATACTGATCTACGGAGACCTAGGGGGTTTCGTGTATCATTGGCGGTATGTGTTGGTCGAGGGGCGGTCCTCCTTCTGCTTTGCATGGGCTAGCATGCCCGCCGCACTCGTTAATATACCAAGGTCTTGAGTCAACCTTTCTTCACCACACACGATCGATCGTATCCAGCATGTTTCAGCGTGCCGCCCGGGCGAGCTCGGGACGTGCTGCGGAAGTCCGAGCGACGCGACAAGAGCGGTTACGGCCAGACAGTCCGGGCCAGAGAACTCTCCCCCAAATTTCTTAAAGACTGTAGCTGGTTCTCACTTCCGTGTCGAGAAGGAATCGTCCAGGTTTAGGCCACATCAAAATCAACGTCTAGAGAGCCTCGAAACAAGAGTACACGTGCAACCCCGCCATATTAGTGAAAGACAATCCTCCGTTTCCCACAGCGACTGTCGAGGCTGCCGCTTGCCTCAGAATTCGAAACACCTACAAGCTGAACGGAGGAATGTTGTTGTAAACAGCATTGTTGGAACAATTATCACGATGAGCTGCGTTTCCGACGCTTGCTCTGGTCGACATTCTCAAGAAAAATGAAAGCGGGTAACACTCATACCACGGTAGGGGTGAACGGATCGCTCCTGACTCTTCAAAGTGAGGAGCTCGGTATCTCAGCCTGGAATGGACACACTGACCCAACGCAAACCTGCCATGCGAAAAGTATTTGAATGAGCTAGATGAAACACAACTGGAATTCAAATGCGGAATTGATGTTAGAAAGTTATGGGTTGGATATTCCTCTGAATACATAACTACGAGAAGCTTCTGACGCAGAATGTGTTATCCCTACGGTGCCATGACTCGTCCCACCAACAGCAACATCCGCCCTAGCACCACGCGCGACGACGGACGAATCAAACGATAATGACCCAGACCTCCTTCTCAAGATGTTCCTACAAATGGGGCCAGTCTAGGTTCAACACCACTGTCACAGATCAAACGATAATGACCCAGACCTCCTTCTCAAGATGTTCCTACAAATGGGGCCAGTCTAGGTTCAACACCACTGTCACAGCCTAACATATTCCAGTTAACACAAATCCAATCGGAATGCTTCATCGGAGAGATGTTCGATGGTCGATTTTCATCACGTGTCGAGCATCATGTTGAGGCCCTTATGCACAATCAGCAACAAACACAGGCCCGTTGACACACTTGGAAGCACAAACAAGCCTTCACCCCGTGAGTTGGACGGGAAGGGAAGGGAGGGGGCACTAACCTTTGTCCCCGCCTCCCGTTGCATTTCGTCCCTCACGAACAAACACAAGAAACAATCCCAACCCATTTGTGTGGTATGCAGGGTAACGCTGTCTACATCTGGCGCTGCAACGCACACGCAACAGCGACCACCTATTGCACAATGCGCATCCGTATCATCTTCATGCGTGAATATTGAATGGCAAGGGGAAAAAGTCGCTCAAGCAGGGTTCGCTTGCCTTGGTGACGTGTCTCCCCTGGGCTACCCCTTTTGCGGCCCACCACACACCTCCCCTCCTTCGTCGTTGTACGGCGCTTCACGGTGTCTCGAGGGCTCGGTACCAAGAAACCGATCTATCAGGAACCACAGCTACCCGAGACCTCCTCCGCGCTATGCGCAATGTAGACTCTCAAGCACTTGATACTACTTTCGAGCGTGTGTTGTCACTAAGGGAAGCAGTCGTGAAAGGGAGAGGGTCGCCAACTCGAGACAGTGGGCATCAGGGTTTCCGACAGCGGTGGGCTTTTCATGCATGGAGGTCACAATTGTAACTATCCACATACCCGTCTTCTTGACGATATCCTTAGTGTGCAATCTACCATGCCAAACGCAGGACCCGGAAAACGGAGGCGTACCTCGACTTCAGGTCACAGAAGAATAGCTCCGTCACCAGTCACACTTCGTAAGGAGGTCGGCCATATCACTCCAGCCAAGGGTTGTTCAAAGTCAACTCCGAACGATAAGTGCTGCAGGGAGGCCGGCCACTCGACTTCGGCGATGGGATGGTTGAATTCATCTCCAAACGATAGCCGCTGCAGGGAGGCCGGCCACTCGACTTCGGCGATGAGCTGGTTGAATTCATCTCCAAATGACAGGTACTGCAACGAGGCGGGCCACTCGACTTCGGCGATGGGCTGGTTGAACTCATCTCCAAATGACAGGTACTGCAACGAGGCGGGCCACTCGACTTCGGCGATGGGCTGGTTGAAGTGATCTCCAAATTCTAGCTGCTGCAGAGAGACCGGCCATACGACTTCCGCGATGGGACGGTTGAAGTGATCTCCAAACGATAGATGTTGCAGGGAGGCCGGCAACACGAACTCGGCGATAGGCTGGTTGAAGTGATAACCAAACAATAGCTGCTGCAGGGAGGCCGGCCACACAACGTCGGCGATGGGCTGGTTGAATAAATAACCAAACTCTAGCTGTTGCAGGGAGGCCGGCCACTCGACTTCGGCGATGGGCTGGTTAAACATATAACCAACCGATAGCCTCTGCAGGGAGGACGGCCACGCGACCCTGGCGATAGGCTGGTTGAAATGCCATCCAAACCATATCTGCTGCAGGGAGATCGACCACACAACTTCGGCGATGGGCTGGTTGAACTGATCTTCAAACGACAGCTGCTGCAAGGAGGCCGGCCATACGACTTCAGCGATGGGCTGGTTGAACTGATCTCCAAACGACAGCTGCTGCAGGGAGGCCGGCCACTCGACTTCGGTGATGGTCTGGTTGAATCCATATCCTAACGACAGCTGCTGCAGGGAGGCCGGCCACTCGACTTCGGCGATGGGCTGGTCAAAAAAATCACCCAAGGATAGCTGCTGCAGGGAGGCCGGCCACACGACTTCGGCAATGGGCTGGTTGAACCGATTTTCAAACGACAGTTGCTGCAGGGAGGTCGGCCAAACGACGTCGGCGAGTGGCTGATTGAAGTTACGACCAAACCATAGCTGCTGCAGGGAGATCGACCACACAACTTCGGCAATGGGCTGGTTGAATTCATCTCCAAATGACAGGTACTGCAAAGAGGCCGGCCACTCGACTTCGGCGATGGGCTGGTTGAACTCATCTCCAAATTCTAGCTTCTGCAGAGAGGCCGGCCATACGACTTCCGCGATGGGACGGTTGAAGTGATCTCCAAACGATAGCTGCTGCAGGGAGGTCGGCCACGGCGCCATGCTCACGGGCGTATCCAATTCAAGCACCATCCATTTCAGCCTTTGAAGCCAAGACATCGATCCTAGGCTTGCTGTAGATGTATTCATCTGTCGACATTCTGATCCTGATCGCTGCTCGATAGCAGAACTTTGCAGCAGAACCTCCATCGGAAGTGCCCACGTCAAACCGAAAGCCTGCACAGCCGGAACGCGACTCGAGATGCAACCCTCTCCACTGCGCATGTCGGCTGTCTTGTGTGATTTACAAGGAGACCACAAGCTACGAGGCGTTCGTCGATGGACACGCACGTGCAAGACCGGGACACTTCTGCATGCCCCACAAACCTCCAGCGACACAAGTTGTAGCTCCAGCGTAGAAGCATACCAACGCCTTTTTCCTCCATCGCAAGCTTGGTTCAAGGCGACGATGAAGGCGTCCAGGCACTTGCTTCGTCCTAAGATAGTGCATGGCAGGTACGCACGTATAGGCACGTCAACAAAGTGTGTAGTGGGCCTTGGAACATCTTGATGCGCAGCTACTTGATTTCGGAGACAGGCAAGAAGGTAAGGCGATAGCAACCGCCCACAATTGACTGCCAACAGCAGCGCTTGGTGAACAAACATAGCGGTGTCCCGGAATTGATTACCTGTTCATGTCTTACATTCATCTTCGACACCCCTGATTTAAATACTGGTTGGGTCCGGGGGAAACGCACCATTCAGTAGGCGGCTGCAAGAAAAAGAAAAATATTAGACAAGAAAGGTTTTTCGGGTACAACATTGATGGGAGTCTGTTGCATGCAGCCGGAGTCATTCTTGAAACAAAATCACTACGCAAGACAAGGAAGGTCTCCACCACCACCCCCGGCTATACTGGGGCAACAGGTCTAAGGCAAACTCTTATGGAAAGAAATTTTTCTCTGGAAACCACATGATCAGGTGGAAATTCCCAGGTCAACACAAAGCCGCGGCGATTGTCAGATCAACCCATATTGTCGGAAAAAATAAAAACTGGCTTTGATTCGGCAGACCACCAACTGACGATTGGTTCCTTTCGAACGACCACACGCGACAGACATCAACAGCGGCTACGCCAGAGGATCGGGAGGGATACACATGCCTGCCTGTTGTTGAGCAGCACCACACCATCATTAGCACACGACAAGCAAATATGCGACGCCCCGATGCGCACTTGTAAATACAGCATCAAGTAGAAGAAATACCATGATCTGTGCCCATTCTTGTCTTCTAGGACCTTCCAGAAGAGGTGTCCTCCTTGCCTCTCTACACCAAATGCTCTCCACATATTCCTGGCTCGTGGACATGTTTTCGATTGGTGGGGTACTCGAGATGCCCAGCAGAGAGTCGACACACACGTCCAACATCTCATCTATATACAGTACATATGGCGACACCTACGTACCACCAGCTAGAAACACACGGGTGCGGTGCAAAGTGCAAACAAACGTGCAATTGGTGCCGCGCAGGTGCAACACCGCCTCCATAACGACTTCAAACCCAAATCCCAGCGAAACCTTCCCGGTTGGCTGTGGCCCTCCAAATCTTAGCGGGCAGGGCGATTTCAGGGTAACTGGGATTTGAAATCTCGGTTTTCCGGCAAATAACAGCACAACAAACGAGTGGTATGTCCTGTCGTCCATACTTCAAAACCAAATCTCACGAACTAGTTTCCTTCCTAAGAGTTGGTATAAACCCGAAACTTGACCATATACCCTATCACTCTCCGTTTGTGCGCCTGTATGTAGGATGACATGTATCATATACGTTGCAGACTTGTTTTGTGGGATCCACGACCATTTCTTCAAGAGGCATGACATGGACTACTCTAGTACATACGCATAATTCAGTTTCTCCGTGGGATCGGGGTTCATTTCTCGGCCTAGAGTCAACTGTCGACGCAGCCTTTCTGCCTCTGTCGGAGGAAGTCGTGTGCCTCGTCTAGTTTCCAATATCGGCCGCAACAAAGCGCCATCTCGTACACTAAGTGTTTCGTGAATGCACCCCGTTCTCCTCATGGAACATCCCGATGTATCCCTGCCGTTGCTTGCTCACCCCCGCTGTATCGCGTCGCTGAATTCAAACGACACCAACTGTATTGGAGCTCGGCTGAAGGACATGGCAGCTCGGTTGTACTTGTGCGCGAGTTCCGTTGCACAACAACTGCCCGTGCCGTGCCACCCGACCAACACGAGTCTAAGCGGACAAGAGCGAACAGGCTGTACGTTGATGTATCACAGATGTGCCCAACAAGGGCTGAGGACCGACGGGTGGGATGAAGACAGCGTGCTTTATTTTTTGCGACAGTGCCTCGGGCCAAATATTTCCTTTCGACAGTGGTTGGTCTTGGTGGCCTAGCGGCCCCTCTGCAACATCGCAATCCTCTACACCGCCACCAATGAACGTGGCACAATCGTAGAGGGTGTTCATACGAGCCCCAGACGCAAGGTGTCGCGACGGGCGCTCATGAGGGCGAAAGATGAGTAAGACGCTCACAGCACAAACATGTTTCCGTCAAGATTTGTCCCGAAAAGTGTGGAACAATAACAATCCATCCAACACGGGAAGAATTAATGAACACTACATTTGTTTACCCAATAGCCGCCGAGACCTATGTTGATCCCACCCTTGACAAGGAATTACTGAAACGGTTCTTGGCTGCTCCTCTAAAGCCACTACCTTCGTCGGGTGTCAAATGCTCCCGGCTTCGACTTGATTCAAAACAGACTTCCAACAGGCTTACACTTCTCGCAACATCATGTTTTGTCCATTGCAATACATGGCGCGGTCACGTTGTATCCCAATATTCAACGCTACTTATATATGTTCGCGTTTGATTTGGGAGTCGTGAGGGACACTCCAAAGTCTTGATTGAGACAAGTCAAAGCCAATTCACCTGCCATCCGTCCTAAGTAGGGCCTTTTGAAGACAACCCAAAAGGCTTTGTCTTCAGGCGGTCTATCGAGTGCGGGATCAACAGAGGTCTCGTCTGCTGGTGGGTCAACAAACGATTTTTTCTTGATTTTATCATGAGCCGCGGAGCGAGCGAAGCGAGCGACATTTTTCCATTAGTCCCCAGGAGGGAAAAAAGGCTCTATATATCGGCCAAAGTTGCGCCGCGCGATACAGGGGCCCCAAAAATTGGTTTCCGGAAAGCCTATTTAGCACACCTTTGGGACAAGAACGAGATCTATCGGGCACCGATTGACGATCTGCTCGCTTCTGAGGAAGAAGAAAAATAGCGCGCTCTTCTCCGCACCGGTTTCGTCGTGCTCCGAGAGCAGATGACCGTGCTTCACCGCCTATATTCGTAGGACATTTTTCTCCCCAACCCCGGGGTTTCTACGCAACAAGGCGTGCACAAAAGAGGAGATAGTGCGCCGGCGCGATTCAGACCAGGACAAGAAACACCGACAGAGACGCAAGAACACCACACCAACAAACGCATCACCGCTGAGACGCTGGTCTGAGACCAGCTATGAACACCAGGAGGGGCCGGGCCTATACGACCTGTGCACCGTGGGTATACTGTAGGCATGCGCCATGTGTAACCTGGGGGGTATTTATGATGTTAAGTGGGTCCAACCAACTGCTTCAAAAAGATCAGACCGATGATCACACGAATAATACACCTTCCCAAGTCCAGATCACACCTACCATCATCGAGAGAATCCGTCGAGAGCGTGAGGGTCTACTACTGCTGCTGCTGTGCGTTATCAGGATGGTTCCCCGCGGGATCGGTTCAGATTGCGTACTTGCGCCGCACTACTGACAGTCTTCGCAAAGAAAGCCGTGCCCTATGCATGCTGTTGTTGCTGCTGCAGGGCTGCAGCAGGGCCTCTCGGCCTCTCGCATCAAAGTCATGACCATCAACGGCTTTTTGTTGTTTCATGCTGGACTGCTTGCTTTCACATAGGCTTGAGACGAATGTGGCGGGCAAGTTGTGAGCCTGACGCAATATGTGCCATCTGTCGTGTCACAATCCCCATGTCTACGCTGCTGGTCGTGCTCCTCGACGGTGTGATGTGTGATACGCTCGCCGCCAGGGGGATGCCGCATGTATGTGTGCTTCTTTCCAGATGCCCAGATGTCCAGATGTGCGTGTTGGCGTCCGCACAGCGGGAAGACTTCACATTTTGTTTCTTTGTGCATGTGCATCAAAACGGAAAGAAACAACCGCATGTAAAGATGTAAAGTGCAAAATTTTGAACGGTGGTCGCTCCCGTCACACGCCTGCTGCCCCTCTGTGGTGCACGCGTAGCTGCACCACAAACGATTCACGCTGGTGTGTGTCGGGATTCGTGCACCATCAGCATCGCAGATCAGACTACTGCAAGGTATTGAGTCGAACCACGCGGCTCATTACCCCCCCATACCTAGTATCACGTGTTGGCAGGAATCCTGCGCAGACTATGTATTTCGGGACAAATAGACAGAAATATGTTGGTTTGGTAAACACCTCACGCCTCATGTCGGATTCGTCTTTCGCTGTCCTGAACTCTAGCGTAGACATCTTATTTTCACTGGGTTGCGTGAGCACCCTCCATCATTCGGAGTGCGCCACGTTCCATTTTCATGGCGCAGTCGGCGATTGCAATGTTTCAGAGGGGCCACCAGGCCACCAAGAGCACTTCGAACGCTTAAAAAAACTAGGTTGTTGCTCTCACGAGAGCTGTCCACTTTCTACACGCAAACAACCATCCTCGCCACATGTAGGATAGGAAACCGTGGCATGTTCCCCCCGCCCCTTCTGTAGCAGTTGTGATCGGAAAAATCAGAAGTCTGTCCCCCGACTAAATTCATCGAGGGTGGAAGGTCAAAGGAAACCCACCACCTGGTAGGTGCTCCCCTGAGTTGATCCCCTTCCGTATTAATTCGCTTCAGCCTCAATCCAACGCAACATTTCTCACCTTCCGAAGTCATGGCAACCGCTGTACAGTGCACCGACCAGCAGGAGGGCAGTGGGATGTGCCGAGATCGGTGTTTTTGAGAGGCAGGCGGGGGCCTGACGCGGGGAGACTCCCTATCACGAAGTAGACCAGCGGAGCCCCAAAATGTACCGATTGGCTACGAGAAGAACCGGTTTGACATCGCCTGGTTCCTGGTTCGAATTCGGTGCGGGCTGGTGTTGCAGCAGCTGTGTTGCAGGCATACAATAGCTGGTCGCCGACGCGCCCACTGTTTCTCTCTCCTCTGTCGTTTGCATGTGGCACTTAGCTGGTCTCTACCAGCGGGCTGGCGCCGGTCTCGCTAACGGCGTGGCCCGGCTGCGGCCGTACGTTCATTTAACAGGATTGCGCACCTCGCCGCTCACCGCCATGTCATCAACTACAGCAGTCATGAGCACAGGCAATGCTCCTGATCCCGCCCTCTCGTACCCGCGGTGAGTTGAGCCGTTGCTCTTGTGCCCCCAGTGGGTTGAAAGTAGCGGCTAGTCTCCTCTGCTGCAGCTAGCCCGGCGGTTACCGCCAGTGCGGTCGGGGCGGCAGCCGAAAGAAGAAGTACTGGGACCGACATGTTTCTTCCAAGTACAGTAGAACTCGAGCCAGACTCCATGTACTGGTATGCACAGCCAGTGAGATTCGCGTTCTTGAGTTTACTCTCAAACACGTCATGCTGGTATCAGTAGCTCCACAAAACACCCCCCGCCTTCTACCCTCGCAAACCGGCACCTCGATGCAAGCATCAAATTGACGGTTTTTGAGAACGTAATCGTACCGCTGCTAGAAGAGTACGACGGAGAAGTATGGGAACGAACTAAGAAGGTAGTCAGAGAGCTCGAGGCGGCGCAGATGAAAGCAGCGAAAGTCATCCTAAGATTCTCCAAGCGCACAAGTAATGCAGCCGTCAGGGCAGGACTGGGGCGCCCATCCCTACGATCGGGAAGAGACGCAACGAAGCTGAGACACGGCAGTATCGTATGTGCGGTACGGGAAAGGAGAGGTTACCGAGAAGCTTGGGAGGCAGGGTGGGCAAACAAGAAGAGGGTGAGACAACCCACAGAGTGGGTCAAGGTTGTACGTGACGTACATGGAAAAGGTTCGAAAGTGAGCAAGGCGATACGCTGGACGCGGAGGGTATAAAGGGGCTCAACGAGAAGATATCTGTTGCTTTTGCCGAGAGAGAAGAACAGAATCCAAGAAAAGAAACCAAGGAGAGGAGGGCATACAAGTGTACGGAATGTTGAAAGAAGGAGTAGGGTTCAAGGAGTACCTCCATGGACCAATGGGTGCAGGGACAAAGCTAAAGGTCGAATTCAGGACCGGGGACATTGGCCTTCAAGAGCGTAGCTGAAGATCTAGGGAGGTAGACGATGAAGACGCCAAATTCAAATGTGATTGCGGCTCCGAGTGCGAAAACCGTGTTCATGTTGTCGCCGAATATCGTCTGTACAAGGAGAGGGAAGTGTACATGACTGAGCTGGGGAAAGCAGAAGAAAAGTACGGGGAGATGTTTGAGGCACGGGATAGCCAGGAGAAGACGTTAGCTGTACTGGGGCATAGGAAGTGGGTTGAAAAGGCGGAAAGTGATATCGGTAGGATAGATAGACAAGGGAAGACATTTTTGAGCCACCTTTGGCAAGTAGGAAGGAACAATTGGCCATCGGCGATCCGTCCTGTGGGAACAATGCTTCGATCTCTCGAGGACGCGCGGTCAATGGTCTACCCGCCAAGGCATGCAAAACATAAGAGTACGCCCGTCCCCCGCCTTCTACCCTTGGTATACCTCAAAGTGTTAAGGGTTGCGATGTAGGCTTGCTTCTGCTCCTGGGGGACAGCGGAAGCGATACCATCATCGGTGTTGGTCTTGGCGCAAGTTTCCCTGCGCAACCCTCGACGGATCGACGGTAGCTTGCCCTTTGCAACCCGCTGCATCTGCTCTGCGTCTGTGCCCGTCGCTGGCTTGGTGCCCCGGACTCACATACTTCCCAGAGGCTTTCATAACAGTTCCCCAAAAAAGGTTGAGCTACAGGGTAGCCTTCCGTCCCACTTGTTGGAACTGCTGTACATTGTAGCAGTTTGGCCACGTGCGTGCTTCTGCTGCTAGGCTCTTAATCGCATGTATTTTGTGTTCGTGGAAATGTGTTTGTGCTTAGTAACAGCAGTGCAGTATGGCGCTCTCTCCTGCATACCCTTTCGAGCATCTTAGCGGTGTGGCTCCCTCTTAAACCCAGACCTTACTTGTACGCGAGAGGCCTACTGGCACTGGTCGGTCCTAAAGTTGCATGAGGTGATGTTTTCTTTCGGGTTGAAGTAGGAGTGTGTTTCTATGGGCAGCCACTATTACCCTGCCTTTCTGGACTGTTTCTCTCTTCTTCAGGCAGTGACGCTCCGACCGCCTCATCTTCTTCCCCAGCCTTACCTGCCCTCTTGCTCCCTCTCGATGCTGTTCGAGTCCCCAGAACCCAAGGCTTCAAGCGGTCGGTGGCAGCGCTAGTGGCGGCGTCGGCGGTAACAGCGAAGAGGAGATCGTTGGCTGATCTGCAACTGCCAACTCACTGGTGTGGTGCTTCTGGTATCCCACGTGGAGGCGGTGAACCCCGACGATGTTGAAGGGGGTTCGGGTTCGCACGGTGAGCCACCCAGCGGATCAAGACCTTGCCCAATAAGCGCTCATATAGTCTACTGGCGGTGATGGGGAGTATGAGCAGGTTCCGAATCTCATCGACGCGAGGTGTGTTCGCCACATGTTCGCGGTCCTGTAGCCTGTCTGTAGAATTTCTTAGTTCGAAGAGCACCTTGCGTGACAATCAGTGATCCTAGTTGCGCTCGTTCATATCTGGCGCCCACCGA
This sequence comes from Ectocarpus siliculosus, assembly GCA_000310025.1. NCBI lineage: Eukaryota > Phaeophyceae > Ectocarpales > Ectocarpaceae > Ectocarpus > Ectocarpus siliculosus. The sequence goes on from FN649749.1 coordinate 2,879,305, forward strand.
ATATATCTTCGCGTGACAAGTAGAGATAGGGAGGCAGTATCATTTCACGTGGAGACTTACAGTCACGATATAGAACGGTGGTAATCCGGTGGACAGGGCTAGAAATAATGGTTACAGTCAAATCGCACTGAAAGAGAGATATAGAGGCTCGAGAACAGAAGTGCGCGAGACCTTTGTCCTGTTTCTCATAGGTCATTCTGTAAGGTGCATGTCGTTAGCTGTTCGCGTTGAAGCAGAGGCCGCAAGGAAAACTTACACACCCTGTACAACTTTAACTAATAACTAACTAAAAGTTAGTTGTTTACCAGACAACTATCGGCTAGTTGTTCGTAAACACCTAGGTGCACGCGCTCCTGGAAGAGTAGTCATCTACAGCCAACTAGGTGCGCACGCTCCTGGAATAGTAGTCATCTACAGCCAACTAGGTGCGCACGCTCCTGAAAGAGTAGTCATCTACAGCCAACTAGGTGCGCACCCTCCTGGAAGAGTAGGTGTCTGCAGCCAACTAGGTGCGCACCCTCCTGGGAGAGTAGGTGTCTGCAGCCAACTAGGTGCGCACGCTCTTGAAAGAGTAGGTGTCTGCAGCCAACTAGGTGCGCACCCTCCTGAAAGAGTAGGTGTCTGCAGCCAACTAGGTGCGCACCCTCCTAGAAGAGTAGGTGTCTGCAGCCAACTAGGTGCACACCCTCCTAGAAGAGTAGGTGTCTACAGGCAACTAGGTGCGCACCCTCCTGGAAGAGTAGGTGTCTGCAGGCAACTAGGTGCGGACCCTCCTGGAAGAGTAGGTGTCTGCAGGCAACTAGGTGCCCGGGCAGTTGTCAATATAGAACATGTTCACGTTGTTTGTTGCCCGGGCAATTGTCAACCACAGAATCGCACACACTAACACCCAAACATAGACAGACACGGGCAGATGTCAAAATAGAACAGTTAGCTGCCGGCGCAGCAGGGGACTACTGCAGACCACGCAGTCGCACCCACAGATACACACGGATGGGCAGGTGTCAACAGTCAATACAGAACAGCTGCCGGCGCAGTAGACTACCACCGCACACCACGCACTCTCTCACACACCACCCAACGAGCGAACAAGCGCACCACATGGCGGCGGCTGTTCCACCAACCGACCCTACACCAGCACCACCAGCAGATGGTGGCCAGCAAACAGACGGAGGGATTGGTTCGTCGGAAGAAGAGGCAGTGACGGTCGATGATGCATGTTCAATTAGTTTTTTTCACGACCCAGTATAATATGCGGATGTTGTTTGGCAGGTCTCCCTCGCATAGGAGAGAGCTCCTGGTCATCTGGCTAGGTTGGCGTGTCATGCTCGCGGATCATCACACAGCATGCTTGAGTGTATTGTGGTTCGTTTCACCAGGAATAGATCGATAAAGGTTCACAAGGTGTAAGGTTTGGCTGATCTTCCTCGTCTGCACCCCTTTCTTCGTCTGCACCCCTTTCTGCGCAGAAACAACCTCTCACTGCTACTACCACTGTTAATGCGTTCTCCTTGTAACTCCAGGACAGACTATCAACTCTAACTAATAAGCCAGCTAAGTTAGTTGTTAGACAGACAACCACCGGCTAGTTGTTCGTAAACACCTAGGTGCGCACGCTCCTGGAATAGTAATCTACAGCCAACTAGGTGCGCACTCTCCTGAAAGAGTAGGTGTCTGCAGCCAGCTAGGTGCGCACGCTCCTGAAAGAGTAGTCATCTACAGCCAACTAGGTGCGCACACTCCTGAAAGAGTAGGTGTCTGGCAAACAACTACCACCTAAAGTAGTTGTACAGGGTGTGAAAACTTATCAGATTAGATACCCGAGATAGCGTTTGACTCAGCAGCCCCGATGGTGCTGTAAATATGTGCTAGCTGAATGACGCTATTTACTCTTCCAGGTGAAGTTTGTGTATTTCGTGTCAAGGGGCACGGCGCAACTGACTGAGGTCTACTCTATCCCTTGCCGTTCTGCGCCTCTCTCGTGTTGCACCCAACTCCTCCAATGGTAATCACGTGTTAGAAGGCCTGCGGAGACTCGGGGCTCTGTGGTATGAGTCCATGGCTTGCACAAACCACGGGATCCCATGTCTTGGACTCTCATGTGCCACCCGTTATGTCTGTCTGGGTGTGATAGCTCAACCCTACCATCAGCCCTTCAACGGAGATGGAGTCCTGCTGGAAAATGGATCAATGGCCAATCCTGGAAATCCCATAGCCTTCTTCTCGTGCCCTGCAACCCCAATTTGTGTTCGTTTGCCCATCCTTGACACTACAGGTACTGTTGGTCCGCTATCGCCCGTCATCAACGACGACCGCATTAACTCATGTCTGACCTGTATCACCCTCATCAAGCGGGAAGAATCATCTGTCGATACCCCGGGTGCGCATGGACGACGGAGAACTATCGGACTGGTTCTTCGTGACACAGGGCGGGCGACAAGGATGTGTGCTGTCCCCACTGCTGTTCAACATCTTCTTCGCCGAGGTCCTCGAGGTCGTGGTCATCCGACTGATGAGCGAGGATGATGTTGTTCTGCAGAGCCTGCTGTGCTTGGAGGAGGGGAAGACGGAAGCGGGGGGGGGGGAGGAGACGCACCTTGACCGAGTACGGAGGGCAGGATGGGGGATGCTATATGCCGATGATGCCGGCGTCGTATCGAGGTCTGCTGAAGGACTGGCGAGAATGATGGCCATCATCGTTGACGTGTTCGGGGAGTTCGGGCTGACGGTATCGGAGAAGAAGACGGAGACGCTCCTGATGCGCGCGAAGGACAAGCCGACTACAACACCACAACCCCCCCCGCCTCCACCGCTGATCATCGAAGCCGCGGGACAGCAATACGCCCAGACGACCGAGTTCCGGTACCTTGGTGGCCTCGTCAACGAACATGGCGACCTCGCCCGGGAGATCATCAACTACAGGAGCAGAGGAGCGTGGGCGTGCCTCAGGCGATATGGCCGGGAGCTCTTCGACAGACCGAAAGCGCCATTCCGACTCAAGATCCGCCTCCATCGCCTCCGCTGTACGGCTGCATGACATGGTCGCCACTCAACGGCCACTACCAGACGCTGCGGTCGATACACCACCACCTGCTCCTTCGAGTTATCGGGTACAAGCGCAAGAAAGACACCTACCGGCAGCTTTCCTACGCCCAGACGCTGAAGAGGGTCGGATGCCAGAGCGTTGAAGCCACGATCCGACAACAACGCCCACTGTTCGCGGGAGCATTGGCAGGGCAGCCGGACGGGCGACTCCCGAAACGACCTCGGCGAACTGGCGGCGGGGGAGGAGCGACGTAGGGGGGGACAGGCACAGAACTGGCCGAAGTGTGTGCTCGACGACCTGAAGGCATTCAGGGCCGACCACGGATCTACGAAAACCGATCCAGATGTTGTCTCGGAATTCCCGTACCGAGAGACACGGCACCGAAGTTAAGGTGGACGGAAGCCGCGAAGGTGGAGGGGGGAGTACCCTGGCATGCGGCGGTGCTGCAGGGAGCTGAGAGGTTCATGACCTCCTGGCACGAGAATGAAGAAGAGGCCAGCCGACAACGAGCGCTCAAACGAGACCACAAGCCAACAACCAATGGGGCGGGAGGGGGGCAGGAGACGGACGAGACGGCGAGGGAAGAAAGCAAACCAGAAGAGACGGACCGAGTGGCATGATACGTGTCGGATTGAAGTTATTTTAGCCAATTCCGTCTCGAAAGGGACGCGTGGTCAATGGTCAAATGACTACGGCAAGCAACAAATGAGTACACCCCCCCCCCCCCCCCCAACGCTGCACCATTGCACCAACCCCCCACTAGATGACGTACCATTACCATATATCGCTGGTTGGTGGCCATATTTGCGTGTTTGCTTGTTCGTTAGTGGTCTCTCCACCGTGTGCCTTTTTTTTTGTTTCTTATTTCTTGTTATTTTCGGCCTGGTCCCTTTTTGTCCTCGCTCTTTTTTTTTTTGGTTTTTCGTTTTCTTTTCCCTTTACTTTTTTTTTTTTATCTTTTTCTCTCTTTTTCTCTCTTTTTTCTCTCTCTTTCTCTGTCATGTCTCTGCTTGTGCCTGTGAAGCACCAAGATTGAACCAAGGGGGTGTGCCTCTTTCTCTCTGGCCCGTGATGCTGACTCCTAGTCTCAGTTGGTACCTCGCATAGCGCGCAGAGGGAGCGGAGGGCTCCAGAATATCTGTCGTTGATTTCTATTGACTTGCGGACCCCTCGGGGCCAGTTTATTTGAGTGTACCTTTTTAGGGTAAGTTAGCCTGTGACCACGGGAATCGACCGCGTGAAGTGTTGTATCAGTACGGACATATGAAGGTACTGGGTAGAGAGAGATCGGAACGGTTTCTAATGTGAAGACAACGGCAACAACAACAAATCCCTCAGCGAAGACCCTCCCTGCCCTCCAATGAGTCAGACGACCACCGCTGCCACCCCCGTTCCCGCTGTCGTCGGCGGTACTTGCTTGGCATGTCCAAGCATTCGACACGAAATTTCGTGTCGTCTGTGGCTCGTTCCAAGACATTCGCGCTGTGAGGTAATGCCGCTACAATCTTTTTACGCGCAAAGTGGGCTGCTTTGGCATTTCTGTGGGGGTTATTTTGCTCCTCCCCCCATCACTCACTCCCCTCGAGGTATCTGGCAAGTCGAAACCCCTTCCAAGCCTCGGAGACTGGCAGTAACACCGTCGTCCTCACCTGCCTCCCTTCCTTGCCTCCCCCTCCACGTCCCTCCGGGGTGAGTCGTTTCTCGGTCGATAGTTATTCATTCACGTATGCATACGCTTCGAGGACGTGCTTCTGGTGGTGTAATGTGTTGGCGGTTTGTTTGTCTCCCTGTTTGGTGTGTATTTTCTTGGCCGTTATTTACAGGTCTTCATCTACCTCTCATCCTCTGTATATATATATATCTTGTTTTTCCCTCGTCTTCGCTCTTGTACCGCGGAGAGCTCCATGTACATTCGAACGAAGTAGACACTGCGCCTTAGAAGCCGAGATATTACCCGGAAGGAACAAGATGCGCTCCGGCGGACTAGGTTTGACTCAAAACAATGATGATGGCGTAGAGATGTGATGTCCTGGGTTCAACTACTCCCGTGTTGCGTTGGATGGGAAATTGTGGAATCCAGAGGGATTGTCTACATAGACATCATACAACGTATGTATGTATGTAAGTGTACAATGAGTAACGTGAGTAACGCCCATTTAGACAACGGTACAGCTGGGATACAATCGGCGGCAGCTCTGTGCGAGCTCCTTGCATTCTTCAGTCAAGCACGTCCGGTGATTGTTTCGTGTTGCAGCTACTTTTTGCTGCTAGAGTTTCAACCTATCTATTCGGTCAGGCGGGTCGTGGAGGTATGATACGGCTACATTGGGCGATTAACATGCGCGTAAGGTTGGTTACGCGGGCAGGCACAGACCACATGATGGATGGGCGTCTCAAGAAAATTCTTGATCGGCATGATTTGAGCATTGGTACATGCCCACCATTGCGTCAACCTTGTAGCTAAATTAACTTGTGGTGCGTGTTCCTCTATACAGTACGATGGGATGGCTTGCTTGTTTGGTGTTTCAAGGCGAATACGAGGAAGCAGGGCGAGAACCGGAATCAAGATACCGGGAATAGCTCGCCGAGACGAGCTTGATCTGTTGTCATTCATCGATATTTAGTTTGTTGTTCCCATGGTGGTGAACGTTGCGGCTTGCCAGCCGGCGCCAGACGATGTTGGGTGTGGTAGTTTACTTGGTGTAGTGTTGTCGGTGGGGTGGTGGTGCAAAGTAGTGCGGACAGCGCAGACCCAGACCCTCTTAGATGGGCGACAGGTGCTCCAAAAACAATGTTTTGGACAATGAATGGCAGGCATGCATGTCCAAGACGTGCGTACTGTGACTACGTGAAACGGACTCCTCATGTTACGAACCCGGTTTCAAAATTCTAGTTCTTGCTTAATGGTCCTTTAATTGACCAAGACGCATTGTTGCCCCTAGCACCACTACTAGGGCATTGGACACGAAACATATAATGCCTGACACCCCTCCATCCTCCTACGTTCATGGTTGGTGATAACGCCTACGGAGTGTGTCGAGATTGGAACCCGTTTAACGCACTTGGCATTGCTTGCGGGCAGACATTGGGTGGGGCGTTCACCACAAACAAACGCGCACGCGTCCGTCCATATACGTGTCGGACTTGGCCCACCAAACGGAAAAACTCGTCCGCGTACACACACATGCATGCGCTACAAGTACGTCAGACGACCACTTCTGGAATAGACTGTGGACCCCTCCACCTCTTCTACACCTACACCTACATTGATCTATTGCAATCCTTTCGCCTGTGAACTTCTTGCCACACTGTTTCCGCCATCGGCACAATCCTAGGGCCTCTTCCCGCATGATATTTCAGCATCATGAATGTTCCACGCCCCTTATCCCCTTCCAAATCCTGAAATTAGTTCGCTGCTCGCCACCCCCGCCAACGCCAACAACTGTCGCACATGAACGAAAACATCTTTCACTTCCGAGACCTTTCTTTTCTTGTTCAGCCCGTGACATGAGGCAGAGCCCTCGACGACGAGCCGAAGGAAGAGTCAACAAGAAGGCGAGGTAGCGGGTAACGACACACACGACCAAGATTGTTGGCTTGTGCACGTTCGCCTCTTTGCGAGTGAGATGGCGCATGGTGCATACCACGCAACAACCTGGAAAAAACATCCAAGGCGGCGGCTACCACTACTACCACCGCCAACACAGACAACCCCCGCTCCCCCCCTCCTTGACTGAATTCAACACACCAGGCCAATGAAAGAGACAACCAACTTTCCAACACGTGAGTTTATCGCAAGAAAGAAGAGACAACATACCTTTCTCACGCAACATGCAGCCGCCCAACCCCTCCCCTGACTGTGCTTAGTAGAGCTACCACTTAACTCAGTGAAGCGGCCAACCATTCCTGCGGCGGCCGCCGACCCTCACAAGACAATCCATCCAAATCTGCTGGTCTGCATACATACTGCCTATTTCCTCTAGTGGAGGCATCTATCATACTGCTGTAAGGAGGCCACAACAAAACTTTTTTTGGGCCCTAACCGCATGCCGCGAAGCGAACGGCGTACACCCCCCTGCAAAGAATAAAACATGAGTGAGACATCCACACACAACACCCGTGTCGAGGTAGGCTTACCGAATGCATGACAACCTATAGCAGGAAAACACGACATTCTACAAACGTTCATGGTCGGGTGGCTCGCCCTTTTCTTCACTCTTCTTGGTTCATACCGCAATCGCCTACAAGTACAGCACGCGAGTGCATTCACTCGCTTCGCAATGCGCGCGCGCACCCACAAAGAAAACACCATCAAAGATCAAACCCCCTTCCAACCAAATCATCTCCTCTCCTCCCCTGTTCCCGTCAAGGACCCCCAGCCCGCTTGCCGTTACCGTCACATCATCACCCGGCGACGCATCATCCGCGCAAGCATGTTTCCCGTAGGACAAATGCTTGCATGCTTGTTTCTTCTTTCGGCATCAGCCCTTCCTGGAGGATTCGAAACACGTCCAACCCGGACCGACGGACAAGAAGGAATTGCACTTTCTCGAAACCCTAGCCCAAACATCCATGACGCGGGACCGACGTCGTCACACGGGAAAAAGACGAATGGCGCCGAGTAGCCCTAATTATCTCTTAACATACAGCACCCCTACCCTACCCTATCTCTGCTGGCACCCCATAGTACGCGTGGACTCGAAATGCAACCGACATCCAACCCCGATCTCAACTTACTTCCCTCCCGGTCTCAACCAAGCACCTCGTGCAACAGATGCCCCCCCCCCCCCCCCC
>FN649749.1:2887376-2991351 GCA_000310025.1 Ectocarpus siliculosus
CTACTGTGGCGGGGGACGCCGATTCGAAGCAGGAATTCTACCCCATACACGTTTTTAACTCGAGACTTTCTTCGGGCCCCGCCACAAAAAAAACAACCAACAATGTAGGTGCACTTTCTCCCCTTCCCTGTTGTATATACAGCAGTCCCGCGCCGAGCAAAACTGATACTGTACGCCACGAAAAAAGCTACTGCCACAACAGCATGAAGCACAAGCAGGAGGCTAAACAAAACGTGCGCCGTACGAAAGACCGAGCGCGAGAACTACAGGGACTCTTGGCCCGTTGCCAACTCTTGAGCAACATCCGTCGACAAAAACCACCACACCGACGACACATGACCATCTTACATGTACACCCCTTCGCGAAAGGAAACATTGCGGGGTGCTTCGTTCCAGCATTGGCAAACGGAAAAAAGACATGCAAATAAAAAGGTAAAGCGCCCGTATGGCAGATACACCGCCTTCTGACGCGCAAGACGACGGACGAACCACGACCGGATGATCCGGTACAAGGGATGATATACGCAAGGAGCCCTTCCCCACAGGGCGGTGCCTAGATGCGCCTGAGTTGGTGCGGAACATCGTGAACGAATGACCCTTCGTGGCAGATGCCACCAATTGCCAGAAGGCAACGTGCGGTTACACACAAAGTCTGGTGCTCGGGGTGAAAAGCAGGCGCATACGGTAGCAAGAGACAAACTCTAAAAGAGCGCGTTGGCCGGAACCAACGCAATGCCGGGTGGCAAGGAAGGCTTTCGTGTCTCACGGGTGCTCGGTCTCCCAGCCCTCACAGACAGGGGCGACGCCACCTCGCCGCCCTGCTGCTCATGCTCCGGCGTCGCCTACATGTTGCTGTTGCCGTCCTTGGCCTCGCGAACGGCATCATCTCTCCTCGCGTCGGTGTCAGCAGCGGGAACAGGCGACGCCGCCGCCGCCTCCGCGGAAGGAGAACGAGCGCCGCCCCCGTCGTCCGTGATGCCGCGGCGACTCGGGCTCTCCGCACGACGCTTCTCTTGCTTCGGCTTGATGGAGGCCGGTGGCGACGACGAAGATGACCGCGGAGGTGGCGATGGCGACAACCTGACCTTCACCGTCGACAAGGTACCACGCTGGCTACCGCCGCCGCCGCTGCCGCCGCTGCCGCCGCCGCGAGCCTTCGAGCCCACCCCGGTCCGAAACGTCCAACCTTCCGTTGTCAGGCTGTCGACCGCCGTCTTCTTGCGGGCGAGCGAGCAGTCGTCGCCGCTGCCCCCACCAGCCGTCGCGCGCTCTTCCGTTCTCTGCAGCTTCATCTTCTGCTGTTGCTGTCGGTACTCCTGTTGCTGACCCGCGCCGCCGTCGCCGTAAGAGCGCAGCTCCTCCTCCTCTCCGGCGGTCCCTTCGCGCGGTCGTCGACCGTTAGCGCTCTCGGTATCGTCCCCGCTTCGACCACCGCCATCGCTGCCGCCGCCCTCCGGGCCTGCCTCCGGGGGTCGCCCCTCCTCCGCCTCCGCACTCGAGCGGGACTCCTGCGCCACGCGGGCCATCAACGCCGTCTTCGGCGACTCGCGTCCTTGAGACCTGACAGGGGTAGCACGGGCTCCACCCCCGCCGGAGGGCAGCGAAGATGGTGCTGAAGAAGAACCGGCAGCTGCTGCTGCTGTCTTTGCCCTTGCCGGTGCCACGCTGCTGCCATGCCCTTGCTGCTGGTGTCGAGGCGGTGACCCTTGCCTCTCCGCGCTACGACGCGCGGTGGCGGCGGCGGCGCTTGCTTCCGCTTCCTCGTCGTGGTCCTGCGAGGCCGCCGCCGCCGCCGCCGCGCTAGCCCAGCCCCTCCCCTTGTTCTTCCCTCCGACGTAAAAGCCGTACGGTTCCTCTGCCTCTGCCTCTGCCGCCGCCGCCGACGGGCCGTAACCCCCCCGCCCTGTGGCGTCGCCGCCACCGGCAACCTCCACGATCGCCATCGGCCCATCGACGTGAGAGGACACCACCCGCGGCGGCGACGCGACCGGCCCCATCACCACCCGATTGCTGTAGTCCTCGAGCCTGTGGACACCCCCGCCCCGTCCCCCGCCGGACATCATCCAGGGGTGGGTCGACGGCGCCCTCCGTGCGGAGGAGGGCGCCACGTGCGCTGGAGACCCCGGCGGGGGGGGAACTGGGAGCATGCGAGCGTGGTGGGCCATGGACATGCCACCGCCCCCGCCGCTATGGTGTTGTTGCTGCTGGTGGTGGTGGTGGTACTGGTAGTGCTGATGGAGCTCCGAGCGGTAGTGCGTGTGCTGCGGGCGCTCGTGGTGCCGCCACCCCCCCGCTTCTTTCCTCGACAGGACCCCTTTACCGCCACCCGATTCGTCAGGGCCCGCGTGAGCGGTCGTCGAAAAGTACCCTCGACGACCGTCGCCGCCCGTAACGGAGTAGCCGGCGGACCCGCGCGAAGCTGGAGCCGCGGAGTACTCCGAGGGGTGTCGGGTGTCGGGCGACGCGGTGCGACCCCCTGACCCCCCCTGGGGCCAGTAGCGGGGACCCCGACCCCGTGGAGGGCTGTGCTCCGAGCGTTCGACTCCAACGGCAGGCCTGCGTTGTGGGACACAGAGCGTGCGTGACGGGACGGATTGATCAAGCAGCGTTCGTTCTTCAAGACGACCTTGACCAGCGACGTGAAAACGACGCATGAAAGGGGAGGGGGGATTCAACACAACTCTCCGAAAAAGTACCTTCCCAACGTCGCACTAAATAGCAGTAGGGGATCAGGCATGAAGCGGTATTTTGTATCTAGCAATGGGTTACATGGCCCGCCCCCCGTCAATGTAATTGCTTAAAATGAATCAACACAAGACGGGCATCACTCCTAAAACCACAAGACAGACACAGAAAAAAAAATACGAATCCTCACCTGTCGTTGTCCGTGGCGGTCACAGCAGGAGCTCCATGGGGGTTGCCGGAGCCGTTCCTAGCGTGCCTCTCGCCGCCGCCTTCCGTCGCCACACTTGAACGGTCGGGTGATGCCTCCGGTCTGTCGTGTGATGCAGGCCCACGTAGCGGTGGGGTGGGGGGTTAGATTCATCGCCTCTGCTGGGTGCGGGACAGCGTAAGAGAAGGTCAAGGCTGCAACGATCGAACAGCCGGCGCCCAACAGCAACATGACTGTAAACAGAAGCAATGGCATCGGATCTAGCTAGCTCTCAATCGTGTGCGGTGTAAGCGACACTTGTTCACACAACACCGAACACCCAGTCATGCCGGGTGTCGTTCCCAGTTTTCCTCACGTCAGCCCAATTACAACACCTTGCGAAATATGTTTTCTAGGGTCATCAGCGCGGGTTCACCCGGGAGGAAAGGAGGGCTACACAAGTGGGTTTCAAATTTTTAGTGCCGACAAAAAAAAAAGGGAAAACGACACAAAAGGGTATACCCTGGTCGAAAAGCGACACACCTGGGTACACAGTCATTAACAGCAGTAAATGCACTCATATCATTGGTCAGCGCCCGATTTCACCCCGGTGCGTCCGAAAAGGCGCAGGGTATACCCTGCCGTGACTACTTTTCTCAACAACTGTACCCTGTTTTCGGAAATGTACCCTGACCTGACGGGAAAAGAGACCCTTTCATCACTCATTTCCCCCGCAGGAATCTTCCCAACTCCTGTTCCCCTCCAACCATGGGATACCAAACGGCGAATCTTCCCGCCGAATAACAACCATGGCAACGGGGCAGGAATCAGTTTCCGCCCCTGCCAAACAACACCAACCATCAACTCTTCCGCTCGAAATCAACGATGGTCGGGCAACACCCCAGCACAATTGCTCCGTTTGGAAACATGCACACACACGTACAATACCCCGTGGACTACTGCTTGCTGCAGTCTATGTGCGAGATGCACGGGTCACGCCATTAGAGCAAGACCGATCCAGCATGGTTGAGATGCATATGCATGTGCCAATGTGTGGCGCTGTGCTGGCGGCGAGCTCGCGCCCGCAGAGAGGGTGGAGGGGAGAGGCAGGACCAGCACACACAGACATGCCCTTGACATCAATCACGTACACACGAGTCTTATCCTTACTCTAGCAGCAGGACCCTACTGTGTCGTCCAACTCAATCACCCTCCCTGTCGGTAGAAAGAAGAAAGAGTGCTCGCGTTGTATTTCATCGGCTCATCCCGCTGAAGCCTGACGTCTTCTTACTACATTGATTGATTGGTCGGCTTGGTTGGCTGGTAAGCGTGGCCGCTGCTGCTACAGCAGTAGTTCAAGCAAGAAACGCATCGCAATTGAGACACAACCGACAACACACGCCCGCACACATGCATATGCATGTCAACCATGCTGGATCGGTCTTGCTCTCATAGCGTGACCCGTGCATCTCGCACATAGACTGCAGCAAGCAGTAGTCCACGGGGTATTGTACGCGTGTGTGCATGTTTCCAAACGGAGCAATTGTGCTGGGGTGTTGCCCGACCATCGTTGATTTCGAGCGGAAGAGTTGATGGTTGGTGTTGTTTGGCAGGGGCGGAAACTGATTCCTGCCCCGTTGCCATGGTTGTTATTGGGTGGGAAGATTCGCCGTTTGGTATCCCATGGTTGGAGAGGAAAAGGAGTTGGGAAGATTCCTGCGGGGGAAATGAGTGATGAAAGGGTCTCTTTTCCCGTCAGGTCTGGGTACATTTCCGAAAACAGGGTACAGTTGCTGAGAAAAGTAGTCACGGCAGGGTATACCCTGCGCCTTTTCGGACGCACCGGGGTGAAATCGGGCGCTGACCAATGATATGAGTGCATTTACTGCTGTTAATGACTGTGTACCCAGGTGTGTCGCTTTTCGACCAGGGTATACCCTGTTGTGTCGTTTTCCCAAAAAAAAACAAGACCACGAAACACACGCAACGCAAAAGATGTGTGCAACAGGCAGCGGGATCTGTGACACACAATAGGGAGCACTGCACTGAAACACCGAGGGCGGGTGCTTATACCACCACCACCACCACCACCACCACCACCAAGTGTGGCGTGGTACGGAAAAAAACACGCACCTCCGAGAGGACGGCCGTTCCTGTAAATGAGCCTTCTCGTGCTCGTTCCACCTGTTTTTGTCGAACCAAACCGAGCCGTGTTTGGAGAAAGGCGCAGCAATTCAGAGAGAGAGAGAGAGAGAGAGAGAGAGAGAGAGAGCAATCAAGAACAGCAAGAGAACACGACGGTGTTACGGGGATTCAGCAGCAGTCGTAGCAGCAGTAGTCGTCGCCAAAGCCAAAGCTACTTTTGCGCTCTTCGACAAGTGCGCGTAATCCCGTCGACTCTGACTATGTAGGCGAGAATTCATGCCGCCAACCTTCTACAAGCTACCCGCAAATAGCAAAAGGTTAAGGGCAACTCTACGGCTTCTGCGCCATGGGCGGGAGTCGCCCGACCTCTCTCCGCCGCAGCCATCCGGCGGCAGAAGCAGACCCGTCCGTGTCGGGACACTAGCATCCATCTACTGTAACGAGAGTCCACATCTGCCGACAAAAACGCGTCGTGCCCACTACAGCCGTATGTACCATACGATGGACGGTAGGCATACAGTCAATGCTCTCCACGATCACGTCGCATGACGACCGTACTGTACGTATTAAAAAACATTTATCACCAACAAATCACCTGCTGCCGCCCTGCGAGGAGGTACGCCCTGGGAAGCGGTCGGAGGTGCTCTCTAAGTCCCACCCCCTTTCCTTGGCCCTGGGCCTGGCCCTGTCGTTGTCACCGAGACCGGCGCCGGCGGCCTCCGCAACGTCCGGGTGCTTCTCGTCGTCCTGAAGACAACCGAAATCGGCAACGGAAGACAAGGGTGGGTGAGCACGTCGATTCACCGCATAAGGGAAACGCAATATACGCACGCATCACATCGGATGCCCAAACCCTCGACACATGCCTACGAAGTAAAAAAACAAGCAAGAAACGGAATAAGAGAAGTCGGTGGCCTTCCCACGAAAGACTTTAATAGGCCTCCATATTCAGCAAAAATGGCACCAAGCCGGAGCGGCCGGTGGCCTCGCTATGGAAGGCTAGCAACAAGCAGGCGACACAATGCCTAACCAAACTCGAACAAACCTCTCTGTGCCAAGGTGACTGGGAGTCGCGCGTCGGCGTCCCCGCTTGGTTGGTGGTGTAGCCGCTCTCCTCGAGAGGATCCGCGGAGCCCCCCTCTCCAGACCTGTTTTATTGTTATTGTTTTCGGACAAACAGCACGATCGGAACACGAAGCGCTCGTGACGACTGGACCGAAGCCACTACCTTTTGTCGGCCGAGAAAAAATGCAGCACAAACACCAAAACTGTAAGACGCACAGCAGTATGCTACCTGTAGGGTGGAACAAAGTTGCAAACACCCCCGACGTCCATTCTTGGATACGCATCCAACAAACAACACATTCCGCTTGTTGTTGCACCCCTCCGGGCGATTGCTCGTGACTCCCGGCTACCCGCTGAAAGCGGGCAACTACTACTCGGAGCACAGCTTACAACGACCAACTCACTCCTTGGCAAGAATGTCCTCCACCGTGTTCTTCACCGCCGTCTTCTTGCCGCCCTCCCGTTCCTGCCCGGCAGGTCTCGCACCCTCGTCACCATCCGCGGCGCCCCCTTCTTCACCGCCCCCGCGAGGACGAGTTGACGAAGAGGCCTCCGCGTCGCGGTTGCTGCTGCTGTTGCCGTTGCCGTTGCCGTTGCCGTTGCCGGCGGCGGTTGGGGGGGCATCGCTCCTGTCGCCACCACCGGGTGGGGCTGGGGACGTAGACCCTCCCCTCTTGTCGTCTACGGGGGCGGGGGATGACGACGAAACGCCACCGCTGCCGCCGCTGCCGCTGCCGCCGCCGCCGCCGCCGCCGTCGTCGTAGCCACCATCACCATCAGCGCCGCGGTCTGAACGGTCGCCAGACGAAGCGTCCTTCGAGCCGCCCCCGCCACTGTCGCGACCGTTCGCGCCACCGTTGCTTGAGCCGCCGCCGCCGCCACCGTCCGTGCCGCCGCCGCCACCGCCGCCGCCGCCGCCGCCGCCTGCTCCACCAGCACCGCCGCCGTCTGCGTCGCCCCCGCCGCTGGCACCACCACCACTCCCGCTCGGGCTACGTCCGCGGCCGTTTGAGTCGTCGTGCTTCGAGTCGTCACGCTTAGAGGAACCGCCGCCGCCGCCGCCGTTCGAGTCTTCTCCCTTCGAATCGATGCTGCTCGAGCCAGCGCCGCCAGGGACGCCTTCGCGCTTGGAGCCGTCACCGCCGCGCTCGTCCTTCCCGTCGCGTTTCGAGCTGCCGCCGCCGCCGCCGCCGCTGCTGCTGCTGATGTCGTTGTCCCCACAAGTGACCACGCGAGCGAGGGAAGACGAGGACGGAGAGTTGGGTGGTCGTTGCCCGCGCGACTGCGGCGATGAATCCGGGTGCCGCTCCTGCTGCGGCCGTTGCCGGCGGTCGCCGCCGGGAGGGGAGGGGGAAGACGGACGAGGCCGTCGGGAGTCGCGGTGGTTGCTCCCTTCCGGCGCCGACGCTGCAGGGGCGGAAGCATCAGCTTCGTCGCGTTCGGGTCTGGATGGACCCGTCATTTGGTGGGGCGGCGGCGGCCTAGCTCCTCCCATGACCGTCACCGGGCTCTTTCTGCCTGTTCGTTCGTTGTTTCGTTCCAAGTATAGAGACAAGGGGGAGGAGGTGGGGTTGGCCGAAAAGGGGATTTGATACGTATACACTCCATGTTTCAAAAGGGAGATCGGGGGAGACAACCAGATGCTGTACGTCAGACGACGTCACAGGTCACAGACGACCGGGATCTGCGCGATGTTGTGGTACACAGCGGTGCATCATGTGTTGAAAAATAACCACGATGGCAAATAGAAAGAAAAAACAACACCGCCAGAGTGTTCAGACTGAGAACACAGAGATGCGAGGTTCGCAAAAAACGTTCACGGCCAACCTAGCACCTGCAGGAAAAAAAAAGAAAAAATGGTCCACGCAAACCGCTCTGTTCATTACAAGTTCATAAGCTTCAAGAAGCTAATACCTACCAGCACAGCAGTGAGAGCGAGAATAGATGCGCACCTGTAGGACGGCGACTGGAGGGTAATGCGCGTCCTGCCGCCGCCGCAGCAGCAGCGGTTGCTTCCGCTTGGACAGCCATCTCCTCTTGACGCCAAGCCGGGGGATGACCACCACCGCTGCTGCCGCCGTGCATTCGGCCGACGGTAGGCTGTTGTCGATACACCCGTCCAGGGCGGTAGGTAGGTAGGTAGGTGGGAGGGGTGGGGGTGCAAGCGGGTGGGGGTTCCGAAGGTGAGAAAGCCATATGGTGGTGCAAGTAGACAACACCTTGATGAAAATAATAACCACGGTGTGTAGCTTGGAAGGGTGAAGCGACTACCACCCCGCAGACGCCGAGCTGCTTCCCATCTAAACCCTGCCCTCAAACCTGCACCGCCGGCCATCAACACAAGCAACAATGACAACAACGACAACAACAGCAACAATAGCAACAGCAACAGCAACACAGGCGACACTGTATGCATAGGACCAAGGAAAAAGAGCAAAACAAATAAATAAAACGCTACATGCGCAAACATCGTACCGGTCTGCCGCGCTCCGCCCAGGCTGCTGGGGGGTGCCTGCCACTTCGGGCGGCGGCTTCTGCCGCCGCTGCCGAAGCCGCCGCGGCTTCAACCGAGTAGTACGGGTGCTGCCCAGGCATCACCCTCGGCATGGCGATATACCCCTGCAAGAAGAAGTCGCATGAACATTGAGAAGGAGCAATGGGGTTGGCGGACGGCAGCTGGGATATATGGTTTACAGCGATATACCCCTATTTAGTTGGTTCAGGAGGTCGAACTGCCGTACACCACGCCGACGAAACTATCTCGCCAACGCGAACAACAAACGACCAAGCAAGATCGTCCCGTCCCCGTACGAAACACGTCGTGGCAACAGACTCCAGAAACGCTCCTGGTCTCAAGACACCCAAAAACGACAGGTCTTACATCTTCGTCTTCCCAGTGCCGGGGCATGGGACCAGGTTGGGTGCCAGACTCGCACGCCGGGCAACACCAGCGGCCGGCCTTGATGGCCGCCGCCGCCGCGGGACTGTCAGTACTCCATGCCTCCCCGCAGAACGAGCAGCGCCCCACCACCGAGCTGGATCGGGCTGGCGGCGGCGACGGGCCTGCCCCGGGAGCTACGCTGTACCCCTGCTGCGGATGGCAGCATCACATTAGCCGCGCACATACGGGAGAATGAAGGGCATCAGTCAGCGCCCCACGGCTACTTGTAGGTTGGTGTGCGACGGTGGTGGAATGTCACCCCGCGCGTGTGCGTATCATGGCGTGCACCCGACGTGCTTCAAATCCACAAGCCGGCGGTACTTTCAGGAGAACCATGCGGCGTGAAAAATACTTACCAACTGCTGTGGAGCGCCTACGGATAACAAACAGTTCGCACACTGCACAGCAGCAGTAGCGAAAAAATGCAGGAGGGTAGCGCGCGCGCTCCTTTCACGGTCGACCGAAAGCAAAAAAAACAAAAGAGCAACGAAAACCTCTGCGTCCACTGCTGAACCGCCGCCTGTTGCCAACAAACTCTAACCTTGCCCCGTAGGGGTTCAAGTGAAAACAAATAAAAGCAAGATGACATGTGCGCACGCACACTATTATAAATACTGTATCGTAGCTTCTTGTCAGCCACTCACCACCGATTGGCGGTACGGCCCTGCCTCCGGTGGTGGCCGTCGGCTCCTAGGAGGCATGCCGCCAGGGTATCCCGCCGCAGCAGCGGCAGCGGCAGAAGCGCCCGTCGGCTCGGATCTGTCCAATACAACGCCAGGAGGGGAGAACAGAAGTAGGCCACAAAATTGAGAATAAAAAAAGACATGACCGAAGAAAAGTACAAGTAGGGGTCGAACGGAACAGAGGTGCCCTGCGGTCCAGGAATGGCCCGTACAAGTAACCCCCATCAAAACGAAAGCAAAAAACAACAGAGCAGAGAAAAGCGTGTGGCGCAAAAACAATCTCGCCCACACTAATTCCTACCGTTCGAGCGGTGTGTTGGTATGCATGCGTCTCTCCTCCATTCTTAGTCCTCAACACCACCGTTGTAGAAAGCAACAAACAAAAGTCACAGCACTAATCCGCAGGAGAAGCAACCAACCAACCCAAACCGTTCTCGGCACGCGCCCCCCTGCTCACCGATAACGCCACGAAGAAGGGTGTTGTTCGGCCGCCCAACGCGCTGGGCCGGGGGGTGCGCCGGGGGGGCCGCCACCGGCAGTGACCATTGCCCTGCTGCTGCTGCTGCGGGCACTGCTGCTGCCGCTCATCCAGCGTTGATGTCTCATCATCTCGCAGTACGCGGCCCATCTGCAGTACCATTGGTTGCAGGAGGTGAGTCGGTCACATCAAAGGGGGTGGGGGGGGGGGTGAGGGGTGGTACTGCTGAAGTAGTAGCGGACGATTCAGAAGTCCTGTCGGAATGTTCCGATTTCTGTTGGGGTTTGTCCTGTTCCATGCTGTCATCTGCCTGCTTGACTGCCCAGGACAATGAAACCAACGCACGCTTCGATGGAGGATGGATGGGATGGATTGAGGACACGGACAGTGCCGTCACGGACGAGAGCCGAAAGAACCGGTCTCTCCTTCTACACTACACCCCCCTCAGAAGGCACATGATGCCTTCCGATTACGAAGCGGGGCAAGCAAGACGCACACACGCCAGGCCCATACCCGTTTATTCCACAAATAAACAGCAGAGAGAGAGAGAGAGACGCGGGCGCACTCACTGGTCCTTTGCCTCCGCGATCGTGGAGGACATCCTGGCGGCAATCCGGACCCAGTCCTCGTCGTCCTCTCCCCCTCTTCCCGCTCCCATCGCCTCCATTTCCTCGATCTTCTCCAGGGGCCATGGCAGCAGGTGCCTCCGCTGTCCACGCACACATACAAGCCCCCGGAGAGAGAGGAGACACGGAGCAATAATATTCTAGGGATGTCATGCTGAGCCAAGGCCAGAAGCACTGCTGCAATTAGTTCTTCAAGCCAAGTGGACAAAACCCACGACCGCGGCCACGAGAAACGCAGGCAACCAACCGGAGCGACCGCTAGGAAGTAGAGGCAGCGAACATGAGCTGCAGCATCCCCCTGCAGTACCGTTCTTACCGTTATACAGTTCTTCATTTTACCGGCGAGCGCGCGAGCACGCGCACGAAACAACAAAGGCTAGGCCCTGCACATGCAAGTGACACGCATCTCTCCTAAATCCTTCCGTGTGCCTGCGGTACCGGCTAAAAACGACCACCACTCACGCTGACGGAAGGGGGGCCCGCGAGGTCGTGCTGCTCCGGGGGCACCATCATACCCCCCCACCTCTGGTAGCCCGGCGGCACCGCTCCTCCTGGTTCGTGCCCCCCCCAGTACTCGTGCTCGCTCCAGCGCCCTCCCCCGCCGGCCGGCGGCCGCCCAACGGCCGACGACGCGTCCCAGGGGGGCCCACCACCGCTGGAGGTAGGCCGCCCCCCCCCCCCGTGTGACGCCGAGGAAACCCCAACTCTACCCGCCATCCCGAACCTGGCCTTCCTCCCGCCTTGGCGATAACGCTCAGCCAGTTCCGCGTCGTACGCCTGCTGTTGCTGCTGGCGGTAGTGGTGGTGGAGTTGGTCGGAGGCGGCATCTTCGGGGTGGCCCTGGGAAGGCGGAAGCTGACCGGCGCGGGAGGGCGGGAGGGCGGCGCGGGCGGCCGTCACACCGCCGCCGCCGCCGCCGCCGCCGCCGCCTGGTCCTCCTCGTCCGGCGACATCGACGCCCCGCACGACGTTCCTGGTGTTACTGCCGCTGCCGCCGCCCTGAGCTCCTTCCCGTCCGTACGGAGCCGGGTACCCATCCCCACTAGGCCTCGACCTGTCGCTCGGCGAAGCCGAAGGGCCGGGAGCCGGTGCTCCTGCTGCTGTAGCAGCGGAGGAACCGGGACGAGGACCGCGCTCTCCGGGTCCTTGTGCTCGACCCCTTCCTTCAGCCGGGCCGCCGTTGCCGTTGCCGCTGCTGCTGCTGGAGGCACCGGCGCTACCGTCGCCACGGCCGTTCTCCTCGGCTTTCGACGGAGAAGAACGCATCGGCGACGACGCTGATTGCGGCGCCGGCGCCGACGCGTTTCCTGAATGGTCGCGACGAGCTCCGCCACTGCCGTCATCCCCGCCGCCGCCAACACCGCCACCGCCACGTCCACCGCCGTCGTCGTCGCGCTCTCGCTTCTTCCCGGTGTCCTCACCTTCCGTTGCCGGTCCCGGTTCGTGCGAGAGCGGCGACCTACGTGGCTGCCAACCGACCGCCGGCTTCCAACCCGGCTTATCCGTGGGGCTGCCGCCGCCGCCGTACGGTCTCGTAGGGGACGGTGCCCCGGCGGTGTGCTCGCTGCCCGCCGCCGCCGGGGCGGGGCGAGAATGGACGTCCGCGCGCGACACGTTGGAAGGGGACACGGCTCTCCACTGGCCTGTCTCTCCCCCACCGCCGCCGCCGCCCCCACCGCCGCCGCCGCCGCCGGTGTGCCACTGACTGCGTGGAGGGGAGCTGCCGCCGCTGGCGCCGCCGCCCCGCGTTCCCCCCTCCCGGCCAACGGCGGTGCTGTCACTGATGTTCCTTTCGTTGGCCGCGCCCATGTGCCTCTCGGTGACGCCGCCGCCGCCGCCGCCTCCCGGCTTACCCTCCAGGTACCGGGGGGGATCGTTGCTGACCGAGATCGGTCTACCGCCACCCCCATCCGGAACATAGGGTTGACGCGCCGACCACCCGGCCCCGTCTATCCGGCGGTACTTGCCGGGGTAAGGGTGGAATCGCTCATCGCCACCGCCGCCCCGCGGCGACACGAGCCGTCCACGGCCCGCCCCGCCACCGCGGTACGTGCCATACATGCCGCCATCCTCGGCCTCGTGCTCCTCGTAAGCGAGGCCCGCCGCCGCCGCTGCCGCCGTCGCCGGTCCCCTCGGTGGCGGGCCGCCCCCGCCCCCACCGCTGCGGCCTCCCCGCCCGAGTCCGACCCTGCCCCTGTAGTGCTGGTAATAGTCACCGGCGCCATACCCAGCGGCGGCGGCGGCGGCGTCGCGCCCTGCCCATGAGGTCGGCATCGGTTCCCCGGATGAGCCCACACCAACTGCTCCGCCGGCACCGGCGCCCGCGACGCCGGGGGCTCCACCGCCGGCGCCGCGGCCGGCGCCGCCGCGGCTGGAGACCGGCCTTACGTCGAAGCCTTCCGCCTCCTCGTCCCGGCGGTAGTCCACTGCTGTCGTTGCCGAGGCGGCGTGATGTCGTCCGCCCCCCCTGCGGTTGGGGTACATCTGCATGAGTTGCGCGCCCCCTTGCTGCTGCTGCTGCTGCTGCTGCTGAAGAGGGTGTGCTCCTTTCCTTCCCTTCGGCCCCGACTTTTGCCGCTGCGTTTTAACATTTTGTTAATATGCATGCAGGATTTTTTTTTCGCGTGATCAGACATGTGCACTTTCAGAGACGGGCGGGTTGCGGTGGTGGCGGTCAGAGGTCTCGAGGGTCTCCTGGTGGTTCTTTATTCTCTTGATATGATACAATAAATCCATCTCTATCTACAGAAAGAGGTCTAAGATAGACTACGGTGGTTCTTGCACCGCCAGAATATTCGATGGGGTCATCGGTCATCGGACCTCCGCGTACGTGGCGGGCAGGTATTTATGTGCTGCTGTACTTTTGCATGCACAACAATTCAGAAAGTGGCCATTTCTTCGCGCCGTGGCCTGTGCCGCCGCACACGAGCCAGTACCACCGCCGAAATGAAGCAAAGAGTGCAGCGCTGGGCGGCCGGCAGGCTTGGTGGCAGATGAAAAGCTCCAACGTGCTTCAACCACGACCGGACAAACAACAGAGGCGGGAGAACTATTTACCCCGAAATCTGACCCAAGGCCCGGGCAGTACTTTGTGTGCCACGTTCAACCGTAAATTCCCGCTCGTAATCTCTTCCCGCAAAACGTGTGCGGCACGCGAAGGACGGACAGCTTTGCGGTGCCCAGCGAGCGCTGCTGCTGCTGCTGCTTCGTCACCATCCGCAAGCTCTGGTGCTGAAGGACACACGCTAGTGTAGATACAATTGACACATGGTACTAGACACAGGGAAGGCAAGCTGGCCGCTGAAAACAGATGAAACTGCAAGATAGGGAGGCAACGATAAAAAAAAGAAAAAGAGGCATTATTATTATGGACTGCTGCTTGAGGTAACGGACAACGGACCATGGGTCCTTGGGTTTGTTCCAATTTTCGAGCCCACCCAGGCACGGACGTGCTGCTGCATGAATACCCAAGGGTGTAGGCTGTGCCCGTGTGCAGCTGACTGTGTGCATATCCAGGGGCACAATGGAAAGATCGCTGAAAAAGATTCTACTTGCGTGTATCGTGGGCAGATTCATCACGGGCGATTGCCCCAATCTACGAACCGAACCTCTTGGTCTCTTGGTGCGTGGCTCTGGCGCAAGACATATTTTGTGCATTCCTCCGACCATGTTGGGGCTTTAGTAGAGAGCAGGCACGGTTTTCCAAGATCGCCGCCGCCATGTGCTGTAGGAAAAACGGTGGCTGAGCCCTAGCTAAGTCCTACAATGTGTTGACAGCTGTGGCATCTCGCTGCGCTGCTGCCGCTCGACTTTCAAAGAACACCTGTGGCACAAGGCCTAGCGCCGGCCGGGATGACGGACTCCGCATTTCTTTAATTCTCCACCCGCCGAGTACCGAGTGTACCGAAGTGCGGAGCAAAGGGAGGATCTACGGATGTTTGGGTATTGGGGTCTCTCGGAGAGATGGTGCATCGAATGTACCACGCGTGGCATCTAGCGGTAGGGTTAACGGGTGAAGGCAGAACATGAAAGACGACTTGACGGCCACAGGGTTCAACGGCCATACGCGCATGCGTTCTTTTCCCGCAAAGAAGACCAAAATAGTGGCGGCGCCGCGAGCAGAGGCGGCGGTGGTCTAGAGTTCAGAGATAAGGCGGCAAAATAATGAAGGTTGGTGCCCCTCATCCCGCCGCGTGGAAGCTTGGCCAGGCCTGGCCTACAAAACACGCGGTACCTACGCTCGCAAAAGAGAGACCTTCTGGTGGACCACGAGAACGTGATGTGCCATGGTCTGGTCCCTGCCGCGGCAATGGCTTGACGGCGGTGAAATGTTTCAGCCGCTGCTGATTCGATTCCTAATTTTTTATCCGCGACATTGAAAAAACACGAGTTGCTTGACGTTCTTGACGCAGCAGCCATTAGAGGAAGAGCACGCACTCCACAGCAGTACTGGCTACTGCCAACAGCGACACTGTCCTAAGTTTTGGGTAGACCGTGAGCACGAGCTTACCTCTCCGTAGACGCACGTCAGGCCCTTCTTACGGCATAGCGAGCACTGCGGCTGCCCATCACAACGCCGCTTGGCAAGCGAACAGGGGTCGCACTGCACCAAGCACACAAATACACCGCAGCAGCAACAGCAGCACACACGCACAAACGGGAGCGCGAAAGCTTAGCAGCAAAGCGGCATACAGGCACGCTCGAGATCGTCTCAGCAGCATTCACACCCATGACACGTGGTCCAGACATCCCTCTCTCCCAGCAGGGTCTCTGTCCGCAGCAGACCCCTTCGTGCCTCAAAACACACAAAGCATACGACCAGCCCACAGATATTTCGGCGGGTGGACTATCCGTCAACGATGGGACACCAGGTTCGCATGATTGCCCGCCACCCACGCGATCCACCACCAGCCCCGCCTTCGGCGTTTGGGCGAGCAGAATCCCTCTTCCCCTCCCCGTCCGCTAGCCTCCCATCGTTGTCTCTCCTTCTTTCCACCTCTCCCTTGCTCCGAAAACGGCGGTTCTTAGTTGCAGATCAAGATGAAAAAAAAATCAAGACAGAACGCAACATTACACAAAAAAAACAAGGAAGTTGTCCCTCTGTCCTCTCCCTACCGATTTTCGAAGCCGCGGCGTGTTGGTCGCAGTCCTCTCTCTCCGAGTGCCGCCGGTGCCAACCCGGCGTGGCCCCGCCGTGCCTCCAGGCTCCATGCGCTGCGCTTGCTGTGCTGCGGGTGCTTTTGGGAACCTAACGACCCGCAATAACCCCGCGCGGAAGGTAGGTTTGGGAGGGGATGTGTGTTACTGGCGTGTTCCGAAGGTGGTGTGCGGCGCCGTCTCCTCTTTCTTGTTGGTCTCTTTTTTTTTTTTCGGGGAGTCTGCCCCTCCCAAACATACTGGTTTCAGTATGTAACGGCCCGAAACCAAAACGTTCTTATCGCACATCGCTGCTGGCCTGTGATGCTCCAGTGTTCTGTCTCTGTTGTGGTCACTTTTCCGCAATATTGGATTTTGATTTTTTTCTCGCGGAGTCTTTTTTTGGTCTTTTTTCGCGACGTGGCAAAGGTCGCGATGTTCGCCAGCATTGATTGGCCCTGATGACCGCATACTACCTAATAAAGGTTCAAGAGATTTCGCTCCAGTCTCCTGCTTCCGCGTGGGTGCTATCCTCTGGGATGTTACCCGCCCTCCCTAGGCTTCCAACTTCATCCTATTCCGTCACACCACCACGCCAACAAATCGACATACTACTGTATAGGTGAAAACTCAACGGAAGAAGAGAAGAAGAGCAAGCAAGTGTGCGGATTTTTTGCGGGTACAACAACAGATCAACAGATCCACGGGGCAAATGATATATTTATTTGTTGTCGGAACTCTAACCAGAATCGAATGAGAGTTGTTGTTGTTGTCTTCACATTAAACTCATGTCAGTGTGGCTAATCCCAAAATCTTATCGCAAAGACGTGGTCCGTGGTCACAAAAATGCTAGAGCCATCATCATCAGACAAAAAAAGGGTACAGCAAGCCCGAAGAAGTTTACAGGTCCTGTACATCCCTGCAGCACGTTTGCGTGTGTGTGCCCAAAACTGAACTACATTCGACTACAGCAGCAGCATCATCCCCAGAGTCCCACACTTCAACCAATAATGGATGTTTTGTCGACTACAGCGTACAGTTGTCTGGAGTGGTGTCAGTACAAAAACACCATGCATGGCACAAGTTCGGGGCGCGCAACTAACTGCTGTGTGAAGTGCTGTCAGAATGCGTCCGTGGACGTACATACATTACATGCAGTGAAAAAGAAAGAGTGCAACAGCAGAGGAGTGAGGTTGCGTACTGCACAGACAGGGCTGAAATGGTCCCACATCACACACACACGCCATGATGCATAACATTGCAAGTAGACCCTATATCATCTCTCTACCTCGCTCCCTACAGTACATCCCGTCATCTGTTGTATGCATATTTTGCATGATATATGCACAGGGAGGGCAAGCACAGGCTAATAATATAGTAGTACTTCGCGCACTACGAAAAACAGTTCCGTGTAGTTAGTTGTTGACGCAAACGTCAGTTGACGCACAGAGAGGCGTATGCATACATACATACATGGAATCGGAAATACACTGCTGCTGCATGCTGTGTAAGTACTACAGCAGCAGTACCTCTGACTTGTAAATAGGAGCGTTCATATAGGAACAACACGGAAGGAAAGTATAGTCGACCTTTGGTTGTCCTGATACCCGCGCCTTAGATAATAGTGACGAAGTTTTTCCCAGGTCCCAGGTCCCACGCGTGTGCAGTTCAGATGTTGTTCAACAAGAATCACGATTAAAAAATGCAGTGGAAGTACGAAGCACTGCCGCCAAGGTTCCTCAACGACGATATGACGGAACGAAGCGATTATGCGAACGTATGCATACGGGGTTGACATATGCATGCGAAGTCAGCAAACCGTATCGGATGAAGGCTGGGAGGAGCTGAACGAGTGAGAAGTAAGCAAGCTGAGAAGGGTGAATGAAGGTTGTCTCTAAACGTCCTGATCCACTAATTACTAGAAGCAAAGTATCGCGGCCAACAGACAGCGTGAGCGGGGGTGGCAGCGGCGGCAGTTGTTTAACTCAAAAGAGGCCAGGGAGAGTCTTGGCGGGGGCAGGTTGGTGCGGTAGCAGCAGATAATTCTTCCCGCTTGATGAGGGTGTTACAGGTCAGCCATGAGTTGATGCGGTCGTCCTTGATGACAGCCTATGACGGCCAAGAGAAGAAGAGCACCATTCCCTGTAACGTCAAGGATGGGGAAACGAACGCAAATTATTAGCGTTGCAGGGCCAGAGAAGTAGGCAATAGGCTTGCCAGGATTGGCAGCTGATCCATTTCCATCAAGACTCCATCTCCATTGAGGGGCTGATGACAGGCTCGAGTTATCACACACAAAGTCCTATTTAGTACAGTGAGCCGCGGAGCGCGAAGCTCAATATTTTTTCCCTTCATTTTTCAAGAGGGAAAAAAAGGCTCTTACAATATCGGGCTCTTTCAACCATCAGGCTGTAGAGCGACCCTTCCGCAAACACCATCGGGGAAGGGAACGCCAATAAATTATCGCCTTTTTTAGACGAGAACGACGTCTATAGAGCACCGATATACGATCTGCTGGGTTGTGAGGAGGAAGCTACATAGTGAGGGCACTCATCCTTCACACCGGTTTCGTCGCGCTCCGACAACATACGGCCGTGCTCTACAGGCATTTGTCCCCAAAATAATCGGATATTTTTACTGTGGAGACCCCGGTTGATTGAGCGGCCCCTAGTGTCACGACGAAATATGGTCGCTATTCAGGGCATGTCGCTAAATAAACCGGGACCCTCAATGGTATAGCGGTCGCTAAACCGGGAAATAGCGCAATTTTCGTGGGACTAAAGAGGCCTTGTTGCAAAAATATTCTTGACCGGGTCATGTATGCGTCGTACAGTTAGCGCCCGCAACTAAGAAAATTTTATTAAGAAATTAAGAATATTTTATTAAGAAATAGAGGCTCACTTTCCCACGACATTTAAGAAAATAGGGCTAAGAAATATGGCTCAGCCTGGGTCACACAATAAGAAATATCTCAATGAGAAACAGCGGCGACCGCTGCCCTACTACGTAAGAAACGAGGGGTTACCGGTGGAGTGTGTCGAATAAGAAACACCCCGTA
Source organism: Ectocarpus siliculosus (assembly GCA_000310025.1). Classification (NCBI taxonomy): domain Eukaryota; class Phaeophyceae; order Ectocarpales; family Ectocarpaceae; genus Ectocarpus; species Ectocarpus siliculosus. The sequence goes on from FN649749.1 coordinate 2,906,381, forward strand.
GCTCCTCCTATCTCTCGCTCTTTCCCCCCTCTCCCACTCTCTCCCATGCATTATTAGTGGGACGAGAGGGGAGTGTGTTTATTTTGCGGCGCCCCCTCCGGTCCCCTGCCGGCTCTGGCGCTCTCTGGCGCTCCGGCTCTAGCATAGCACACCAGACAGGCTGCGAACCACGATATGCTGTCTGCTGTACGGTTTCGACGGTGCTCTCCGCCAGCTCTCGTGAGCAGAGAAAACAAGAAATTGCCGATATAAGAAATTCAGCAGGATTTGGCGGCACGAAAAAATACTTGACACAAGAAATTGAATGACATACGCTGAGTTTATAGCCCACAAGAAGAATTCGAGGCTGGACCTGAAATAAGCGTTTCTTAATTGCGGACGCTAACTGTATTGCAGCAGTCACATGAAGGTAGAGGAAAGAAGAAGCACCTTAGGGTGGACAACCGGGGAGTAGTTCCTCTACGGTATGCATTCTAATCAACCAGCAAGCTTGTTGTACCCTCCGAAGTTTATAGGAAATATCTCAACAACAAGCGTACAGAGGGTGCCTTGTGTCTTTTTGTGTTCCTGCATGCTGAACAATCTGTCCCTACATGTACAATAAACAAACACGTAGAAGTCCGATCTGCGAATGATTGAAAAAACAAAGGCGGAAGAGGGGGAAAAGTTATGGCAACGTCCCCAAAAACACAAAAACGAAACACCCCTGCATGGAACGGAGAAAGTTCGTGAACGCCCAAGCGGCAAAGAACCTCGCGCTGCTAGTGACTTCATTCTGCTACTTTCGCGTGTTACCGATCATGTTTAACTCAACATGTCTCTGATGTCCATCTGTCGCGCTGGTTTCGCGGAGTGTGCTTCGATGAACAGCATCTTTGCCTTGCCAAGATGGTACGCTGCCTCGCTTAGTCCACGACTCCTCACACTCTTCAAGCGATCCAAAATGCGACGAGAACTCCGAGTAGGGCGGCGGCGCCATCACTTCCCCACCCCCCGCACCGCCAACTCCCGTCCCATCTACCTCGGTTTCTCTTTTTCGTTTTTTTGGGTTCGAGACGGGTGGGGAAGCCTGCATGCTCTTGGATGCACACTCGTGGCAGGTACGGTGATGCCATCGAGAACCTCCATCTCCCCACACATCTCGTGCAGGGTCCACCGCAGCAACCATGGCAAACATGCCCCTGGGGTGCTCGCAGTTCCACATCCGGCTCTTTGCACAACTCTCCATTGGCGCACGGCATGTTTCGTGTGTGTACGTGTCCCGCGGTCTTTGTGTCTTTGTGTGTGGAGGAACGCGGGGTCTCTGCAAAATTTGATCCGATGGTCGCTATTGCCCGCAGAAAACAGCCCAGTATGTCGCTATTGAGGGTTCGACCGGTTTAGCGACCACATGGATGGTCGCTAATCCGGGGTGCAGCGGTGTCACGAGATTTTGGGGTCGCTAAACAGGGCATGTCGCTAAACAGGGGTCGCTAAACCGGACCCCCCACTGTACCCTCGTCCCCGGGAGTTGGACGAGAGGTAAAGGAACACACACGCAACAGTTTCTCGGTTCAAACCAGGAGAAACAGAGGAAGCACTCAGCTAAACACGCAACACCGCTAGAAGGGGCCAGACAGCACTGGCGAGGGAAGGGAGCGATACACACAGCTCGTGGCGGATGTCATCGTCATTACTGTTGCTTCGGTACGTGGGGAGGGATCATCGGTACTGCTGCTGTAAACCAACCTACTTTGTGCCTCGGACAAAACAAATAGAAACTGATCTTAACAGGCAGACGAGTCGGTTTTTTTTGCAGGCTATGCCAGACTCTCGTGCTCGCAATTTCTAGGCGTCCTGCCGCCTCCTGGTTGGTGTTACTTACCACACAAGTTGGAGCACGGACACAGCTCGTGGTGGATACATTTGTTATTGCTGTTGCTTCGGTGTGTCGGGAGGGGTCACCTGGCAACAAAACCGTGCCAAAGGTAAAAACAATGCACAAGAGAGCCTTTTTGGTTCCAGGCCCCAGGGTGTTATTCTCGCATGCATGCACCGCCGAATAAGAAAGAAAGATAGATGGGAGTCGTTGCCATTACGGCAGCAGCAGCAGCAGCAGCACTACAAGTTCATTTGTGTCTGTGCCAGTACGATCGTTTGGCGGTACTGCTGTTGTAGCACAGGAGAGAATGTGTTGTGCGGCAGATTGGTTCAGCGGGAGCGGGTACAAGATAGTGGAAGATCCGTTCGAATATAATCCCGCCAGTACTTGAACTGCGCGGTCTGAGTTGCCTGCCGCGTTGCTGCCTGGAAGCAGCGCGTCTCGCACCTTGCACACCATCGCAGATAGCCAACTGCAAGGTATTGAGTCGTCACCCGCGGCTCATTTACCCCGTATCCAGTTATCCTTGAACACAGACCAAAAGAGTGACACATGAGAGTCTAAGGCATAGGATCTCGTGTATCATCCAAACCATAGATGCACACCCTAAATGATATCCATACCACGGACCCCCGACTCTCCGCAGGCCTACTAAGGGCCTCTAATAACGTTAAAAAGTTGTACCTAAATTGAGGCCCTGCTAAAAATAAGTTTGGGGGGGGGGGTGCCGGGGGCCAAAGACGCTGATTGGTCAACACCAAAAAACACGATGATGCTTTCTCTGCCCGGAAAAGCGGGGCTTCGATAATCGGTGCAGCAAAAAACAATTGTAAATTGAATAGCTTTTTGCTGAACCAAAGTACCCAACTTGCACTGCGCCCCTTTTGCACCCCCCATGATGAGCTGAACTCGTGCTGGCGTTTCCCCTGACGGGATCGCATGTGACACACTAGCCGTGCGGCACCCACGCGAATCGCCCACTGCCCGTTGCTGGGAAATAGCTGTGTTGCAATGATTCTGTGAACGTGCCAACTTTTTCGCGCTGGTTGGGTTGCTGTGGAGGTTGCTCTCCAATATGTGCGATGTCAATAGTCAACGGCCGGTTGTGTGCAGCGAGACGGTCCAAACAACAGTTTGTAGAGCAAGCCTGAGGATGAGGCTTGGGCCGCTGGCACCGCCTGCTGATGCTTAGCTTCGTGTGTGTGCTGATAAGTATATTTTTACAGCTCCCGTGTGGTGACGTCACCTCGCATAGGGATTCCGCCGCATTTGGGTGTTGCTGAACCTCGAAGTAGCAAAATTACGTTAAAACGACGCAAGGCCTTTTTGGCCAAACACTCAATTAGGTCCATCGGAATTGGGTCCTCAATATTGGTGCAACTTTTTAACGATAAAACAGGCCCTAACATGTGACTACCATTGGGGGAGTTGGGTGTGTTTGTGGTACTTGGATATGAGTCCGATGTGTGCTTCCTCTGTGGGAGATACGTGTATAGGAATTATGTGTGGGTTGGATAGTATGCGGCTGGGGCCCAAGTGCGGCCCCCCCAGGAGAGCACATGCTGATGTGCTCCGGTCACTCGTCTGAGGGGTGAGCGCTACATACTGTTGTAGTGGTGCATAACCCGCTCGCCTGAGGGGTGAGCAATCCATGTCCTGTGATTTAATACAGGATGGCTACGCCGTTCCTGGAATAACTTAGCACCCAGTCTCAACACCAACTGCTGAGGGCCGTAGTGGCGCCTCGAACAGGGTGCAACGCGAGAGAGGCGCAGACCGGCAAGAAGTAGAGTACGCTTCAGTCCGATGCATCGCGTTCCCTGACTCGAAATAAAGAAAGTTCGACCTAGAGGAATAATAGCGCCATTCAGCAAGCAAATACTCCGTGGTGCTATCTGGCAAACAGGTGGTCAGGTACGTACCCTCTACAGCACCATCGGGCTGCCTAGTCAAGTGCTACCTCGGATAACTAAGCTGGCAAGTTTCCTTCGGGTGTCTGGTTCAACGCGAGCAGCTAGCGACATGAACCTTACAGCAAGACCCATGAGCAGCAGCACAAAAGTCTCGCCGCACATCTGTTCTCGAGTCCCTGTATCTCTCTTTCAGCGCTATTTGACTACATATATTGTGAGTGTAAGCCTATTCGCGTGAAATTATACTGCATCCGTATCTCTACTTGTCATGCGAAGATAAACTCAATGGCCGTCAGATATGAACGAGCGCAGCTAGGATCACTTTAAACGCAAGGTACTCTTCGAAGCAAGAAATACTACAGATAGGCTACAGGATGCGCACATCTGGTGGACGTACCTCGCGTGGATGGAATTTGGAACCTGCTCATACTCCCCATCGCCACCGGTAGAGCACATGTCCAGATATCGAGCAAGGTCTTGATCCAATGGGTGGCTCGCCCTGCGATCCCGAACGCCGTTGTCCTTGAACATCGTCGGGATTCACCGCCTCCGCGTGGAATACCAGAAGCAGCACACCAGCGATTTGGCAATCGCAGATCAGCAAGCGCTCTCCTCTTCGCTGTTGCCGCCGGTGCCGTTACTAGCGCTGCCACCGACTGCTTTAAGCCGTGGGTTCTGGGGACTCGAAGAGCATTGAATGCGAGCAGGAAGGCAGGTAAGGCTGGAGAAGAAAATGACGCAGTCGGAGGGCCACTGCCTGAAGAAGAGAGAAACAGTCTAGAGAGGCAGGGTAATAGTGGCTGCCAAGAGAAACCCTCTCCTACTACAACCCGAAAGAAACATTTGTCTCATGCAACTTTAGGACCGACCAGTGCCAGTAGGCCTCTCGCGTACAAGTAGAGTCTGGGTTTGGGAGGGAGCCACACTGCTATATCGAAGGGGCATCCAGGAGAGAGCGCCATACTGCGCTGCTGCTGCTAAGCATAAAAACACTTTCATAAACACAAAATACCTGGGATTCAAAGCCTGGCAGCAGAAGCACGCACGTTGCTAAACTGCTACAATGTGCAGCAGTTCCGACAGCAGTCCAACAACTGGGGGCGGAAGGCTACCCTGTAGCTCAACCTCGTTTGTTTGGGGAACTATCAACGAAAGCTTCTAGGAAGTACGTCAATCTGGGGCACGCAGTCAGAAACGAGCACAGCATGCAGACCAGTTGCAGCAGGTTGCAAAGGGCAAGCTACCGTCGATCCGTCGAGGGTGCTTCGCGGGGAAATTTGCGCCAAGACCATCACCGACGATGGCATCGCTTCCGCTGTCCCCCAGGAGCAGAAGCACGCCTACATCGAAAACCTTAACACTTTTGAGGTATACCAAGGGCAGAAGGGGGTGGGTGTTTTCTGGAGCTCCTGATACCGGCATGACGTGCGTGAGAGGAAACTCAAGCGTGAATCTTACGGGCTGTGCATAGCAGCACATGGACAGCAGTCTCAGCTCGAGTGCTACTTGGAAAAAACATGTTGGGCCTACTACCTATTCCAGTACTTCGAAGTACAAAGCAGCACACAACGCAGAACTTCTTTCGGCCGCCGCCCGGACTGCACTGGCGGCTACCGCCGAGCCCGCTGTAGCAGAGGACACCAACGGCTACTTTTAATCCACCGGGGGCAAGAGAACAGCAAGCTCAACTCACCACGGGTAAGTGACGGCGGGATCAGGAAGTTTCGCCTGTGCTCATGACTGTTGCCGAGATGACGGTGAGGTGCGCTGAACTCACGGCGGCAGCCACGCCATGCCGTTGGCGAGACAAGTGCCAGCCCGCCGGTAGAGACCAGCTAAGTGCCATATGCAAACGAAAGAGAAGAGAGAGACAGTGAGCGGGTCGGCCATCGAGACGGCGATCCCTGCGGCGATCGGCTATGCCGCTACATGCGTGCTCCAAGCTCCCCTCCTGCTCCAAGTTCTCCCCAGAGAACCAGGCGATGTTCAGAACCGGTTCCGCCGTCTTTGTCGTAATTGGCAGTCTGACAGTCTCCCCACACCAAGCCCTCGCAAGCACGTCCATCTGCACACATCTCACTCCCCTACTGCTGGTCGGTGCACTCTCCAGCGGTTGCCATGACTTCCCAAGGTGAGAGATGTTGCGTTGGATTGAGGATGAAATGGCAGAAAAGGCATCACTTATTTTAGCAATTTCAGTGGATGGATGCACCTATTATTTTCGAGGTAGTGGGTTGCCTTCGACCTCCCGCCCTCGATGATTTCAGTCGGAGGGACAGACGTCTAATTTTTCCAAGCACAACTGTTACAGAAGGGGTACGGGGGGGACATGCCACGGTTTCCTATCTCATTTGTGGAGAGGATGGTTGTTTGCCTGTAGCAAAGTGGACAGCTCTCGTAAGAGCAACAAGTTGCCTTACAGTTTTTCGAAGCGTTCGAAGTGCTCTTGGTGGCCTGGTGGCCCCTCTGAAACATTGCAATCGCCGACTGCGGCTGTTCGTATATGTCCGTCCATGTTGTGTGAGCTCCAGAGTCCAAAGAGTGTTGTCAATGGCATGTATTAGATCGTAGGGGCGACATCAGAGAGGAAGAGGAGGGGAAAGGAGGAGTGCCAAGCCAAAACCGGTAGAAAGGGGGGGCCGCAACTTGTCTCCCAAAGTCTCTATTAGCGTGTCCCTCAATGCCATTCCCATCTGCGATGTATACGAAACCACCAGTAGTATCGGTACAATCTGACCAATTCCACGCAAGAACATCCTCCCTTGGGTATTCACGCTACAGACTTAACCATCCGTGCGTCGAAGCATATCCAGAAAAACACCCAAACCAACGCAAATCAAAAACAAGGGGAAACCCGCCATCGGATCAAAACCCCTTCTGAAACTCAACGTCTCCACGCCGTTCATATCAGGAATGATTCCAACGGCCGTACTGCAACATCAAGGCAAGACACACTATCATATCACCGCCCTCACGGCTCGCTCTACACGCCTACGGGCGGGTGACTTGGCAAAATCCAAATTTGCGCAAAAAAAAAAAAAACGACAACGTCCTCACCACCCCTTGGCGAGGCTGTACGACAAGCTTGACCAAATAACCACAAACAAGCACCTGACATATATTCTGCTGTCTGCATTCCAAACGTAAACACTCATAATGTACGCCTTATACCCTCCCTTGCCCAACAAGCTGCTTAGCAGTTGGGGACGACTTCATACGCCCTCTCTAGTGCGCCATTCAACGTGCGCTCTCTACCCTCCCTGGGGAGGCGCTTTTCCTTTCTTCGCTACCTAGAACAGAGGTGACCCCGATGAGATTCCTACTCCCGGGACATCTTTATTTCGTTCGATGGTCTTATCCACCAGACTACTCAGTCAACTGACTGCCCTAGAAGCACATACACACGGCGATCATCAAGAATTCGCTTTAAAAAAACAGAACAATGATACAGCATGCCTCCGTACGTGGAAATACGACCAATACCTCAACCAGAAGAGTCAGTTCAACAACATCCGAGAGTCCAACAACGCCAGCCGTAATCAAATACCTGCTAGACCGAAATAGTTCCACCTCAAACATGAAGCTGCATCTAATATCTGAATGCTACCGTCTCTGCTCTTTCTTTCCGGTGAGACTGCACTATTATCGAAGCAAGACAAACGCACGTTGCATTCTTGCATCAAGAGTGGACGACCGTAAACCTGTCAAGTTGCAGAATATCTCCAGACCAGGCGTGAACTCTTCAAGCCTAAAAATCTCCGAAACGAATACGAACGTCGTCACCCTCCCGTATTCTGCGATCACAGGTAATAAACAAGTATTGACTCCGCGAAACTCAAGCATGTGGACGGTGGGAACATTTCACCCTCGCATCTCTCACACAGCAACAAACAGCAACTTCTTCAAACCTTCCAAAGCGCCTCTCCTGCGACTACTCCGTGAAAGACAAACGCCCATCGTTGCATGACTCCACATACAAGAAAACTAGAATTCCAGTACCAACCAGAATTAACAGAATTGTGGTGCCCGCGACCGCGCCGCTCAGCTGATCCCTTTTCGCTTCCCCTCCCCACCCGCCCACACCCGATGTTCCTCGGCGTCCCGATGTCCATCGGTGTAACGGCGTGGCGAAAAGGCACACGACGGCTTTGTCGTGTCTTTAGGGTCGGTCTTAACGAAGAAATCAGATCTCGAAATCACATTTCGATATAAGCATAAAAGAGTCGGATCTACCCAAATCCGGACAGAAATGGCCTGTGTGTCTTAACGGGAGATCTGCCGAATGGAAACGAATCTCTGCAATCCACCGCGAACAACCCGAGAGGTCCGCCGCTTGCCAACTGCCAGATTGCTGTTGTGACGTACTGTTATGACGTGGCCACACCACATGGGGAGTTATCGCTCCCGACAAGCACACACAAACGCGTACATGGCCTCTGTGCGGTACTGACACATGGCTATATGCATGTGAGACTTTGAATCGAGCCTCGTCCGACGGAAAGACGCCAATTCGTCTGTGCATTTGAAGTTCGACAACCCACGGGAGGTTGCCCCACAGACCAACACATCCCACACACGTTTTTTTTCGGCACCAGTCACGTGCAACAACGATGAGCAGTAAACCTCCCTTTGGGTTGGCTTTTTGTGCTCTCTCTTTCGTCTGTGCTCGGCGGTGGATGGCGTTCGTGTGGATGGGGGTAGGTGGGCACGCGCCGTGCATGCGAGTAGACCGTGGTCCCGCAACAATGGATGCTGTTCACCCAAATCGGGATCTGATTAAATGATTTCACCTTTTTTCAAATCCCGATTTGTTTTTGGGTCGTCCTGTTTTAAGTCCTAAAGATTCAACGGGTTCCATAACATTTCAGCCAATCAACGAAAGAGTTCTGTGGATCTTCCGGTCTTATAACCGAATCTGAATGTGATTTCGAGATCTGATTTCTTCGTTAAGACCGACCCTTAGCTCCACCATTTCCATAGTTGTTGAATTGACTTTCCACCAGGCGCCCGCCAGCTGCTGATGTGGAGTGCACGCGGTGCCCTTCGCGACTTGGTAAGCTACCCTCCCTCGCACGACAGGATAGCCACGGTTCTCTGCTACCGTGCTGTGCGCGATAACTCCAACGATTTGTGTACCCCCCCCCCGGTGCTCAACAGCGAGGGTGGGGCGATGAACTGAGTCGGTGTACCAACCAAACTCGGGAGTAGTAGCGGATACTTCTCTGCTCCCATAACCCGCACCTGCGTGCGAGCGGCAGCCTTCTTGCTCCCGCTCTGCGGAGCCCCCTTGGAACTCCCGGTGGATAAGCACCACCTAGCACCGCGATCATCCAACAGCACCCCCCTTGGCACCATGTGACTTCGTCCGACGTCTCCTGAATGGAATTGTCGGTTGCTGTGGCACTATCGCTGTAGTGCCCCCAGCGGCAACGCTGCTGTATGCAGCTTTGCCAACTTCTACGGAGAGAGTCGGTGTTCTGGATTCCATCACCAAAAGCAGGGACTTCCACAGCCCGTACCAGGACGCCTTCCACGCCCGGCCTACTGCTGCTTTCTCCTCCATCAGTGTCGCCCTCCCTGACGACCACCGCGGGATGCAGCTCTAGGTTGCTGCTCGGGAGAACCACACCAGTTAGTTCCCCCGCACCTGCCACGCCCTCTTTTAGCGCCGCCGACCCCTCCTAGCCTTGCCGTTCCGACTCGGCCCTCAGCAGCGATGACAGCGTGCCCATCATCTCCTGCATCCCTGGCTCTCGTTTCCACTCGAGCCCCTGGTCTAAACCTGCGCGTCGTGTCACTCAGTAAGGTGCTTACCACCGGGCACACACACACACCCCTGCTACTGCGTCGCCATACACAGCTGAACTCGGAAGATCACGAGCGCCTCTGGAGGACACATTCTAGAATGTTCGTATATGCCCATGTTGTGTGAGCTCCAGAGTCCAAAGAGTGTTGTTAACGGCATGTATTAGATCTTAGGGGCGACATCAGAGAGGAAGGGGAGGGGAAAGGAGGAGTGCCAGGCCAAAACCAGTAGAAAGGGGAGCCCGCAACTTGTATCCCAAAGTCCCTCCTAGCGTGTCCCTCAATGTCATTCCCATCTGCGATATGCGAAACCGCCAGTATCGGTACAATCCGACCACACTACTTCCGCGCACGAACAGGGCAATGAAAATGGACCGTGGCGCACTCGCTATGATGGAGGGTACTTACGCACCCCAGCGAAAATACGACGTCTACGCGGGAGTTCATGACAGCGAAAGGCGAGTCAGGCGTGAAGCGTCAGGTGCTTACCAAAATAACATATGCACATATCTGCGTATTTTTCCCGAAAGACGCAGTCTGCGCACTATTCCTGCCAACACGTGATATAAAAATCAAGAAAATCGTTTATTGACCCACCAGCAGACGAGACCTCTGTTGATCCCGCACTCGATAGACGGTCTGAAGACGAAGCCTTCTGGGTTGTCTTCGAAAGACCCTACTTCGGGTGGATAGCAGGTGAACTGGCTCTGACTTGTTTCAATCAAGAGTTTGGAGTGTCCCTCACGACTCCCAAGTCAAACACGGAAATTTTGAGTAGGGGATACAACGTGACCGTGCCATGTATTGCAAGGAACAAAACATGATGTTGCGAGAAGCGCAAGCCTGATGGAAGTCTGTTTTGAATCAACTCGCAGCCGGGAGGGTTTGCCTTCCGACGAAGGTAGTGACTTTAGAGGAGCAGCCTAGAAGTTTTTCAGTGATTCGTTGTCAAGTGTGGGATCAACATAGTCTCGGCGGCTGTTGGGTAAAAAAACGTCGTGTTCATTGATTATTTCCGTGTTGGATGGATTGTTGCACACTTTTTGGGACAAATCTTGACGAAACATATTTGTGTGGTAAGCGCCTGACTTGTCTTTCGCTCTCATGAGCGCCGATGGCGACACCTCGCCTCTGGGGCACGTAAGAACGCCCTATGCGATGGTGCCACGTTCATTGGTGGCGGAGTAGAGGATTGCGATGTTGCAGAGGGGGCGCCAGGCCACCAAGACCACTGCCGAAAGGAAATATTTGCCAAGGGCACTGTCGAAAGGAAGAAAAGCACGCTGTCTTCATCCCATCCGTCGGTCCCCAGCCCTTCTTGGGCATATCTGTGATACATCAAAGTACAACCTATTCGCTCTTGTCCGCTGAGACCCGTGTTGGTCGGGTGGCACGGCACGGGGCAATTGTTGACAACGAAACCCGCGCACAAGCGCAACCGAGCTGCCAAGCCGAGATCCAATACTGTTGTTATCGGTTGAATTATGCGACGCAATATCGCGGGGGTGAGCAAGTACCGTCAGGGATACATCGGAATGTTCCATGAGGAGCACGCTGTGCATCCACGAAACACTTGGTGTGGGAAATGGCACTTTGTCATGGCCGATATTGGATGTTGACACCAGGCGAGGCACATGACTTCCCCCGACAGATGCAGAAGGGCTGTGTCGACAGTTGACTCTAGCCCAAGGAATGAACCCCGATCCCCCGGAGAAACTGTACAGAGCGTACAGTGTATCCATGTCATGCCTGTTGAGGAAATGGGCCTGGATTCCACTTTTGCATAACAAGTCTGCAACGCGAAATAAACATGTCATCCTTGACGATACAGGCACACGAACGGAGAGTGATAGGGTTTGTGCTCAAGTTTCGGGGTTAGACCAACTCTTAGGAAGGAAACGAGTTCGTGAGGTTTGGGTTTGCAATTGAGGAGAACAGGACATACCACTCCTTGTGGTGCTGTTATTCACCGGAAAACTGAGGTTTGAAATCCCGGTTACCCCGGAATCGCGTTGCCGACAATCCAAACGGGATTTTTTTTGCTGCGATTTGGGATTGAGGTCGTTGCGGGGGCGTTGTTGCGCGCGCAGCACGAACTGCACATTTGTTTGCACTTTGCGCCGCACACTTGTGTTTCTTGCTGTCGTTTGGGGTGTGTGGTAGTAGGCAGGTGTCGCCATATATATGATACTGTATGTAGTGATGATACAGATGAGACGTTGGACGTGTGTGTCGACTCTCTGCTGGGCATCTTGAATACACCACCAATCGAAAAGATGTCAACGAGCCAGGGTTACCGTAAGAGTCAGAGAGATGGCACCCCCGTGTTAGCGTTTTTGTGTAGCGTATTTCCCCATAACTAGGAGGGTGCGAACACCAACCGATACCTCTCAGGAAAGCCCTCGACGAGATGTTTCCAAAACTACCCTTTTCGGCAGTGGTACCCCCCTGGTTGTGGAGAAATACGCTATACAAAAACGCTAACACGGGGGTGCCATCTCTCCGACTCTTACGGTATGTGGAGAGCATTTGGTGGCGAGAGGCAAGGAGGACACCCCTTCTGTAAGGTCCTAAAAGACAAAGAAGGGCATAGAAAATGGTATTCATGCTGCTGAATGCTGTCGTTACAAGTACGCACCCGGACCTTGCCTATTTGCTTGTTGTGTGCTAGTGATGATGATGTGCTGCTCAACAACGGAGCAGGCGTGTGAATCCCTTCCGACCCTACGGCGTAGCCGCTGTCGATGTTTATCGTGTGTGGTGGTTCGAAAGGAACCAACCGTCAGTTGGTGGTCTGCCGAGTCAAAGCCAGTGTTCTCCTTTTTCCGACGATGAGGGTTGATCTCAACAATCGCAGCTGCACTCTGTTGGCCTGGGAATTTCCACCTGACCATGTGGTTTCCAGAGGAGTTGTATCGCGGCTTGCCTCGGGCAACCATGCTGGTCCTCTGCGAGTTTTTTTTTTTTTTGTGGTATTTCGTTTCCACTAGGAGTTGCAAACGCGTAAATTTCAGTCGATCACTCGTTACTACAGGCGAGAGCAAAACTCACATTACATGCATGCCACCACAGCAAATCGGTGCTGCGGGCAAAAGCACATGAGCTTTTGTTCTGGTTGCATCCTACAGCGTTCGACGTCGCACGCACCATCATCTGCGGGCGCACGGATAAACGACAGATGATGATGATGTGTGCCGAGAGCAATCCACGCGCACTTGTACATACATACGTCACATAACGCACGTTCCCTACTGCTGTGATGCCACGCGAAAACAACTTCGACGGCCCTACGCTTTTGTGAGATCTGTAGCACTTGCAATACCCTTATGAGTTCTGTGACGCTCCAATACCCTACAGAAAACGTTTGTAAACATTTGTGAACCTACCCACTACGTTCTGTGAGTTTTGTACAACCTTCGTACAAACCCGATTTGTTCTGTTGAGTTCTGTCACACTTCCGGTACCCTACCGGATACTTCTGTGAGTGCTGTGGCACTTCCCTGTACCCTACAGAAAACTTCTGTGAGTTCTGAAACACTTCCAATACCCTACCGGACTTCTGTGAGGTCTGAAACCTTTCCAAACCCTACCGGACCATTGTACTTCTGTACGATGGGTATTTTTTTTTTTTATCATTTTTTTTTTTATTCTTCACTTCAAATCAGTGCTCACAGCACTAGTGCCGTTTACTCCAACCCGTGGTCACACAGAAGAGCTTCTCTCTACCCTCCCCTCCTGCGGTACTTTACCTTCGATTTTTAATGCGAGAAGAGTTCAGCACTCTCTTCCCTCTGTGTACACACGAACTAGCGCTATCCACTAGGCCAGGAGCGGAAGCGAGAGAAAAACTCACTTTGTAAGAAAAGCTCGCTTACGCCGGGATTCGAACCCCTGACCTGACCTCTAGAAAGGTTTCGCGGATACCAACTAGACCACCGGCGCGATGGGTATACTCATGTTCGGAACCATAATCTGCGAACACAGCAGTCTGACGTCAGAACCACGACAAACTTGAAGCCTTACTTTTCAGACTTGCGGAGTTATCTCACGTGGTACGAATGCGGGCACGAACACAACTCGAACTCGGGTGCGCATGTCTGGTGAAACACAGCAGCATCAACATTAAGCAACCAGACAAACCTGTGTCGCTGTGTATGATAGCACCAAGAGGGAATGTGAATTGAGGTCTACGAGGTCTACCCATATCACCGCAGATCCTCCAAGCGGATCATCGGCCAATGCGGGTGGTGGCAGTTCAGCTACCCCAGCCACCAGAATGCGCGCACCAAATGCGCGGGCGAGGTAAAGGTAGTTGGCGCGGGAGGCGGTGATGATGCAGTCATGCCCCTAATCAGCGCCTATCTCTAACAAGAAAGGGGAGCTGCATGAAGTGTGACCGGACGTCGGGAACGCAGTCGACGACATCAACGTGCCGGGAGGCTTTGTGAGGAAAGGGGGCCGCGAGAAATCGTACATGAGTGTATGTCGAGGCGTCCAGTCGAAAGGCGACAAACACATTTTTTTTCTGTTTAGCCGACTCCGAGTGCCGCCGAAAGCGGAAGATGATCCCCTGCAAAGGCGGCGACCGCAGCAACGTCAAGTCGCACCTCAAGAATGCGCACGGACTGCAGGGGATGGGTGGCGTCGTGAAAGAAGGAAGAGAAAGGCAGTCCAACAGAGAATTGCGGATGTAGAGGGGGGCGGGTATGTATACCCCGGGTACTGTCTTGTACGAACGCTCACTTTACCCGTTAGACGGTGAGAGTTCTGCACGACATGCTTACTTACATACCCGCAATCGTCTGTTCTTTGACACTTCCGATACCCTCCAGAACGTTACAGACAAGTTCTGTGGCACTTTCAATACCCTACAGAAAACGTCTGTGAGTTCTGTGACACTCCAATACCCCACAGAAAAAATCTGGAAGCATTTGTGAACCTACCCGAAACGTTCTGTGGGTTCTATGTAAGGCTTTCTCACAACCCCGATTTTTGCTGTGGAGTTCTGTAACACTTCCCATACCTACCCGATAGTTCTGTGAGTTCTGTGACATTTCCCGATACCCTACAGAACTTACAGCCCCTACAGAACATCCCCTATGTTAGAAATGTATTGTAGAGCATCGATAAGTTACCATCATTCATCATATAGTCTACATGGTCTAATTGTCGACAAAGAACATATAGATGTGCGCGCGCGTAAAACAAGAACAAATGTACGCCGATCGAAAACCCGGCGGAGCAGCCTGGCGGGGCAGGTGAAAACGAAGTGTGCCTGTCGCTGGCGGGCTAACCCCGGTCTCGGAGTGGGTAACGTATACTTCAAGTAGATTCGAATTTGATGGCAGGTAGGCGCTATACTCGCGCGCTTGTTCGAGATCCGGAGTGGTTGTACAAGGGGTGCATGGATGGATGTGTTCCGACGAGGAAAAGAGAGAGTCATCAATCATCAAGTTGTCGAGTTGTTGATGTGCGTGCGAAAAGCGGCGGAGCATACTTCCGCGTCGGGAGGTTAAAACGATGTGGCCCAACCCTCTCGTTGGCAGGCGATATTGGTAGACACGCAGTTATTCCAGCGTCGAAGGAGATGTCAATCCAGCTGTAGATTGGACGGGACATTATCTTGGTGGAGGATAGGCAACGTTTAGGAACAAATCCATCGAGATCGGAGCAATTTGGTGCCGGAAGCACCTGCTGCATGCTCGTGTTTCGTGCTTGAGAAGGCCGGTCACGGACACAGCTAAACGTACGCAGGAGGCACCAATCAAGCGGAACCTTGCTGAGGGCGTCTGAAGTAGTGCAGGACGGCCGATGGTCTGATTCTTCGTGCCCCGGGCGTTCGGCTCAGAAAAGTGCGTGGTTCGGAGCTTCGGAGTGAACGTGACCATTGATTCACATTTTCTTTTGCCGTTCTGTGGGACCTCTAGATGCTGTACCGGTCTCGTAGAGGAATTAGTTTCCTTCGATAAGAGTTGGCCTTAGACCTGTTGCCCCAGCATTGCTGAGAATGGTGGTGGGGAGCTTCTTGCCTTGCGTAGTGACTTTGTTTCACGAATGACCCCAGCTGCATGCAACAGACTCCCTTTATCAACATTGAATGCGAAAAAACAACTTGTCTGTTTTTTTTCGTTGTCTTGTAGCGGCCTACCTGAATAGTGCGTGTGCCCCCAACTCCACCAATTTTCGCAGGAAGGTCGCCAAAGATGAACAGAGGACACGAACAGGTGATCGATCCAGGGACACCTCTTCGTGTGTTTACCAAGCGCTGCTGTTGGCATTTAATTGTGGGCCGTTACTATCGACTACCTAGCTTGCCTGTCTCTAACTTTAATCATGTAGCCGCGCATCAAGGACCCGTCCCAAGGCCCACAACACGTTTTCGTTGACGTGCCTGCATGCGTACCTGCCATTAAACATCTCAGGACGAAGCAAGAGCCTGCACGCCTTCATCGTCGTCTTGAACCGGACATGCGATGGGGACAAGCGGTGGTATGCGTCTACGCTGGAGCTGCAGCTTGTATCGCTGGAATTTTGTGGCGCGTGCAGACATGTGCCGACCTTGCACGTATGTGTCTATCCACAAACTCCTCGGAGCTTGTGGTCTCTGCGCACATCGCCTACCACAGCCGACAAGCGCAGTCGAGAGGGTTGCATCTCGAGTCGCGTGCCGGCTGTGCAGGCTCTCGGTTTGACGTGGGCACTTCCGATGGAGCGTCTACAGCAGAGTTCTGCCATTGAGCAGCGGTCAGGATCAGAATATCGGCAGATGAACGGGCATACATCTGCAGCAAGCCTAGGATCGATTTTTTTGCTTCAAAGGCTCAAATGGATGGTATTCGACTTGGATACGCTCGTGAGCATGGAACCGTGGCCGGCCTCCCGGCAGCATCTATCGTTTGGAGATGACTTCAACCATCCCATCGCCGAAGTCGTATGGCCGGCCTCTCTGCAGCAGCTAGAGTTTGGAGCTCACTTCAACCAGCCCATCGCCGAAGTCGCATGGCCGGCCTCCTTGCAGAAGCTGTCCTTTGGACTTGCCTTCATGCAGACAATCGCGGACGTCGTTTGGCCGACCTCCCTGCAGCAGCTATCGTTTGGTTTTTTTTTCAACCAGCCTCTTGACAAAGTCGTGTGGCCGGCCTCCCTGCAGCAGCTGTCGTTTGGAGATCGCTTCCACCAGCCCATCGCCGAAGTCGAGTGGCCGGCCTCCCTGCAGCAGCTATCGTTTGGACTTTACTTCAACCAGCCTCTTGACGAAGTCGTGTGGCCGGCTTCCCTGCAGCAGCTATCGTTTGGATCGTCTTTCAACAGGCCTATCACCGAAGTCGCATGGCCGGCGTCCCTGCAGCAGCTATCGTTTGGATCGTCTTTCAACCAGCCTATCGGAGGAGTCGCGTTGCCGTCCTCCCTGCAGCAGCTATCGTTTGGACTTTATTTCAACCAGCCTCTTGACGAAGTCGTGTGGCCGGCCTCCCTGCAGCAGCTGTCGTTTGAAGATTTTTTCAACCAGCCCATCGCCGAGGTCGTTTGGCCGGCCTCCCTACAGCAGCTGTCTTTCGGGGATAGATTCCACCAGCCCATTGTTGGAACGATGTGGCCGACCTCCCTGCAGGAGTTGTCGTTTGGTTATTCCTTCAACCAGACGATTGTTGAAACTGTGTGGCCGGCCTCCTTGCAGAAGCTGTGGTTTGGAGACGAATTCAACCAGCCCATCGCCGAAGTCGTGTGGCCGACCTCCCTGCAGCAGCTATCGTTTGGATATCACTTCAACCAACCCATCGCCGAAGTCGCGTGGCCGGCCTCCTTACTAAGTGTGACTCGTGGCGGAGTTAGTCGGCTGTGACAGCTGCCGAGCCACGCCTCGGTTGTGAGTGTCCTGCGTTTGGCATGGTTTGGAAGACGGGTACGTGGATTATAATATAATAGGTGCAATTGTAACGTCCATGCGCGAAAAGCCCACCGCGCTGTCAGCGACGAAGACCCTGATGCCCACTCGCGTTGAGTTAGCGCCCCGTCCATTTCACACGACCTATTTTCTTAGTTACAAAACAGGTGCTTGAGCCAGCAGCGCACATAGCACAGGGGAGGTCTCGGGTAGCCGTTGTTCCTGATAGATCAGTGTCTTGGTACTCGAGCCTTCGAGACGTTGTGAAGAGCTACACCGACGAAGGAGAAGAGGTGTGTGGTGGGCGGCGAAAGGGTTATCCCACGGTAGACACGTCATCTAGGCAAGCGAACGAAACTTGTGTTTGCGTCTTTTCGTCCTATTTGTTATGGCGGCAGTCCCCCCATTTTTCGTGGTGAGAGGGAGGTACCGCCGGGGCTTCTTGCTTCTTTTTATTATATTTTCGTACCCCACCTTCCTCCTGCGGTGCGTACTGGGTTTTATTTTTTGTCACGAGCACGGTCCAGCTGTCCCTTTCCCTCGTCAACGGTGCTAACGTCGTTGGTACTCGCAAGCTTTTCAGCTTTTTCGCTTTCACCCGCAATTAGTAATTTTTCGCCCCATGGAGATTCGAACTCACGAACTTTCCCACAAACGGTTTCGAGGTTACCACTAGACCAAGCTTGAGCGGCCGTTACCTTGCCGTTCAACCTCTAGACATGGAGTTGGGAGGGAGCGCCGGATGTAGACAGCGTTGCCCTGCCCATCACAGAACTGGGACTGTTTTTTTTTTGTTTTTTTTGTTCCTGGGGGACGAACGGCCCCGGGAGTTGAAGGCGCGTTTGTGGTTCTAATCATATCAACGGGCATGTGTTTTGTTGCTGCTTGAGTACACTGACAACAACTTGATGCTCGACAAGTCATGAAAGTCGACAATCGAACGTCTTTCCGGTGAATCGCTCCAATTGTATGAAGTGCTACCTCGACGATGTCGGGCGATGACCGTGGATTCGAAGCTGAATCCATCCATGGAAACATGTTGCGACGGAAGTGTGGGTCGTTGTCGTTCTTTTCGTCGTAGTCGTTAGTTGCGTCAAGGCTGGTGAAAATATCCATTTTCTGCCTTGTGTTTTCTTCTCGGAAAGCGTCCAGAGAAAATGTCGGAATCAAAGCATAAGGCATAAGGCAATCATGTTATTTTAGTTCCAATGCCGTTTTTCATCGGCATGCTTCCCTTGAGCTTGTGGGTGCTTCGAATATGAGGCGAGCGACAGCCTCAAGAGCCACTAATGGGAACCCGAGGACTGTACTTCGCCAATGTGGCGCGGTTACATGTGTACTCTTGCGTCAAGACTCTCTTGACGTGGTGCCTTCGTGTTGCCATCTCATTGTCTCAACCTAGATTACCATTTCTTCGACAGGTTGGAGAACCAGCTACAGTGATTTCTTCCATTTGATGTTTGCGACGGGGAGCGTATGCTTGTTTATCGACGTGGGTTTGAATGTCTCCCTCGTTTACAGACGTCGCCGAGGGTGTTGACACCATACTGTATGCTGCCCAAGGATATTGACGGTACGAATTCAGTTTTGTTTTTCCCCAGGCGCACTGGTTGGGTCTCCTCATACCGTCGTGGGAGTGCGCTTGGATATGGGCCGGTTTCGTCGTCGTATCGTTTTTGTACTTCTATGATTTTGCTGGGGATGCTGCTCTTGACGCGTCGGTAAACAAACTACTGTGTTGACGAAGAACGACCGCTTCCTTGATCCCATCTTGTCCGCTTCTCGATTTATCCACGCGACCAAGCCAGATGCCCCCAACAAACCACATAGTTCTGGTTTAACGCAATCGTGGGCAATCTCAATGCTCAAACCAGGGGAAACTGAAACGACGTTCCACCTAGTCGTGTGCAGCGTTCTTAAACGTTCGCATGTTCACATACAGTAGTCAAGTTGGACAAAACATACGTATAAAACAACCACGGGACCTTCATTGACGAAAGAAAAATACACGGTCGTACTTGTATGGACAAGGTATCGCAATCAAGATGCACAAATATCCACGGGTGTTTTCCAAACAGCAGGAAGGGGCATAAAATGTGGTTTCTCCTAAGGTGCCACGCCATATACTCAACACGCAATCACTACAATGACACACAACATGTACAACCCACCGCATCAATGAAGGCAATTCTCCCAGGATGCCAGAATTTCAATTTTTTCCATCCAACCCAATTGCACGTAATACCTCAATGGCAGCAACATTCGGCCCAGAAATCCATCGCACCAACACCACCACAATATTGGTTCAACCTAGTCCGCCGGAGCGGATCATTTCGCTGCCGAATCGCTTGGCTTCTATGGCGCGGCGTCTGCTTCGTTCGCCTGTGCCTCTCCGCGGTACACCCACGCGCAGAGGAGGGACTCCGAGCACTCCCCGTAGACGCTCACCCAGTCCAACACACTCAAGACCCTAGCGCCGGCGCCGTTGATCCCGTCCCTCTCTCCCGCTGGTCTACCCGCCCGCTCGCAGCTCTCTCCGAATATGATGGCGGAGCACGGGGGTGGCGAGCTTCCCCCGAGGTGGTAGGTGTTATCGTCGTGGTACCTGCTGCCGGTGCTGCAGTCGCCGCTGCCGTCGGTCGCTACGAGGCACCCGGTGATCATCTGCGCACAGGCGTCCACGCCGTCGGAGAAGCAAAGGACGAATCTGTCGCCGACGCGGCCGTTGGCGGAAACCTGAACGAGGGGAACAGGCGGATAACAGGGCGCCATGATCGCATAGGGTAAATTTCCGCCACCGGTACCATTCCCATGAAACGGCGAGAGTCGGGGGTAAATACCAAAGACCTCAAGCGAAAGGCTCCACTCATGGGAATGCCACTACGAATACGATACCGTTGGAGCACGGAGGCGGGTATGCTAAACAAACTCACCGAGCTGAGGAGGCTGGTGATGCCCTGGCCAGAAGAGAAGAACGGGGACCCCGTGCAGGCTGACGTGTGCGACGCTGGCCGAGGCCCGGCGTACCGCCCCCCTCTTTCCGCCAGCAGCTCGGTTGCCTTGGTCGAAGTGAACCCCCTCGTCAACCAGAAGAAGCTCTTGGCGTCGACTCGGCCCAGACGGATGGCCTTCACGGCTCGTCCCACCTGTGGTTGTTCCACAAAGCATGACCCTTCATTATTGGCTGGACGGTACTAATATCGTGTTTGCGTATTCTTCGCGTTTACAAGACAGCAAGCGCGATATTGTTGAGAAGAAACACGTTGGGATACTCAAGACATACACATACACGTGTCACACGTTCGTTTTTAGCCCTCCCGCTGAGACACGTTTAGTTTATTGAGTAGCCAGAAAGCATCTTTCCCGCCCAAAACCTAAGAACACGCAAACAGGATGGACACACACAGGCACACCTTGCTTCGACGGACTGTTTTGGCCGGTCGATGCCAATACTCGACACACCTCTGTCGGGGAAACGACCTCCTTGACGAACGCGATGAGGCTCCTCTCGCTGAGGGCAGGGTAGAAGAAGCTACCCATCGGGCTGTAGGCAGGGGGCTCCTGGGATAGCGGCGGCGGCAGCGGTGGTGACGGGAGCACCTTTCAGGCTAAGTGCAAACAAGATACTACCCGCTTGCATGTAAGATGTAGTGATTCGGCTACGTACACCATTCCCGAAGTATCTAACATTTGTGCGGCACATCTGGTGATATTGCGTCCCAATAACTGAAAACTGAAAAATACCCAAAACAAAACGCAAAAAATCTCTATGCGTGTAGTAAGGATTGAACGCAGGAAACATGGAAATGATTCTTGGTTCATCTTAACTGTAACAACGACCACACCAAAACGAAAGGCGTCTTAGAAAACGCGACAAATAGTGACACGAACGACATCCCCAACAAACCAATTGACCCTCGTCGTGCCAAACGCAAGCCTTTACCCTCTCTGCCTCTCCCCCCCGCGGCTCATTATTGTGCAGCGAGTGACAGCCAAAGAAAATTAGTGGCCCGTTAGCCCCGGTGAGGTCCCCGGGTCCAAACTAGCGGTTCTACCTTGAATTTTATGTTCCTCTGAAACTACTCGAAACTCGGTTATATGGAACTCTCAATGACCTCCAAAGGTAATCTTTGAACAAGCTCGAAGCCGAGGTTCCCGAGGCCGTTGCCGAGCACATTCCCAATGCAAACTAGCAGTTTCGGTGCCAAGACCCGATCTACGCTTCTCCTGCTGGAGGCACATCGACCATCGGTAGAGACATTGTGAGGAATAGCGATACATCCTTATGGGTAGGACACTTTGAACAGCCCCTGCTGGGGCGATTGGTGGTACATATGTAGTTCCGCGACGACCCAGGTGACGAATGGAAACAACGGCTGGGGTGAAGAAGAGAGTACAAGAAAGGAAGAGATCGGGATGGACGGAGTCATGAACAATGTTGAGGACAGATGCAGCAAGACTGACGACAAGGTCGAGAAGGTCCCCACCACCAACGGGATGGGAGTCAGGCTTGGACGGCCCTCCTGCGGGCAACCTCTCTCGCCAGAGTGGTAACACCCCCCGCGGAAGCTTACGATTCGCCAACGGACATTTTAGGGATATCATAGGTGTATTACTTTCGAGGTCACCATCTCCATGCCAGGCCACGGCAGCAAAAACAACGGCAAGGGCGGCGTAATTGTTGCCCTTTCTAGGTTTCCAGGTACAAGATCTGTCGGTTAGGTATCACAGCAGCCTCAGTTTTACCAAAACCGACGATGTTTCCCCCCTCACCCCCCTATCATTACAAAAGTTGGAAGACCCACAACCAACGTGATGGCGAGGACAAACGGTGCCGTTAACGGTGCATTGACTCTGAACTGCTTCCGCTCGTTCTTCGATGCCCTGCTCACCTTCTTTTCGACTATTGCGGGACCCGGCTGCTGCTGCTGCTGCTGCTGCGGCTGCTGCTGCTGCTGCGGCTCCGGCTGCTGCTGCTGCTGCTGCTCCTCCTTCGGCTGCTGCTGCCCCTGCTCTCTCTGCTCCCTCTGCTCCCTCTGCTCCTGCTCTCTGGTGCTTCGCCGGGCCAAGTCGCGTTGCTCTGTAGCGACACGCTTCGCCTGGATCCTTGCGATGGTTTTGGCATGGCGCTCCCTCATGGCTATGCCCCGCAGCTCCGCCTTCCTCTTTCTCTCCATGCTGGCGAGAATCTTGGCCTCGAGGACCATGTCGTGGTAACTGCGAATATTTTTCGAGTCCTTCAACAGGCTCGGGTCGCCTAGCCCCGCATTTGGGGACCTCGTGGTGCATGGGTTGATGGCAGCGATCTCGCGGTCCTTCACCACCACGGCCGCCGGCGCCATGACTTCGGCCCGATGCACTTCGTTCTCCTTCCCCGCGGTGTCCGACTCTCGGACGACAGTCTTGTCCGTGAGTTGCGGCTGCTGCTTGTGCCGCGAACCCGCACCTTGTGTGTGAAGCTGTCGGTTACAAAGTGAAATCGAGGGTGAAATTCCACCGTCCGCAATGATGTCGGTGAGGGAGAGCACGGCGCATTTCACGCCATACAGACCTTAGACGACGACAAGCACACGCTTGTCTCGGTCGCGACGTGCACTGTTTTTTGTCGTCGTGGAGTGACGAGGTCTTTATCGTTGATGAATCATGTCTCGCTTTCAAGCAATGTTGGGCTAGTGTATGCATATGTAGGCATATGGCCAGAAGAAGCCATTTGGCATGAACATCATGGTCGCCACTGAGCTCTCCAGACTTCAACTGTGCTCTATCATACGCCGTAGTCATTGGGTCACGCTTGGAATCAAACAGTAACAACTCAGTGTCCTCTCGCTCACAGTTACTGGCAGCCGGACGAATATGCTATTCACCTACCTAGGAAGTTGTCGTCTGTGGGTAAATCGACTGACAGTCATTGATTGAAACCTCATCGACAGTGTGGTGCAATGTTTGCTCGGATTTCAAACGTTCATCCAATTGGAATGTAGGTCCTCCGATGTACCTGATACTACAGTACTGTGTCGTACACAGGTTTTTTCTTGTTGTACTGTGCCAATAGCTTGGTGTATGTTTGCGTGGTATACTGTTGCTTGGAGACGATACAGTGACCAAAGTTGTGTAACGATTAGCCTCCTATCGCATCCATTGTATACACTCCTCCTTCGAGAGCTCTTCTTCCTATGCATGTACCTGATTGTCGAGGCTGTTGGTTCTGCTGTTGCTGCTGCTGCTGTCGTTGTTGTTGATGCTGCTGCTGCTGCTGCTGCTGCTGCTGCTGCTCGCGCTGCTGGTGTTGTTGCCGCTGCCGGTCGCAATGATATCGGCTTCACGGACAAGAGCCTCGAACACGCGCCTAAGCCCGGGGTTGCTCATGAAGCTGGTGCTCTCAGGGAGCAACTCCAGCACCAGCTCCGGCATGAAGACCTGCAGCCCATCTCCGCCGTGCCGCCCATTTTCGTCGCCGCGTTTCAGCAACGCTTGCACGTATGACCCGATGCCGCGGCTCGCCTCACTGCACGAGATTGTCCCGACAACCTTGCGCCTCTCGCGAAGAGTCACCGCGGTCTTCATACCGGAACATAGCCGCTTCTCGGCCGCGGGTCCCCCCATGGCAACGAACACGGCCGTGAGTAGCTTGACGTGCGCACCCGGGAGGCTCATGGCATCGTTGTCATTCTTGATACGCTGGAAGAGGCGGTTGAGCTCCCGCTGAGCGTCCTTGCGGTTGAGGATGTCGCTAAATTTCTTTGCACGAAGGACCTGATGATTGGTTGATGACGCTCCAGCTGCTGCCGTGATCTGCTTGTTTGGTAGGGTCGGAGTTCCATTGAAGCGTCAGGTACGCGACAGATCTGCTGCTTTTTACATTACCCCCTCGAATAGAAAACTAACATGAAGAACACATCAATAACAAGGATACAGTTGTGTTATTTAGTTGTTCTGATGAAAATATTGCCTTTTGGCAATGCCCCGCGGGTCTCGGCATGGCTTCAACAGCCCATGAATAATGCATGGATGTGCAGCACACATTAATGCATTCCATATATAGCGCAGGGTCTAGAGAAGTACCAGGTACAAGGTTCTTACAGCGAAGGTGCCTGAGAGTAGACATGTAGATGACTTGTCACACGTTTCCCGCCTTGTCCGGTCGCCTCTCCGTATGGGATAGGATACAACAATATCAACTGGTACATAGAACGGCCCGGAGATACCAAACATCAAATCTGGCCGAGGATCAGTTTCTTATTTGGTCGCCACTGTCGAGCACAGGATGCTATACAAGCGTAAAGTCTAGGATCCTCCGGTGAGATGTGTACCCTATTTTTTTTACACAGCGAACCCATGTCGACCTTATGATGAGAGTCTAAGATGGATTTACTGTATTCTGTAGTAGTGATGAATCCGTAGCGTCAGCGGAGGCTACCAGTATTTCCACGATTTCCCAAGCAGCACACTATTCGAAATTGTAGACATTTTTGTTGTGTTACATGGACAAGAAGGTCCAATAATGCACATGTCTTGATGAGGATGCCCTACAGCTCTAGACTATAGTCTACACCACAGCCGCGTTACCTTGAACGTTTTCGAGACATTTTTTCACTCTGCCTCACCCAATAAGACTTTTCGACGCGTGAAGTTACGCACATGCTGGGAGTATGACCCGTACAGCATAATGCGCCAAGCTTTGGTCGCGCTTATTGGCGAGAAGGCGATGGTGCACATCGGTATGGTCGCAAAATCAGGTGATTTTCAACGCGCTTACTCCTTGACTCCTTGTGTGTATCGCTGTTTGACCTACTCGGAATATATACACACAGGGCGTACGATCACACACACGATCAACATACTACAGGGTATTCATCCTCCGAATGTGTCTACAATTTGTCGGGGACTGGCTGCCATCACCTGTTTGCGGGTTGGGTGCCATCGCCTGCTGCCAAATGCATAAAATGCACAACAAACTTCAAAAATGCACATCAATCTTCTACGCCGAATCTACGTTCGGTTCTTCCGATGTCTGCAGGTTCTCGCGAAACGACACAAGTTTCACCGAAAAAAAAAGTGTTCCAAGTTTGAAGTTTGAAGTTTGAAATCTATTTAGTTTGAATGTTCAACAGTTCAACACCATCTGTGGCCTTGCCTCCTAGCAGCAGAGTGCCGGCACATCGTCCGCCATATGGGCGACTTATGAGGCGCCCCTAACGGTCGAGCATGGATTGTGTATTGTCGTCCCATCGACAGGCGGCAGTACATGTAATTTGCTCGTCTGCACGTTTCAGAGCATTCGCGTTATGAGTCTGCAAGAAAGTCTAATTATAAGAGGCTGGTCTACAGTAATGTCCATCATGCACGGCGGCGGTGCAGTCTACCACGGTGGCGACGGTGCGGCCTGTGTCCGGCTGCACACAAGAGGACTACTTGACACCTTTCCTTCCCAACTACTTATATCCCGATTGCTGTCCCGCAGGGGCTGGTGGCTGGTGGCCACCTTACTTACCATAATAGTTCTGAACTGCGGGTCCCTGTACTGCATCAGTCGTAGCGGCGCGGACAGAGACCTGCAGAGATCTCAGAGGAACTACTCAATAGTCTACTCTTCATTCGAGGAATAGCTTATCATATAAAGGAATAGTTTAGCCCTCTCGAAAGAAACAGTTTAGCCTTTTCGACGAGAAGTCTATCTAATTGAGAAATAGGGTACCTGTTGTAATGGCATGCGTCTATATCGGTCTCTTAGCCGACTACAAACAAACCTGGTATGTTTTCAAAGGCAATCAAAAATCGGATTTTTATTGCTAGACTACAGTACATGTCCGTACAGAAGGTTATCTTTATGGCATGAATTTGACCTCTTTAGCACCCCCTTGGGGAAAATGATGCATGGAGACTCGCACGCGCCTGAACCCACGGACGGGGGGTATCGATGAAACCGCAACCAACGGTCTTCATCCCCCAAGCTGGTGTGAGCAAGAAAAGATATGGCCACATAAAGAAAGCGCGGGTACTTGCCGGGGTGAACGATCTCTACTCATATCAATCCACAGTGTACAATGGCCTCTGCGAGAAACGTAGCCGACCTTTCAGACCTATATACATAGGAGATCCAGACTGAAATACAACAAACAATAGACTATACAGAAAATAATGCCGAAAGTGAAAAGACCGAACGCCCAGATAATAGTCTGTCTGTAGGATGTGTGGAACCCTCGTGCAATCGAGGGAGTGTGTTTGTGCTCTTCTCGCGTTAAAAGTCGAGGGCAAGCACCGCAGGAGAGGTGTGTTAGGGGCTTCAGCGGGAGGGACCCTTCCTTGTGTGTGACCACGGATTGGGGCAGAAAGAAAGATGGTGGTGGTTTGTGAGCGCTGATCTAAAGTGAAGAAAAAACTTGATCCATCCGTAGGTACAAACAAACTTGATGTGCTCAGACTACAAGACATTGTTTCCTTTCTCACCTGTGCCACTACGCCCGGTGAAGACCGGGCCGACATGTTCTTGAGGGGTGGTGGTCTTCGTCTTGTCTTCGACATGTTCTTGGACGTCGAGAAGCAAATAAGGATGTTGTGAAGATAGCACCTGCAACTGGTGCGTGTGTTGTGTGTTGTGCGTTGTGGGGTCAACATATGTCTGACGTTTCACTGCCCAATATTTATCGTTTGAGTGAGGTGATGTGCCGAACAGCAACCTAAAGTGGCCGAATCTTGAATACTTAGCTAGTATCATATACCATCAACAGTGCGGTAGTGCGGTGGGCAAGGTACTTCGTAACCTTGTGGGCTTCTCGCAGGGGCCGCCGATGGGCACATCCCCAGCCTCCCTCGGTTAGTCCTGGTGTGTTCTCTTTCTCTATACAGCGTCTTAATACCATCACAGCAAGCCGATCAGCTGTGACATCTATTTCCAGGAAGGAAAGAAAAACAAATCTTAAATAAGATCTTTGTGCCGTGAACCGGGACCGCCCCCACAATTAAGGAATAATAAATACACACACAGAAAGACTCACAATGTATGTATGTAGGTACACGTACCATTTTGTGGGGTATCAACGATATTCATTCGCTCTTGATTTCTACAAACATTTCCTCTCTCCGCTTGTCTGTCGTATACACTCACTTGTCCGAGACAATATTCACACGCTACAGGATACACTCACCGTTCAAAAGGGTCTGTTGAGCAGGTCACCCCCAGGGTAGCCTGCTTCTGCCATCGAAATGTTTCGTTAGCTAAAGTAGCGCTTGGAATTCACAACTGATCTCCCGACATGGACCGATTATTTTTTATTTCAATGTTTTCACCGCTCCGCTGTAATTCATGTCTCCAAGCATTTCTGTTGGGTTGTCCACTGCAAATCGAAAACCTACCAAAGGATTCTTCCAACCCAAACGGGTCGAGGACTCGGTCATACGTCGTGGGGTCCTCGTGTATTGCATTATTATAGAGAAGTAGAGCGCCAACCCTTGCGATACTTTCCCTCTTGCTCAACAGCGCCTTCAGCAATAGGTGGCCGCATCCATCCATGGCCCATTACTACCCTCTTCTTCTCGTAATATCACACCGTCCTTATCCGTAATGGTTGTAACGTGTCCGATGCGGCATAGATAGACTGCTATGCCAAGGCACGCTGCTGACGTTCCGGCGGACTTCTCGTTTCGCTCCTCATCACCAAAATTGGGGGCCGTCCCGGCTGTAGTTAGTTGTGGGCGCCCCCCAAGAAGAGGGCTGATACACACCAAAAAAAATACACGGTGGTACAAAAAGATTTCGCCAAAGCGCCAGTTCAGTCCAGGCGGATGCACTACTACAACGCTTTCGCATGGGGAGAAGATGAAATCTACAATGAATTCTCGCGCATGTCGAATATTGACCATTTCCCTAATATCTCGAAAAATGTTTGGCCGATGAAAAAAACAACATTTTCTACCCGTTTTTGGGCCTATCAATGAGGAGAGCGAATGCATTCAAAGCGCTTCGTGGGAAAAAATGAGATTTTCCCGACGGGTCAGTCAGGCATTACATACAGACGCAACGCGAAATTTCAGCTTTCTTCTGTTTTAGGTCACATATGGCCGCCCCGTGGGACGCCAATAACTCCTATTAAAAACAAATCTTCATTCATTTTGTGTTTCGTACCTCCAGAAATTAGCTTAAGCTGCCAACAGAGGCTTCATTTCCTCCCTGTTTTTTTGTGAAAGCTAACCCTTCGAGAATTGATTTTTGAGCCTCCATCGCAGGTTGAATTAACCCCGCATGGAACAGTTGTTTTAACCGGCTTCAATAATTCGTCGGGATACACACCCGAAATACGAGATTTCCTTACCGAACGACCAATCAAAATACTGCTGTGTGTCGCATTCGTTTTCGATTGATTCCCTGTGACACAGTTTTGGGATCGGTTGTCATAAGACCCTTCGTCCTGCTGCGTAAAACGACGTAGGTATGCTTATTTATAATAAAATCAATGTGTGCATACTAGTTTTTCATGTCGAAGTCTTGGTCGAATTGCCGTGAAAACACCTGAAGTGTTGTTATTTTCTTGCCTTCCCGCGCCAACAGCGCCGTGGACCCCTCGAGTGCCGAGCGTGAACTGCATAAGGCCAATCGACACATACATGCAGATAACTGCAATCGTTCCGGCGAAGGTAATCGCTACCCTGGATTATGCATAGCACCAACTTTGCTTGTCGATTCTCCCTGCGTTCCGAACAGTATTCTTCCTTCTTTGTGTCCACCACGATCCCACAACGTACGTGAGCTTCACACCCAGCCAGGTAACCACCTTGTGTTGAGTATATGGGATATAGCTTCTTTGCCCAGACCTTTTAGCTCCGTGTGGTTGGCAGATGTCAATACGAGAGGAGCACCATCAAGGCTTGGCATATGATGGGGAACATCGTAACCAATCACGAGGGAGCTCAGGTCTTTATCGCGTGTAAAACCCAAGTGCGACGCTTCAGTTATTTTTCCGTCCTCAACTACCAGATGGAAGCACCCATCACGAACAAACTTCTTGCTGTCGAGTTTTGCTCCACGGCAGTTAGCGAGAACTCGTTGCCAGCTGTCGAAAGACAGTGCCCCCTGCATTGGGACGTCTTCTTCAATGGCATTGACATCGACTCAGTGTGCTCGTCGGCTGGGCGAGAAGTCCCCAACAGCTGTGTTCACACGAGCAATCATTCGCGCGCCAACACGTACAGTACTAGGGATACGAACGTGCATCGAGAAAATGAACTGACAATCGCCACCCTGTCCCAGGTCGGATCGAGTTGTTCCTGACAAGACCACGCCCGCCAACAAGCGACTTCTCCACCGTCAAACTTGCCAAGACTTGCGTAGACGAAGCCTCTCGGATCTTTGCAACTTTTGCCCAAGCAATTTGCCCCTGCATTTCGCCAATCGAAATCATACAGAGGGCATCTCTCAGGCCAGCCGGCA
Source organism: Ectocarpus siliculosus (assembly GCA_000310025.1). Classification (NCBI taxonomy): domain Eukaryota; class Phaeophyceae; order Ectocarpales; family Ectocarpaceae; genus Ectocarpus; species Ectocarpus siliculosus. The sequence goes on from FN649749.1 coordinate 2,936,269, forward strand.
GCATTCCCTCACGGAAAACACGAATCTGTGCCACAAACAGTAACATGGTCGTGGATACGTTTTCGAAGAATGCACTCGACCTACAAGTGCAGCCTACGCCAAAAAGTGGGAGCGAGGCCGAGGGCCGCCTCGTTGCCTAATTCTGCTGTGATGCATTAGCGAATGTGGCCAAGAACAAGTCCTTCAGAACATCATCAGATCCTATGATGCGAGGGAACAATAGCTTGCTCGCCCCAAAACACAGGAGAACAGAAGAACACGCCGCACAAAAAGCACGAAACACCAGCAGCGATTCCGTCAAAGCTCCGAGCACCGCCCCACCGCGCCAAATACCATGGTCAACACAGACGGCAACGTTCACTAGAGGCTCCTTATCCACAAACACCCCCGCCGCAGCCGCCCTCTGCCACAAAGCTGACGCCGGAAGAACGAGTGATGCCCATCGCGCAGAAACTCTCCGCGTCAGACGGATGGATACCAACCTATAATCGTTGTTGGGGTTTTCCAAGGGGTCCGTGTGACGTGATGTGGGCGGGGGTAGCAGGCACAGGGTCGGGGACGACGGAGCAGATTCGTGTGCATTCAGGAGTACAAGTCACGTCGGTCAGACAGGATTGCTGTATCCCCCCTGCCCACTCCCCTTCCCTACAGATTCCGCCGAAAAAATAAAAAATAGAAATTAACAATCTCACAACGTTCGGGAACACAGGCTGGCGCATAACCGTACACCTCACAACAACGATGATTTCATCATGCCTCGCACACGTCGTGATAGAACAACAGCGGCAGAGGAGTGCGGATGCAGTGTGTGTCAGCTGCAGCAATATCCAGCGCACAAACCAAAGTTACGACAGAAAAGGAGGCACGAGGTAGGGAATGCATACTCACGAGCTTGTTGAAGTCGGACTTCTTGGCCCCCAGCCGTACGGCCAGGCCGAAGCCCTGCGTGATTTCTCCAGCGTTAGGCCCCACAAAATGGAATCCGATCACCTTCGCACGCAGAGACACGAAGCGAAAGCACATGTAAGGTGGGAAAAGGGGGCGTCAGGGTGAAGTAATGTTTGTACAGCAAAGCCACGTACGAACACGTGAGGAACATGTGAACCTTGCACCAAACGTTGAGTCGTGCGTATCGCAGCTCACGAGCTCACGGTCGGGTCTTCCAACCGCTGAGCGTCGCCCACCAAAGCTGACCCCTACAACCACAACGCCATGGCCACCACCGACAGGCCCGTGGGCAGAAGAAAGCATCACTGCACCAACTTCGCGTGAACGCAGGCAAAATCACGAGTTCCAGAGGGGGGAACAAAAACAACAGGCTCCGGCAACACGCCTCATACATGCACACAAGGGACCCCAGTTGACGGCCTTCAGGAGTTGTCGCCAGTTTGGGTGGCACTGGGACTGACGTCATTTATTGGTCAGCCGGCTAGCGCGGTCGGTGCAAACAAACACTGTGCGCACATCTGGCACGAGTCAAACTCATGTGATGCCTCTACAAAACTCACAAAAATCCGTCTCAATGACGCCTCCAAACCGCCTTGGCAAAGACAACACACACACAACACAACGCAAACCAGCCGCACCCCGTGTTTCACTGCCCACAAGCCGCGCCCGCAACAACTAACAGCACCACCGTCCGATCAGATGCGTCCCTCACCACACCACCAACAAGGCCACACCTTCTCGCCCTGGCTCTTGAGGCAAACCAGCTTGCTCAGGTTGGTCGCCGGCATGTCGTCTTCTTCTTCCCCTTCGACGTGCTTCACACGGTGGGCAGCCTGGCGCACGCGGCAGTCGGGGAAATTTCATCCACAACCGGAGGCAATAGGAGAAGGGATTGGCGTTGCCCGAACGTACCCGTACATCGTGGGGGTCTATGTCTTTCGATCGTCACATTTGCCGTGGTGGCAAATGTACAACGTGTAGCAATACGTGCCTCGAAATCAACACATGACAGCATCAGGGCGGTCGACCTTCCTCTCCCATTAGCTGGTAAGCGACCCAAATACGCGCCTTGAACGCTTTTTTTGTGTGTGCCGGATGTACCGTGGACGCATGTTCCCGGCTCTGGGGGAGACGGACCGTGTGCCTCGGAGAAAAGGTAAACGTCTGCCCGAACTGTATTCCACGCATTTTCTACGCCGCTCTGCGACAACAGGCTCGTACTTTGCGGACAACTTAACCAAAGCTTGGAAGCACGATCGAAGCAGGCCTGAGCAGAGCGGTGCCAACGGAATGGTGTAGTAGAATGGCCAGCATGGGGACCGTAGCGCCATGATTTAGCTGTGCGAAAAACACGGCTATACACAAACGATGAACGAGGAACCGACTGTGTTACAACAGTTGAAAAATTGCTAGGCTCCAAGGCGGAAAAAACTTCAAACTTTTTCTTGCGCCCAGCGACCGAATTATCAAAAAAAGATGGTGCCATCCGTTCCCGTGTCTGATGGAAGGACACTACTGCGGTGCCGATATCGCTGTCCACACGGCAGTCATCCACAAAAACATCATTGTTGCACGTGTAGAAAGGACACGTATACCAATCCACACGGTCGGTGGATCGAGGTATCCTCTGGTAGCTGCATGTATATCTACCACCAACAAGAGGAGTCGACATTCTTTCTTGTGCCAGAAGCACCCAGCTGCTGGTGCGGGGATCCCTCCCTGTGTTCATGGTCTGGGTAGAGAGCCAGGGCTAGGCTTTGCATCCGCCTGCCCCGTCGGGTTCATGCAACCCCACCCTACAGTTGCCATGACGTGGCGCTGCGCGGTGCTCAACACGTCCACGATTTCAGGCACCTCCTTAGGCGTCCCGCGCACTCTCTTCTTCCCGTGCGTCTGCACCCCTAGCATTTGCTGCGACGTCGAGTGCACAAAGAGCGCGCCCTCATCTATAGCTCGCAATTCCCACCGGTGACCCACATGCTATCGTCATGAACGTACATCCCTCGACGACGATTCAACACAAGCGCGTAGTCCTGCAAGTCTCACCGACTGCTCCAGGGTCCCGAAGCCGAAGAGGTAGGTCTCTACGTCATCCTCCCCGTAGAGGCGGATTGCATCCTCCTCGCTCAGCCCGCAGCACCCGTACTCCACCTGCCAACACGCGGTTGTTGTTGTTGTTGTTGTTGTTGTTGTTGTTGTTGTTGTTGTTTGCTGCCAGCTGTGCCAGTTGAACTACTACTATTGTCGTGTGCTGGTTTACATTCAGTAGACAAGCGTAAGATCCGCAGAAAAAATACAACACATGCTCAAGACGGCGTGACAAGAAAAGACCAACATTACTATAGTAAGATCCGCAGAAAAAAAACAACACATGCTCAAGACGACTTGACAAGAAAAGACCAACGCGACTAGGTCACGTCACGTCGCGCACGATCCAGATGAGTATTGTACAAGGATAAGGAAAAGGACAACGCCTTTCACCGGTGTGAAGACGGCGGTAGCGACGAGGGAGTAGTCCATCTGCTCCGTGGCCCTCGCGTAGAGGCGACTCGCCAAAAGCTCCCCCGCCTGTTACAGCGGAACGTTCCAAAAAATTAGGCGAGCCGAGAAAGCGGAACATGAGCTCCCCGGATGATGGTAGCGCCGAATCACTACGGAATGGAAAAAACGGAAAGGAATATTGTAGATGGGACAGGAGGCGAAAAGTATGGACTTCAAACTCCGCAGAACAACAACAACAACAACAACAACAACAACATAGATCTTACCTGCACAGCCACCGGCGTTAACTCGGGGTTGGCCCAGTGGGATTCGTGGAACATCACGTCCACGCTCGTGCAGTCCCCGATGGCAAAGATGTGCTCCACGTTCGTCTGCTCGTTTTCTACCGGAATCTTCCCGTTCGGGTTAACCTGAACCAGAGAACCAGAGAGGCAAATCAAAACAGTTTGCAGGACGTACACGCAGCTTCAGTGTAAGATATCCAAGGATATTTGAGAAACGAAACAAACTTTATTGGTACGGGTCAGCGAAGGCGCGCGTCCTCGTCAACCCATGCCAAACAAATCTTAATTCGGTATCTTTCCTGGACGAAAAATACTGCGTTATAAATATGTAGTGGTACTTCGAAACGTTTTTGAATCTGCGGCAAGGCAGCTGCCCCTTTCGAGCCTTTCTTTTTTTTTGGGGGGGGGGTAGTGTATGCACGTACAGAGGATCATCAAGAGGCTTACAAGAGTCGTTGAGAGAGCCGTCTCGGCGTCTGCCACACACATACACACCGCCGCAGCAGCCCCAAACTGTTTCCGCCCACTGACCTTGACCCCAGCGGTTTCCAGGCCGATGCCACTCGTGTCCGCCTTTCTGCCCGTGGCATAAAACACGCTGTCGTACGTGCCCTTCGACACTTCCTCCCCGCTCTTGCTGTCCACCAGTGTCACCTCCAGCTTGCCGTCGCTGGTCTGGTGTTTCCCATTGGAGGAGGCATGTCCCGATCCGAAAACATCCAGAGGTTAGACCGGGGACAAGGGGCGCGCGGGGCATCCGCGTTTGCGCCGCTTCCGTTGGCTATCTCATAGGTTCCTGTTCCCGACATCCGTCACTTGCGAGACGGGATACATTACGAGACCCTTCTACCCCAAAATCTGCGACACATCGCGGGACAGAAGCATGCGGAGGGGGGAGCGGGGGTCTTGGACAGCAAACTGCGGCGCCCTCACCTTCTCGATCTTGGACGGAACGGCGGGACGCACGAACTTGACCCCGAGATCTTTCATGACGTCACCCAGCTTTTCGGCCACCTGCTGGTCGAAGCCTCTCAGCAGGATCGATCGCACCGCCACCTGCATTTTTTATGTTGCATGTTAATTGTATGTTGCACGTTTCCCATTCAACAACAGACACGCCGGGTGTTGTACTTCTAGAAGACCCGAGGGACAGCAAACCAGCAATGTTTAGCAGAGCAGTGTCACGTCAGGGGCACGGGTGGCAGGAGCGTCAAGAAACAACCAACGGCTGGCACCGGCAACAGGAAAAGCTGGAGCAAAAACTCTACTGCTGTACGGACCGTCCCCATCACCACATCACCCCATCAGCACCACCAAAGGACGACCAAGGGGATCCGTTCCACAAGACAAAACAAGCAAAAAAACAGTGATCCCTCCCCCCCCCTCCGACTATTCTTGTGCTACCTTTGGCAAAGCAGAAAGGACGATAGGCCATCGGGGATCGGGCCTGGGGGAACAATGCCCCGTCCTCTCGAGGACGCGCGGTCATTTGTCCAACCGCTCAACCATGCAACAAACGAGTACTCCCCCCGGCCGCGGCGAGGAATCTATTCACCATAGGAAACCGAGGAGCACGACTAACCCTCACCGTGACATCAAGCCCAAGCTCCCGCATGAAACCGGCACACTCCAGGGCGATGTAGCTCGCTCCAACAACAAGGGTCTTTCCCGGGGATGTTCTTAGGGAGAACAGGTCGTCCGACGTCAAGGCGTGCTCACGGGCTCCGGGCACGTCGTCCGGAATCACGGGCCTCCCGCCCACGGCAATGATAACCCTACAGTACAGCACATGTCAGCACGCGAAAAACATCGAGACAGGAACGACGAGGAGAAAATGGACACACACAAAAAACAAACAGAAAAAAAACGTCAGCAGTCCCGCGGCGAGAAAACAAAAATGTTATCAGTGGCATCAGTGACGCCCGCCGCGCCGACTGTGCGGAAGAAGGTCGAGTGGCGCACGACCAAGCATGACAGTCTAACACTACATACAAACACAAACACAAGGAAGGACGCTTTGCCAGATTGGCCTCCTTGGCTTTAAGAGTGAACCAATTCGTCTATTATATTGTAATACTTGCTGGCAGGTATCTCGTTTCCTTTACCGCGGTACGCAAGATCTGCACCATTGCCTTCCATCGTCAAGGAGCCCAAGTGTCCATTTGGATTCTTTCATAATCTATTCCACGGTGTATACCGCCGTGCGGTATAGGTTGCGGTGTAGGTTCCATGCGTAACATACCACACCCCCTGGACTAGCCCGACCTTCAAGCTCTACTGCTCGACCATGAAGAGGACACAAAATCCCATGATGCCCTTTCGCAAAGCTCTCGACGAGATGGTTCCGACGTTACCATTGTCGGCACCGTCGCCACTACCATTGTCGGCACCGAGCGATCGAGCTTTGAAACAATCGGTCCATGACTGTGTGGCACGTATACAACCTACGGTATCTGTGCCTCTTACTACTACTAGCGGCAAATAATGTGGTGGTGCGCTTGAGGAGAGGCGCACCGAAAAAACGAGAAAAAAAAATATTCACCTCGCCGCGGTGTGTTTGGTCTCCTTCCCTCGCTTCTCACACGTCACCTCGTGGGGACCCGTCAGCCTCGCCAGACCGTTCACGTAAGTTACCTGAGAAGGAAATACAAGTACAAGCCAGGATAGGATAGGACAGGACAGGACAGGACAGGGCAGGACAATTTGTCTTCATCTGTGAAGTCAGTCCACACGTATTCTGTGGCAATCGCAGAGGTGGTTCGATGGAAGAGACAAGCGGTGGGCCGGACGAGGGGGCCTGCGGTGCTGATTGCTGCTGCTGTAATGATGATCCCGGGCGCTGGCGCTGTCAACAAGGCACCTGACAAAGCTACTACCCTACGTTGCACCAACACAGCAGCAGTGAAGCTCACATTTAGACTCTCACAGGCTGGAAACAGACATACACAATGGCAGGCAGGCAGGGCCGCGCATGAAGTCGTGGTTGTAGCACCATCACCATCACCATCACCATAGATTGAGTCGAGGACTGAGTCACCCTCAAAGACGCATGTCCGGATAAAAACAAGAGAGCACAAGTCGGCTGGTCCATACAAATGTCACGCACGTGTCCTAAGGATACGTGACACGACACCACGTCGTCCGTCGGTCAATGCCCAACACACACTTGGCAACACAATGGAGTGAACGCCGCTGGCTCGCCGGCGCCACACACAAATAAACCTCAGTCGCGAACGGAACACCAGCCGATATCTCGTCGCATCCGGAACCGCGTCACCCCCTCTACAGGGGCACAGACCAGGCTCAAATACCGAGTGGAAAACAACGTAGCCAATTGGTCAAAAACTGTATCACAAACGAAACGCGCAGTGGCGACGAAAACAGAAAAACATTACGCGGCAAACAGCACAACAAAAAAAAAAACAGGAAAAAAAATCGCTCTTTCATTCACCCACCTGTGCGCTCTTGAGCCCCACGCGGTACCGGAAGTTGAGCATCTTGACATGGTTCTGCACGGTCTCCACCATCGCTTCCCAGTCGTGCTCAGGGTTTCCAACCTTCCAGCCGAAGGCTTTCGCATCGTGCATGCCGGCCCCTGTTATCACGCCAAGGGAGTCCCCAACGCACCCCCAAGACAAGCGTGTGTGCCGCAGCGCGAGTGAAAAAGGAGAAAGGTAACGTCAAGAGCCCGCGATTTTCTTCGAATGACCAAACAAGGACAACACAGACTACATTATGTTGTCCCAAACATCTTCGTAGAGAGCCACGTTGATCAACACCCTGAAAAAGACGCAATAGGAGGCCGGGCCTGCGTACCATCCACCCATCAACGAAAAGATCGCCGGCAAAAAAGCTTGGAACGCGACGCAACCCCCTAAGATGCCATGAGACGTGTTCCCGCACTGCCGTTGTTGTACATGCTGTAAGTCCCCTCACCGAGAAGGCCGGCATAGTGCATCAGCTTCTTGGGCACGCAGCCCACGTTGACGCACGTACCCCCGAGCCCCCACTTCGTTCCTTGGGGCGACGGTTTCACGAAGTCGAACAAGACAACCTTTTTTCACATTCACACCGCGTCGGATTCATCATCCACAAGGAAGAAACAATAAATTGCGGAGAGAGGGGGGGCGGGGGGAGATAAATTAACACATGAAAAAGAAAATATGATACAGAGGAGGGGAGGGAAGGGAACTACAGGCAAGGCAAACGGGAGGGGTCACCCACAAGGAATCGAGAAAAAACGGTTTCGTGGCCGAAGGATACTTATACTTCCACTTAATTCTCCAGGTGGTACGCTTTCGGGGAAGGAAAAAAACTAATGTTAAAAAAAAAAGACGCACACATCAAGGGCAAAGTTGTACATCGGGGGCTTCGTAGTGTCACCTTTTTTCCGTAGGAGGCGGCCTTCTTGGCCACAGCCATCCCGCCGGAGCCACCTCCGATAACGGCGAGGTCATAGTCGTATGACGCGCTCTCCGCTAGGGGAGTCCGGCAAGAGGGCGAGGAGGGGTGGGGGGGTGGGGGGGTGGGGGGGCGTACTCTTATGTTTTGCATGCCTTAGCGGTTAGACCATTGACTACGCGTCCTCGAGAGGACGGAGCACTGCTGTTCCCACAGGACCGATCACCGATGGCCAATCGTTCCTTGAGGGGAGGGGGGGGTATAATCTTCGAACAACAAACCTTGGCAGTCCCGCACAAAAACAAGGGGGGAGGGCACCGGGTTTTTGCCCAACAGGGTTGTCGATGTTTTTGTACCGAGTGGGAAGAAGAGAATGAGGGGGAACAAAGGATATCAGAACAGAGCCGGTAACCATAAGACTAAGGGAAACTTTCGAAATTTCGAAATGGACCTTTCGTCGGTGGGGGAACGAACGAGGGACAATTGTGAGTTGCTGCAACTACGCGAAGGTAGGGGGGGGCTCCGCAATAGCGGCACGTTATCGACAGTGGGGGGTGTGCCACCACGGCCTGCAGTTATCTGCCGTCGGGAGAAGCTAACCAAGTCTGATCGTCTGATGCGGACACGGGGGTGCATATGGACGTCGCAATCCACTTGGACACTGCCTGGTCAACACTTGACACAACAGTTGACATCGATCCTCCCATTGTGGAAAAGGAGTGCTGGCCTCGAGGTTGGGCCAAGGGACAGGTTTCCAAGCAAGTGGGCAAACAAGAAGGCGGGTCGAGGGCCCCAACCTGGCCTTGTGTTGCTGTGGCTGCCACGGGATACATAGGGATGCCCACAGACTGTACTATGAACGCCGCCAGTTTTCGCGAACGGGTGCTCGAGACTGAAACTCAACCAACAACCAGGCTTTGAATCACACGCGTGGACCGCGGCCTTTTTTTTCCCTTTCCCCAAATCTGATCAACATTTTTTTCGAGGCAGGCCCAAACCGGCCACGTGTGGCCACCAGAACGCACGCTGTCATGAACAAACACGTGGGAGTTGCTGTAACGATCGCTCCTTCGCCCATTGCTATTGCTCGCGCTTGACCGATGATGCGGACTACATATCTCGGCCTGAAATGGCCGGTCCCTCAAGAAATAGAGTTATGTAGGCTTGACGCCGTGTTCGCCGTTTTTTGTCGTTTTCTCACGCATTGCCGAAGCTGAACGTCTTTTGTCGCCAACAGCAGTAGTAGTCTGCTGTTGCGCAGCGAATAGGAGCACTGCTGTTCGTACCCAACATCACGATATTCTCCCGCCGAACCTGAAAGATCTACGCAATCTCCGCACAACAACAACAACGACGACGACGACAACAATAACAACACAACAACATCAAGAACGTAGCAGTCGCGTATCACCCTCTCTCGAACAATAGACTGGGGCCCACAACAGTATAGTAACTCCTGTGCCAGGTTTGCGCCGATCTGCTGTTACCGTGCCACGAAAGGCGGGCTCTTCTAGAACGCGTTGGCCGGGACGATTCAGCAGGAACTACAGCGGTGCTGGTTGTGTTGCTGCTGTGTTGTGTCAGACGGAAAAAACTGCAGGATAAGTACATCTGCATATGAAAGAGATTGATACTGGCAGCAGCAGCAGTAGCAGCGGTAGCAGCAGCAGCAGCGGTAGCAGCAGCCCTAGACTACGAAAACGGACGCTGCCACTATGAACAAGCTGTGCTCCGTCAGCTTGGTGTGAGTGCATGCGATTGGTCCTGTGTCCCTATCGCCGTGTGTGTCTCGAGAATGTTTCAAATTGCAAATATTGAAAAGTTATTGGTTGTGGTCACAAATGTAAGCTCCCTCTTTCGCTGTTGGTTTTCCACTTGCGTGCTGATGGTAAGCACCAATGCATATCTGTTGATTGTACTCTTGCTGCAGCTACTGTTGTAGATACGCCCCTTTTTCGCCTGTGCTCTGCTGCGGCTTCTGATATGTACCGCTGTAAGGCACGGTTGCTCCTGGTCACATCACCCACCAACAAAGGCGGAGCTTTTTCTCTGCTTTACCCCGATCACACAGGTCACGCATAGCGAAGAGCAGAGAGCGTGTGGCGGGCACCACCCCCATCGACCTGCCTATAGGCCACAGCTCACCACCTTACCACACGTATGTAAGACGGCAGTGCGTAGGGATCCTTGGCACCGTCGAAGGGAGAGAACTCCAGAGAGATGCAGCAGATGCAAATCGAAATGCGAGCACACACAGCAAGTCTGCTGTCCTTGGAGAACAAAAAAAGGGCGGCTGTTGCCTCTCCTCGGTATGCATTTCCCGCCCTCTGTCTCTCTCTATCTCACCTTCGTTAGCTGTCATGGCTTCTGCTAGGGTGGTGTCTTCGGATGCCAAGGCGCTAGCTCTGCTTAGCCCCTCTATCAGTGCTGCTGTTGCTGTGTTGGTTGGGGGTGGTCATTCCGCACGTCCTTCTATCGACGCCATGATCGTTCACGTACGTCCTGAGTCAAAAAGCCTTCGATGTTTTTTCGGGGCTGTGTAAGCCAACTCCATCAACCCCAACACAAAAGGGACAAGGGAGGATAGCCACCGCCGTCCGCTTGTTGGCACAAGCCGTGGGGCGGACACTAGCTAGAGACTACGAGGCCGTAGCACGCACGTGAGGTGCTAGGATCCCGCAGGACTTGGGCGGGAGAAAGGAGAAGGAGGAAGGAAGAGAGCGAGAGACAACACCGGACCTCCGAAGCCGTAATTTGAGCCATCATCATGCCGTCCAAGATACCGCCATGCAACTACCAGCGCAAGACCATCTGTGGCTACCACCGGCGCGCCGTGGCTGCCGTGAAGTTCTCCCCGGGAGGAACCTTGCTTGGCAGTGCCTGTGAGTGACATCCTTCCTTCGCGCGCGCCTGCTCTTTTATTCGTGGTATAAGGCGTGTTTGTTTTTTGAATAGCTCAAAGGGCGGGGTGCGGGGAGGCTTCGGGCTTTGGCCCATCATCATCATTCCCATCCGCCCAGTTGTCTATATAGGGGGATGATGCCGTCGAGCGTCTATCTGTTGCTAACGCACGCCACACGGACAGCTTTTCTTGGGGAAACAACGTACAACCTGTGTCTTTGGTGCGATCTCGATTGGCGTCCAGCAGGCACCAAGCAGCGTTTCCCATGCTGTTTTTTTTTTTTCTCCCGTCCATCAACTTTACGATCAACCTCCTCCTTTCTACTCAGCTTTGAAGATCCGCACACCGTATTTGTACATGACCACATGCACTCCACACCCCGCGGCACGTTGGTTTGAAAGTAGGTAGGCACCTCTCGACAGAAGAGAGACGCAACCAGCACATCAACGCGTACCCACGGTACTCCACGGTACTCGTGGGATCAAGGTTGATTGTCATCGTCTACATGTCCATTTCCATATTACCATGTAGCCAAATGTAGCCTGTTTTGTTCTTCCGACCCGTTCAACTGACGGTAACAACTGGTATGCTTCCACCAATTACAGGCTTTCCACCCCATGTTTGATGGCGCCTTGCCGTGACATCCGAGCCAGCTCCTATTGTATTTATTGTATTTATATCGAAAGGAACACGCGGTTTGCACTGCACACAGGTCTGAAATGCGCAACTCCCTTTTATCTGTAGATCCATACGCATAGCATGGTACAGCAGTACATGGATTATGCAATCTCGCGCGTATTTTTCTTTTTTTCTTTTGGCAGTGTTTAACGTTCATGTTGACGTAAGACCACGGTACCTACGAACTTATGGCACTGCTGTCGACAACAACACAACAGCAGCCTTCGCAGGGTTCGTCATGTAGGTAAACATGTTGGATAAGGCATTCAATCGGGGAAGTTGGGTTGGGGTTAGGGCTAGGAGATAGGGTCTGCGTACCCCCTCCCTGTTTTGTTTCGTCATGAAATTAAGGAATAATAAATACACACACAGAAAGACTACCCATTCGAGATATACCCACAGTCGAACGGGATGTGGTGGAATCTTTTCAGTGAGTGGAGGAAAAATCTTAGTCTCGCTCGGCGGTCCCAGCAATAAACAACCCCGCAAGCCCCGTGTTGAACCGACCTCACTTGACCTTGAAAGCGAGCACAGCACATCTTCGGCCTTTTTCCCGGGGGGGGGGTACACACTATCACAGTCTCTTTCGCTGGTGAAATGATGTTTTTTGTCCATGTGCATGCTACATGCAGTGACGAAGCACTTGATTGATTTCTGTGGGGTCGGGTGAGGATCCGTACCTTGATATATTGACGATTTTGAACACGACCGAACGAGCACTCAGTAATCACACACGGCAAACAACGAGTAGAAAAGACCCGTCGGGGACATGTGAATTCGTTCGTTGTCGCACAGAGCAGAGCAGCGGATGCGGCTTGTCTCCACCAGCAAGTCATGTTTTCTGCCTCCACACGCCTTCTCTCACACCAAGACAAAGGTGTCCACAAGTAAGGGTATTTTCAAGACTACACAGGCAACATGGCGGGTGCTCCCAAACATTGTTTGAGTTGTCGAATGTCCTATCTTGAATCGTAATTGTTCTGTCTAGTGTAGCACAAAGCTAACACCCGTGAACGCGAACTCCGTTGAGTTTCAGCGCGTTTAAGTACGCATGCCAGCCCAAGTCATGAAGGAGTTGATGTTTCTAAATAGAGCAGTCCGAAAGTTTTCACAAGGAAGCCCATGCATGCCCGCACCGGTAGTGCTCTCCTCTGCAGCCACCTGATTTTTCGGCGTTTGTCCATGGTCGTCTTCGTGCTTTCATCACATCGCGGTGCTTTTCTTTTTGTGATCTAAGAGAAAACACCATAATGTTTGGCTTGTCCTGCGTCTGAACAGAATTCTTCCTGCTGTCACTCGTATGTTGTTTGGCACCTTCTCTGGCGCCACAGCCGCCGACAAAACCGTCCAGATCTGGGAGACTGGTAACGGCAAGCTCATCAACACGCTCACCGGCCACGCCCAGGTTAGTGGTGGCGTGAACCTTACGGCGGTTCGATGTTTGTTCGTACTTGGCAGAGTAGTACGGTACAAGTAGGGGTGTGTAACGGGACCATGGGTAGTTGCTGTTGCCACTCGATCCCATGAGAGCTGGGCCAATAGCATCAACACTCCGGGCTTGCCCTCTCGCAAGATAAGTCGGTTTCGATTGAGTGAGGCGCCTGCTTTCGAAATTGGAATCAAGCGGTGTAGTGTTGGTGCGGAGTGCCACTCTTGTAGCTCTTGTAGCTCTTGTTCAACGCTTGCATTCTGCGTGGCCTTCGCCCACCTGGAGACCGCCACAATATTCTGCTGCACTGCACCGAAAATCTACTATTATACTTGATGCGTTCTCAAGTTTTGCCGCAATGCGGCCTGTGCCGAAAAGTTGCCTATGTTGAGCCACTGGAAATTGCCGTCCACCACCTTTCCGCTGCGGAAAGCACGGCACTGCTGTCTCTTATCCTGACAAGTCCACACTGTCATGTGTTGGGACTCTCTCCGTCTTTTATCTCCGCGCTTCTTACCCCCCTGTCCCTCTCTCATCCCTTGGTGCCCTATCCTTATCACATCACGTCACCGTGCGGTTGATCTAGGGGCTGTCGGACCTCGCATGGACGGAAAACAGTCGAAAGATCGCCACGGCCTCTGATGACAAGCTCATCAAGATATTCGACGTGGAGACGGTACGGAAGGAAGGATATTATCTGAGAAATCGATGGTGTGGGCGCACGGATAGCATCAGAATACAGTGAGGGGGGGGCTCTGTTTTTGTGCCGGTTGATCAGTGCCGTTGCCCGGTATTGTGCTGGCCAAATGCCTGGGCATATGCCGGCTCTAGATAGGGCACCCCACTGTAGATAGTGCGAGTTTCTGAAATTTGCATTGACTAGTCGAGCCGACTGGCCAAGGAGAGCCATTCCCTTCCCTCGCTGAAATCGTATCGCTTTACGTTGCGCGCATTTGTACTCTTCGGGTGAAGTGAAATGTGAGACAGAAAGCTGTGACTTAGGCGCGATGCAGACCTACGTCCCGAACGATACGTTAGAGGGTTGCGAGGTTACCACTCGTTCATGGACAAAGCTCAACAAGATGCTGGAAACCTTTGATGAGATTGGCTGCTTTAATTGTGATGGGGTTGATGGAAGAAAATGTAGTGCGATAGAACGGTTCGTGTGGTTGTTTCACTGGCAACATGCTGGTATTTATGTATATTACACGAAATGTATACGGATTTCCAAATTATTCTGGTCCTGCTCTAATGCGCTTGACCCGCACCGGGATAAATGGCGTAGTGCGTGAGTGCATCCATCCGTGTTCACCTCCCTTGTCGTGTGGTTGCTTTGTGAGCTGAATTCCTGCAATACAATGCCGGGTTGTTGTTGTTGTTGTTGTTGATAGTGATGGTGCTGCTACTCTGCTTGTGGGGCGTCATGAATCCTTCTGATATTGTGTTCAGTACCGTCCTGTTCCATCCTCTGTTTAGTCGCTCGCTTGTGCTGCAGCAAAATAGTGAATTTATTGCACCGCGCGTTTTGTGATGTTCATGTTCGCCATCCCCTGCCCGGCCTCCCACTCCCACTCTCGCCTATGCCGCGGTGTTTTCGGTGTGTTTTTGTGCGATTCTGGGCTACGGAAACCTTGTTTTGCGGCCCATCGATGGTACCTTCGATGATACTTCAGGGGCAAGAAGTCCAGAGCATGGAAGGCCACGAGAACTATGTCTTCTGCGTTAACTTCAACAATCCTCAGGCAAACCTGCTGGTGAGTACTAGGAGAACGGTCGGAGTTAAGCAGCAGGGTTGTTCATATTGGTTGGATGGTTTTCGTCGACGAGGACCCGAAAACAATCCGCGTGGCGGCTCGCGGGACTTTATACCTCTAGTGTAAGATATGTTGAGCTTGGTGTCTCGTCCAAGCTTGGTTTCATGGATGGCTTCGGCTGCTCTTGGTGCGATGCGATGGGATGGGATGGGATGGGATGGGATGGGATGTACGCGTGTTCCCCCGCGCAGTGCTGGTACATATCTCCTGTGGTGTCTCTCGCCCCGTAAAACAACACGATTCGACGGACGCAAGGGTGCTGTGATGCATGCCACGTAGAGCCGCGCTGATTTTATATATCCGTCTTGTGGCGCGTCGTATGATTGCCGGACGTACGTACTGTAGGTGAGCGGGTCCTTCGACGAGAAGGTGAAGATCTGGGACGTGGCAACGGGCAAGTGCCTTCGCACGATGGCGTCACACTCGGAGCCCGTCACGGCCGCCGCCTTCAACGCGGACGGCACCGGAGTCGTATCGGGAAGCGCGGATGGCCTCATGTAAGCTCCTTCATGCGTCCTCCCCTAAAACAGATACTACGAAATCAAACGTGTTCTTGATAAGCATAAGCATTATCAGAGTTGAACGAGAAAATAAAAACACCCACACGAATGTCCTCCCCAAAACCAAAAATTGCAAATTGCAACTAAATTGGGTAAATGCACGCAGAGTTTCAAGAAACATGCCCCCATTTTGTGTGCGTGCGCGAAACTGGACGTTTTCCCGAACGGGTTGCCGTGCGCTTGCGTTCCACATGCTTCTGCCGCGTACCAAGTAGATACCAGATGATGTTGGTTGCTGCTCTCTAGTCGTTGCCTCCCGTGTGAGCTTATTTGGTTGCTCCTTTCTCCCCAATACCTCACGTGTGCGTCCAAGTATTTTTAGTGTGCCGTTGTGAGCAGGGCCACGTGTCGAGATGCTCTTTCTCGCGTCTTCTTGTAGACGGGTATTCTACTCTACTTCCCCGCCGGTGTTGTTATTAGCAATGAGGAAGGTGGTTTCTGTGCTAACCGCAGTGGTGAGGGCCGAGGGCACTGTTGTTAGCGCTAACCCCCTGACCGGTCTGGGCTACCGCGGCGGTGTCGGTCTCTTGGTGTGGTAACGTTGAGGCACCGTCGTAAGTGGGTGCAATTTCGCAGTACCTCTGCCGATCCTCCACCCTTTGACGCCCCCGCCGAAGAGTTCCTCCATGTGCCTCGGTTCTGTTGATACTCTTTTTGTGTCTTTTGTCCCTTGTCGCGTCAGCCGCCTGTGGGATAGCAGCACCGGGGCATGTCTCAAGACTATCTTCGCCGAGGGCAACCCGTCTGTGTGAGTCGCTGTCGTCACACGTGTTTCGGCAGACAAGAGGAGGGTATTCGTGGACGGTCTTAGCGTGCGTCAGCAACGCCTTTTGTTGATGGTGCCGGAGGAAAACAGCGGTTGTGGTCTTGCCTGTGCACACAGCAGTGTGCCGTCATGACGTCGTGCATAATTTATTCGTTACGTCGTCACAGTTGAAGGTTCGGTGCCATTCCCGTTAGCGTCCTCGTCTTCGAAGCACGAAGTTGGCAGCCTTCCTTTGTCTCTTTCCCCTCCACTATCTCGCCCCCTCCTCTCTCTCACACACCCTGCACCACTACCGTTGTCGATTTCCCTTTGGCTGTCGGCTCTCGTTCTCATATTTTCACGACAACAACATTTCCGAAAAACCAATTCTGCAGGTCGTTCTCGACCTTCTCCCCCAACGGTAAGTACGTGCTGGCCGGCACGTTGGACGACTCCCTCAGGCTGTGGCAAATCGGTCACGACACGAAATGCGTCAAGACCTACAAGTGAGGGAAGTAGGAAATAGGGAGTAGGAACGGATAGGAGCGTAACAGAGCAACAAAGGAGAGACCCTGACTGCTGGGATACCCACGGGTTATACTGTACGTCTGCCCCGCCCGCCACCCCAATCATGTTTCTTCGCGTTCTCTGTTCTCGGATTCCCCCCACCCACGCGTTTATGTCCCCCCCCCCCCTCTTGATTGTTTGCCTCTTGTGCGTTTATATTCGTCGGCTTACAAGTATGTAGCTTGCTTGTTGTTTGATCGATTTCGCGTTCGTTAAATGTGTTTCCTCCGGCCTCCGCCGCCCGCTGACACATACACGCAACCAAAGTTCTGTTTCCCTCTCTCGCAATGTTCCGCCGCCCTCCCTGCCGTAATCCGCCGTTTCTCTTTTGTTTTGCTCACGGAACGCCGGCAGGGGACACGTAAATCGGCGTTACTCGGTGACGGCTTGCTTCGACGGCAACAAGCGCGTCGTCAGCGGATCCGAGGACGGGAGCATCTACATCTGGGACATCAACAGCAGCAAGTCGGTTGTGCAGAGGCTGCAGGGGCACAGCGGTGAGGTTTCTTAGCAAAATAGCAAAACCGAAATCAGGCCGTTCGAGACCGGCCAGCCGCTGACGTGTCTCATGCTGACTGGGTTGTAAGGGGTTTGGTTGCGAAATGATGCGTGCATACACGAGGCTTGCTTCACGCGCCGCGTGTGGTGCTTTAACCCGTAAGTTAGGACTGCTGTCCCGACGAATTTAGTGAGTTGTTCATGCTGCGAGACGATATCGACAACTGCTGACGCGGTGACGAACAGACATGGTGGAATAGAAGCACGATCTTGGGTGGCGCGGGTGGTCGTGGGGTCAGGAGAGGGGAAGGGGATCACGGGCGTACTATTAGTATAAAAGAAAACACCCCAGATTATTTCGTCTGAAACACTGCACGCCATCTTACCGGCAATACATATCCTTGTACCGGCGCTCACGACGTGGGTATGCACAGATGGGTGCAATCACAAGGTGATAGTAGGGTCTGCACTGATCTTGTCCGAAGAATGAAAACCGACACCTAAATATTTATGATGACCTTCAGGCAGGAAATAGAACCTCGATGAAGGCGCCGGTATTTAATCACTTCCATCCCTCTGGCTGCCACGTACCATCCGACCTGCGACGACGCGTAATATTTTTTTTTCTTGCCCGTGGTTGCACCAAGGCAAGGATGTCACGACTCTAGCTTTGGGCCTCACTCACATACCCTCTCACGCACTCACGGATCCACTCACTCCCCAATCCCTCACACACCTGCTGAGCTCGTGCTGATCGCGGTGCCCCAAGCGTGTGTGGAGTTGCCGCAGGCTGTTTCGCCGTCCGAGTCTCCCTCACCTCTCTCTCTCTCTCTCTCTCTCTCTCTCTCTCTCTCTCTCTCTCTCTCTCTCTCTCTCTCTCTCTCTCTCTCTCTCTCTCTATCTCCCTTTCACCATGTCTGCACCATTCGTATTTGCATCGTATGACCTACCCTCGGTCGGTTTCATGCCGCTTGGCAGATGCGGTCTTGACCGTGGCGAAGGGTAAGCTGATGGCGGACAAGCTACTGGCCTCCGGCGGGATGACCAAGGACAAGTCGGTAAGGCACACACCGGCACACGGCACCTCTACAGTACCTCAGTGTATATTCTCTGCGTCAAGACCACTTTGTGTCGCCGCCGCCCCTTGAGGTGGGCGGGCGGCTCGTAGACACCTGAAGTCGTTGACGCAGACTACACGACAACAACGCTCTCCTGGCCTTGTTCCCGCCCTGTCGCACCAAAAGTGTGCGGTACGCCCCCCTCAGGAGCCTGCCGCTATTGCAGTCGAACTCACGAGTCGTTGCTTCGCAAGGGAGCACTGCTGTTGGTCTCTACATGGGATGTCTCCACAAGGGTCGTGGTTGGTATGGCGCTCTGATCTTGTAGAATGTGGCTCCTATTTTCCTGGTTATTTCTCTCTCGACCATATCCTCTTCTCTCCTCTCCTCTCCTCTCGGTAGCACAGCAGCGTGTTAAGGCGCAACGCACACCGGCGTGCGGGAAGCAAGGAGCGCCTTTTTCACCGCCGCTGTCCTACACCCCCAACCAAAAACAAAAAAAAAACAGGTGCGCATCTGGGAGGACAGGGCCGGCATCGAGATGGAAGACCCCTCCATCGGCGCCGCGCGAGAGGGAGGATCCAACGCCACCTACTCGCCTGCAGCCAAGCGCCAGAGGGAAGGCGGCATGGACGTACCCCCCGCTGCTCTCCCGGCGGTTTCCACGTACCCCCCCATGGCACCGGCGTCGACGGTGGCGGCGGCGGCGGCGGCATCGCTGACGATGCCAGCCGGCTTCATGGCCGCTCCCATGCCCGCCGGCATCCCCACGCTGCCCAGTACCGTGCTCCCCCCGCCCCCTACCACCGCTGCCGCCACCGCTGCCAACACCGCGGCCGCCGCCGCCGCCGCCGCCGCAGCAGCAGCAGCAGCAGCAGCAGCAGCCACTGCCGCGATGCCCGCCGTGCAGGGCTATGCGATAGCCCCCGAAGCAGCTCCAACATCGCTAGGTGGGATATTTTAGGCTCAGTGTTTTCATAGTGACACGTGGCGTTTCCGTTCGAGATTGCAGGACCCCTACTTGTGCGTCGGTTTGTCGACTTGTTCTTGGTGTGCGGAGGAGTGGCAATTCACGTCTCAGGCCGACTTTTCCCATCGAAAAACACGCACTGACGATTTTCGTTGACTTCCCCTTGTGCGTTCTTGACCGTCGCTCTCTTTCGAAAACTTGACCTGGTGGCGCGGCAGCTGCTCCCGCGCCGGCTGTTGCGCCCGTCGTGCCCACACCGATGGCAACGGAAGAGTCGCCGGTGGCCATGCCTCCGGCGACGGAGGCAATGCCACCCGCGGTGCCTGTAGCGGCACTTGTAGCAGCGCCCGTAGCACCAGAAATGCAGCAGGTAGGGGCTCCGCAGACTGTAGAAGCGGCACACGCCGCCCCGGCCCCTGCCATGGTGCAGGATGTAGCTGCTGCTGCTGCCGCTGCTACCGCCGCTGCTGCTGCTGCAGTTGCTGCGTCAGCTGCTGTTGCCCCGCCGGCGGCCGTTGCTCCGCCGGCGGCTATTGCTCCGCCGGCCGCTGTTGCTCCACCGGCCTCTGTTGTCCCTCCGGCCGCCGTTGCTCTACCGGTGGCTGCTGCTCCACCTGTGGCTGCTGCTCCACCTGTGGCTGCTGCTCCACCCGTGGCTGCTGCTCTACCGGTCGAGCAACAGCAGCCACCGGTCGAGCAACAGCAGCTACCTGTTGCTGTTGCTCCGCCGGCTGCTGTTGCTGCACCGGTTGCTGTTGCTCCGCCGGCTGCCGCTCCTCCGCTGCCTTCTGTTGCGCCCCCAGCTGCTGCTGCTGCTGTGCCGACTATTGCTGCGCCGCCGGCTTTTGCTGCGCCGCCGGCTGCTGCTGTTCCGCTGACTGCTGCTGCTCCACCGACTACTGCTGCGCTGCCGGCTGTTGCTGCTGCTCCGCTCGCCGCCGTTGCTCCGCCGGCGGCGCCGGTGGCGGAGCCTGCAGTGGCCCCTCCCGCTGCAGCGGATATGCCCGCAGTGTCGGGCGCGCCACCGGCGTAGGCGGAGGGTTCCGAAGTGGTGCAGGGCTGCAGCTGGTGACGGTTGGTTGCGGCTTGTCGCGGAGGGCAACGTTTTCCTCTCTTTTTTTTTGTCAGGGATTGGCTTCGGACTGCTGCTTTTGCTATTACTGCTGTTGTCTGGCCTTGTGTGCGAGAAAGCGGCGTGTATGCATTGCATCTTTAGATTGAAGAGGCCTGACCACCGGGCTAGCACCACTGGTCCACTGCTGTTGTTGGGACATGATTGAATGAGCAACCTTTTTCTGCACTCCAACGGCATCGCGTTCTATTCGTTTTTGTTCTCGTTCGACGTACCAGTCAACGTGGATGCGTGAGACACGATACGTTGGGTGTAGACGGCACAATGAGGAAATGGAAATCGGGGAGGGCTACTCACTGGATGAAGGGGGGGGGCGGCGACGTTGGGAGAAAATATAGGTACTGTTTTCATTCACGTCGCCCTCCCCCCCCCTCCCCTCCTTCGCTCTGTCACTTGGCTTTAAAGCGGTGACTAACTCGTCGTTCGTGGGGATTTAGTTGCTGACTCCAAACAAACGCAATCAATCGGTGGTATCCTAAGTCTTGACAGTTGTTTTTAGTTTGTCGGGAAACGTTGCAGAATTTTTGCGGCCCGCCCGGGCGAGACGGGGGCCGGATTAGTGTAGCAAGATAGGTTTGACAGGTTTGTATTCTGCAGAAAGGCGCGTAACTTTCGAGTGCCTGCATGTTTCTGCTCGCCAGTTGGTACATGTCCGTCTTGTTGTGTGAAGCTTGAGTTCGTACGCATAGGGTAGGGTTTTGAATACCGAACCGCTCTTTGGTGTTTGTGGGTGTGTTCATTTGCGGCTGTTCGTATGGGGTGGGACAGCTCAACATTGGGTACAGGGGTCGTTTTCTCTTCGTTTTCTTGTTTCTTTTTTCAAGGGCTGACAGATTGAGGCGAGTTCGGTCGGCGCTTTGTGATTCGTGCTTTGGCTCAAACGGGCAACCAAGACGCCCTTGTCTTCTCTTAGAGTCGCTCTCTCGTATTGTCAAAGCGGCGTTCAACGCGTTCGCATGGTATTTATGCTTTGGATCCTTTGTGATTTTCGTTGGTGGTGTCGTTGACTGCGAGCAAACAACGCAGTAAATCAGAAACTTTATTTTGTAATCTAACTCACCGAATGGACCTGGGTATATGCTCACCACCGCCATCTTTTATACCCCGACCCCCTCAAAAAGAATCAACGGACACACAGATCGGACTGGCAAGCATCGCGGCGTGTGTTGTCGCATGTGCAACTTGTGTCGAGATGCTTTCCACCCGTGCAATGTCGAAATCACATCGGACACGTACCAGGTACCTCGCAGCATCCCCCTTCGCCAAGTCATGACGAAGACAAGACCAGTACATCGTGCACTGGGAAAACGCAGCAAAGCAGCCCTACATGAAAGTGTGCAGGTGCCCGTGACAAAAAAAAGTCCAACCTTGGATCAGAAACAAGACTGGGTGTGCTGGTTCGGATGCCGCTGGTGGTGTGCGTTGACAGCATCGGTCAAGGCTGGCATGCCGCCAAGAATGGCGTCCTCAGAGAAGGAAGGGAGGGAGGAAAGGACCCGTACCCTCAAGAATCCCAGACATCCGGGAGAGGCCGGGATGTTGGACAACGACAAACTGCGATATCCACACGTATTTGACTTGCACAATACTTGACGCGGGCAAAATTCCTCAAGCGGTGGTTCCTCTCAAGAAAATCTCGGACATCGTCTCTGCTGCTGCGCTCTCTCTCTCTCTCTCTCTCTCTCTCTCTCTCTCTCTCTCTCTCTCTCTCTCTCCGGCCAGCCAATCAGACGACTACACCTTTCGCCACTCCTTCGCACATGGCCATCAGAACCGACCAAAAGAAAACACAACGGTTTTTACAGCACACTAGGCACAACACAGACAGCAGCAATGAACGACTCTCGTTAGTCGCTTCGTTTTCCGCTGGGTCGCTTCTTTCCGCCGCTGCCCTTGGGAGTCTTCTGCGCCGCCCGCCCTCCGTCGTTCGCCCCAAACATAGCCGCGCTGTCGTCGTGCATCCCCGCTAAGTCGTACACCGATGTCGTGGGGTACTGTTCGTGGATAGGTGCGTCGACCACAGACGAAACATCATGAACGAAGGACGGGGAGGACAAAGGCCGTGCAGATAGAGCGAGCGGATGCAGGGGTGAAGAACACGCACGTTGTCAGTCATCATAGAAGCCGTGCCCTGAACGCATTCGTACCGTAGACCGCGCACGTTTATCTAAGAACGGGGTGTATCGATCAGCTGGTGATAAAAAGGGGTACCTTTGTGTAACTGGGTTATTTACCTAATACATTTAAGAACGTTGG
Organism: Ectocarpus siliculosus; assembly: GCA_000310025.1. Classification (NCBI taxonomy): domain Eukaryota; class Phaeophyceae; order Ectocarpales; family Ectocarpaceae; genus Ectocarpus; species Ectocarpus siliculosus. The sequence goes on from FN649749.1 coordinate 2,959,013, forward strand.
TATGGAGAATGAGGTACTGGAATGTCAGCCCAAGCGACAGAACGAAGATAGTAACGGTTGACTTGACGTATAGCGACCACAAAGGTTGACTGCGCGTGTGGAAGAAACAAGAAACAATGGTTGAGTGGACGTATGGCAACCACATAAAGTTGACTGGACGTACGAAGACAGACAGCAACGGTTGACAGGACGCGTTCGGAGCGAGGGACGAAGCTACGACAACATACATCCAATACAGGTTCTCTTTCGTTTCGATTCCGTTTTCTAACTCTTCCTCCTTTTCTTGACACGTGCTATCCTCATCTCCAGGGGGACGGAAAGCACCGCACCGCGCTCGGAGACTCGGTTCACAAACCGCCGCCCTCACATGCACCCAACCATGTCAACTTCTGTTTGGCGGAATGTGTGTACCAGTGCACTATCAGGAAGGTGCCTGGTGCACTCAACACATAATTACGATTCCCAACTTTCTCGACCAGCGCTTGCGCGCTTAAGAATTGAGTTTCGCGAACTCAGCACATTCCATCGTTAACCGACCTAAACAAACCTCGAAGGAATATCTCACCTGCAGTGCAGAGAATTCACATACATACGCGCGATGAACGATTATACACAAAATATAACTCGGCATAAAGGCGCGTAACCAGCGAGCAGCGAGAGACGCGTAAGGGCAAACGATTGGTGGTCACCTTGCTTCCCAGAAGTCTCTTTTCCACGTCGTTCAGCAACCACTCGTGCGGAGCCAGATCCAAGCTGTCCGCCTTTGCTCCAGAGAAGAGCACATTTTTTTTATTTTCGTGCGCATGCCCACAGTTGATCGCGGCAAACAAACAACGACGAAAACACGAACAAGAGACGAGAGATTAACCAAACACACGAATAAAAAAGCACCTGTTCCACGCAGCGGAGGTAGACGACAGCAAGAAGTGGACTACAATAACTATAGTATGTGCATCGCTTTCCGCGGATGGCAAAAAAAAAGGTGTTCGGCAGTGTACACTTGCCAAAAAAGAAACAATGATGTCCGTTTCCCAACGAATGCCGTGGACGCAAGTGAGTGAACCTTCCGCCACAATACCCCACGTTGGGAGTTTGATCGAAAAACGTGCCAACGTGTGCACAACGTGTGGCGTACACGTCACATACGATACGTGATACTGTACTATACCATGTCGTATGAGGCAGCCGGGCACACGTCCGTACCGATTACTGGCAGAGACAGTCTAGTACCTAAACAGGCGCAGGGCGCGCATCCGATCGTACACTCATTCGACTTCCAAGATAAAATACTTGTATGCCGTATTTTGGATACTGTATTTCTCGCACAGAGTTGGTGCAGATAGAGGAACGATCACGCAAGGTATGGCCTTGTCTTCACGTATGATACGTTTTCCTGTCGCTACCCTTGTGTACATTTCAGATTTACGCACGAAGGAGGCACGCATTCTTCAACACCTCGACGATTGCCATGGCAAGGCTTCAAACCTACTTCTTCGCATGGTGCGTTGAAAAAAGCAAGCACCTCTTTGGGTAGTTGGCTATTGTACTGATCACGGAAGGCGTCCGAGCCATTCGGACCAGTACGGATATCAGAAGGCAGTCAGCGGGGACCGGAACGGTGTTTCATGTTTTAAGACCAGAACAAAAACAACAACACTTTCCGTTGTGGCAGTCAAATTCCAAAGCTCCGCACGACAAAGCGTATCAAGCACTTCTAACTTACCTCCGAGGCATAGACTTTCTTGGTGTCGAAACCCATGGACGCCGCGCCCACCCCCAGCTGAGACTGGATAACTTTCGCCTGTGGAGCAAGATGAGGGCATGAGGATGATAAAGCCCCCGAAGGAGCGGAAACCAGGAGACATAAGAGGCGCTCACGTTTCGGCGATTGTCACAAAGTGTTGACACAAACACGGTGTCTTCCGCGCTGGCATGCACTCGAAAAGCTACCTAACATCACCAACAAGCTCGCCAGGCTCTCTTACTAAAGACGAGAGCAATCTTTCACGGTACCCTTGTCATGAACAGGGGTACCGGCAAATGGGATGGGTGATCGCTTCGTATCCTTGCCGCCGGCGAGCCACAAGGGTAAGGATCGACATGCCCCATGGACGCAGACTATAGGAAAGTGCCGCAGAAGGAAGGCGGAGACAAAACTCCTGCGCGGTGTTCTTCCTCTGTGAACCCGGCTGTGGTGGCGAGTCCAGAAGTGAACCGCAAGGTGAAAGTAAGGATCGATGTCCGCACTATATGGGATGACAATAAAGAGAGTCAAAACCAGTCAGTCAGTGCAAAAGTCCGCCCCTCCGCAACCCCAAAAACGAGACATAAATCTCTGCGATACTTCCGTGGTGCTATGCCATTGAAAGTCAAGTAACCTCTTGTTGACGATGACGCAAACCAAGCAAGTTCCCAGTCACTGCGGTGTCATCGTCAACAAACCGCTGCCATTGCACCACTACTTCTATTTCCTGCGATACATGTAGTCATCACATCCACATTCTGATTTGGGTAAGGCCGATGGTCTTTTACGAGATCTCTTGAGCCTCACGGACATATCTTTCACAAGAGCAAGGCCCCGTGTTGAGCTACAGTAGCTCTCACCTCGTGCTGAACAGGGGTCTCCCGAAGGAAGAGGTTGATGACAGACTTAAGGCCGAACATCACGAGGAAGTACCACGACGTCGACGACACGTAGCTGGCGTCCAGCGTGCTCAGCTGCACCCCTCGCTGGAGCATCACCTGACAAATGCAAATTACAGCCAGCACACAGCATCCCAACCAGCGATGGCGACGACGGGAGCAAATGCCCGAGACTTATGTGTCCCGGCAGAGACTAGGTTCGTATGGTCGACCACTGTATCGAATCCATGCTCTTTGGACAAGGAGCCAGACTGCCCACCAATCCATGCTCTCGACCTCTGCCTCGCGTTTTTGCGACAACGTCCAACCACTGTCAAGCCAAAAGACAGATAGTGCCCGCAAAAAAAACGTTCAAGCATATTCCAAACTATGAATAGAGAAAACACAAACGAAAATAAATCAGTGAAAGCGGCTGGTCAGCGGGGGCGCATCTCGAACAACCCCCTGGCCAGACCCTTGGACACATCGATAAGGGAGGGCGTGGTCAAGTCCTGACGACGCACACGAAAGCCAGCACAAAATAACAACCAAACTGACTCCCAAAATCCCAGGCACAAACCATCCAAACGTCCCTTGAAGCGATAGGCAGCGAGGACGAAGTTCTTGCGAGCCCGCCGGGCCAACACACGAACGTGTGGGCGGGCAGCAGACAACCAAAAAGACTCCTAAGCACCGATAAACAGCCCGAAGATAAAAAACAGTATTACCTTGAAACGGTTGGTTAACGGGAACGGAACTCTGACGAGCACGAATCCCTCGAAGAAGTACGAGGTGAAAGCCATCATGAACATGTTCGTGCCCACGAACCCCATCTGCTCACGGCATCCGCAAGAAAACGCCGCAAGGATGTTATCAACGACGACATTGAAAATGCACACCCAGAGGAACAGCAAGCAAAGAGCAGCTAAATAGAGACGTGAGAAGAAACGCACAGACAACATGTGTTGGTGCTTATTTGTCAGTCGACAAGCACACAGAAAATACTCAGAATGACGCCCGTCCGTCGATGGCAACACAGCCGGAAACATGTAGAAGCGAGGGAAGGAATGTGGCCGGAAACGGGGTGGTGGAAGAAGGGGTGCGCCTCAACAAACTAGCAGCGGCAGATCCACTATGAATAGTGTGTGGACGGCGGGGAGGGTGGGGCGAGCGGGCCCTTGGATAAAACTAAATGAATGTCGTGAAATTAAAAATGAAACCTTCTTTGACCAGGGCCGCGAGGCTGGGAACGTCTTCCAACAGACGGTAACGATGCAAACCTACTACTTGTTATATAGGAACCGCACCGGACGTTGTGCCCCAAGCTACCGCCGCTGTTGAAATATTTATCGGGCACTGTGCCGTAGCAACCGTTATCGTTCCATCTATCAACTGTTGGAGTTTCTTCGTAGGCTGTACACCAGTTCGTAACGGGTCATTCAGGGCACGCGGCACATGACCGATCACGCCATGTAATGAGGACGCAATTGACCGGTGAGGATTTTGCTCTCAAAGTAAGGACCAAGGAAGCCCGCTGCAGCACCACCACCACAAGTCTACACGTTGCCGAGAACAAGCCGAGCAAAGGCTATAAAGGGTTGATGGTAGAGGCAGCGTTCGCACCTGGCTCTTCATGGGCCCCATCATTTTGTCGGGGTTTGCCATGGGGTTGGCCTGTCCCGGGAGGTCCTCCTGCCGCAGCAGCCCCCCTTCCTTAGCCGTGAAGTAGCCCTTTCGCCGCGAGAAAGCCTCCCTGCAGATAAAACGCCCATTGCCCCTCAGCCGCTTCGCCCTCGTCAGGGTTTGCCTGCGATAGAAGGACGGCATGGCCGCAGCAGGGTGCTCAAGAGTAAACTACACAGCAGAGAGAGGGAGAAACCATCCGGGACCCGCAACAAAAATGTGGGCTTGGGCTCACGTTGAGTGCAGTGACGACTTTGTCGGGCGCGCGCAAGGTGGAACCGAAGCAACAGCATTTTCCGGGCCACCAACGCCCCGCGACCGATACACGTAGGACATCGGAAAAAGCCTTTCTAATTCCTTCTTCCCCTCGCTGCCTCGGCAAGGCTTTTGCTTACGCATGGCCCATAGCGAGGGGGGGGGGGTCTTTCTAGCGAGCATGGCTAGACTCACCCTCAAGGGACTGATACCTTCTTGCTGCGGTGCACCCGCCGCGAGGCGTGCGTAGTGGTAGAGTTGGGTCGGCACTGGTGCGTCAGGTACAAAAGTGCGGATGCGCGGGCCTCGTGGCCGTCGGTGTAGACAGCAATGTCCATCTCAGTTTTGTGCGCGGAGGCAGATGCCATCAGAAAGGTGGACGGGCACTATGTACACGGCCCTAGGTTAGCTAGACTGTCTCAGTTAACCTGGCTTCGCCATCAAAGGGGAGGAGGGAACAGGTGGTGACGAGCTGAGTGGGCCGGTTGACCCTTCGGCGCGAGAATTTTCAGACAAAGAACCCTAAGTGCAACGGGGGACAAAGCGAGGAACCGACTGGGTAGGACAGCAACGAGAGCGTGTACGGACGGAGCGGGTCGAGTTTGGTCGTGCTAAGACTGGCCGCAGCGACACCGGAGCACACGGGACGACATCGAACCGTGACGCACGGACGAACATTTTGTGTTGTCAAATATTTTCCGTTTTTTTCCTGAACATCGGTGTTGAGTGTGTGTGATGACGTCACTGGTTTGGTAGAGAGACGCGGCAGAGATGGCGCGGATACCCCGGGTGCCTTTATTGTGTACCTGCATCGTGGAAGACCCCTTCAATGTGGAACGATTCCTCGTCAGTGTCGATTATTTACACTGCTGTGTCCAACACAGAGATGACCGGGGGTAGATTCGGTGATTGTCAATTTCAATTATGGCTTTGGTTGGTTGTTCTTTTTCACTGTATGTCCACGGACGCATTCTGACAGCACTCCAGACAGCAGCTGCGCGCCCCGAACTTGTACCATGCCTACCATGGTGTTTTTGTACAGGCAGCACTCCAGACAGCTGTACGCTGTAGTCGACAAACATTCATTTTGGTAAAGTGTGGGACAGGGGGGGGATGATGCTGCTGTAGTCGAATGTAGTGTGTGGACGGGTAGTTCAGCTTTTGGGCACGCAAACGTGCTGCAGGGATGCAGGTGTATTTGTACCTCTTCGGGCTTGTGTACCCTTTTCTTGCTAGTTTGCGTGTTGTTTACATCTTCTGATGGCTCTACTGTAGCATTTTTGTGACCACGGACCGCGTCTTTGCTAGATTTTGAGATTAGCAACTGACACGAGTTTAATGTGAAGACAACAACAACAACAACAACAACAAAGCAGGCGGCCCTGCATAGTGTCAAGACCTTGGGCTAGGCGTTTCGGTAGGGCTGTCAAGCTGATGGTCTCTTCTTAGTCGTAGACGAGTACAAGCTGTTGGGTTGTTTAAGTCTCTTTGGGTACGACTGCAGTGCACCACACCATCGGTTGGATAGCTACTGTACTGTGCCAGGTGGACGGGTTCTCAAGGTGGACCTCAAGAGTAAAACATACATCGAACCGCCGACGAATTGCCGTGTTTGCGGTTGAAACGTTGAACCGCAACTCGAGCAGTCTATGCATACCTACAGCAGTAGCGGGGGGGCTAGCGCGTACGAGTGAGGAGGCAAACGTTGCTGTTGGTTCTCGTCGATATAGCTCTCTCTTGAACTACAAGCCACGCTTTGTGGATACATTGTAGCCCTGGACGTGTGTGCGGGCGCGACAGGACATGAGGGCGGGCAGAACCATTGCTGTGCTAACGATATCGATACAATGTAGTCTGTCAGCAAAACGGCCTTTGTCGCATCGTTCTTTACAGCGGCGCGATCTGTTCGCGAAGACGGGGCAGAGGGCATCTGGGATTCGAGCAGCAATTCAAAGGAAGAACAAAACTGCAGCTACGACCCAGCGCGAAATATTGCTGTCCACAAACCCTCGTACCCGTACAATACTTCGGGGCTGCTTGCTGGAAGGAACTAACTCACTTGTAGCTGAGCTCTTCCTTGTCCAGAGGCTTGTCCGCCTTGAGAAGAGCCGTGATGTTGTGTCGCAAAACTCCCACCAGGATCACCATGAGCATCAGCGGAAATACGACCCAGTCCCGGATGGCCGGGTCGAGAACTAGGTGCTCGCCTCCCATAGTGCCGGTGCTGGTGCGTGTGTGGATCGCTGTTGCACCTGCCCTAGCCAGATAGCTACACTATCCACACTGCTGTCTGCGATTCCGGAGGCGGAGGGCGATTCCAGCCAAGGCTGCCCGCAGGGGGGCTCCGTGAGTGAAGACAAGCGTACTGGTGGTTCCGTGTGCATGTTGTTGGCTGTTGTTGTGGGTTGTTGTGGGCCGCACGACACACGTTCACCCTCCTCAGCTCCTTAGTTAGGGGTTAGGGAGGACGCAAGCATTAAAGGAAGGAAGGAAGTTTGGCGCAGGGCTGTGAAGGCTCCGACATGAAGAGAACTGGTAGTCACCATAGTAAAACCGTGCAGATTGATGGCAAGTCGTACCTGGCGCCGCCATTTGTATCTCTGCAGAAGCGGGGCAACTACCAGTTCATCGGCATGAAACTCCAGCTCGGATGGTGCGAAGTGAACGGAAAGAGGGTGTCAAAACCGGTCAGAATTGCCCATCAGGAGTCCAAGATCACCATGGAGACCTTTTTGGTCGCCAGGTGAATACACATCAGTGCTCTCCTAGATGTGCTTGGAATTGACATGGCGGAACATGTTGCTTGTAGAATGAACCGCTTGTTGTGAGCAAATAAATGACACACAAGACAGCTACCAAACTGTCTTGTTGAGCCTGTTACCCGCAGGGGAGATGTCCCTATATGCTGTCTGGGAAATCGTAGACATACAGGTACTTTCTGACGCTATGAATCCATTGCTAATCTGTCTCAGACTCTTTTCTATGACAGAGATGGTTTCGTTGTGTCATATTAAGAAAAAAAAAAAAAATGTGGACCGCATGGTCTGTCTGTGTTCCGTTGCATGTATGTACATAGATACAAGGGCGCTTCGCGGCGTACCGCTTCGCGGTCGCCGCTACGCTCGTAGGTTCAATGAATGGCGATGGCAAGTGTGTGCGGGTGGAGTTTTGAAATGAGAGCTACGAAGAAAAAATGCTGCGAAGAGGGAAAAATTTGTTTGTTTGTTCGAAGAGCAGAGACGCACAGTGACTATATTCATATGTTGTGTTACGCGACGGCCGGAGGACAGAGTGTTTAATTAATTGCTTTGAGTAAGAAGTTTGTTTTTCAGAAACAAAGGCTCACTTTCCACGAAAAAAGTAGGACAACAGGGTTGGTTACGTAACATAATAATAGCTTCACCTGGGCCACACCTATAGAGAAGAAACGTCTCAATAAGAAAACAGACAGAGGAGCGACCCCTAAAATGCTCTACTATTTATTCAAAGACACAAGAGAGAGGGGTTACTGGGGTGTGTGTCGAGTAATTAAACTAAGAAAGAAACATCAAGCAACCAGCTTTCCTTTTCTGTCTCTTCCCCCCCTCTCTCCCATCCATGTGTTACCCACCCCCTCAGCGAGACGTTGTAGCTGAATAAAGTTCGCTACTTCTCGGGTGTGCGGTCTTCGTATGTATGTGATCTGATGTACAGCCGTCGGTGATGAGAATCGGGGTTGATTACGGGAGGCGAGGAAAAGCAGTTGTAGCGCAAATAAATCAATTACGTGTGCATACATACCGTAGTTTTTTTAGTTTTTGCAGCACGAAACCACAGAAAAGCAGACAACTTTTTCTGCCGATTTATGAAAATATGGAAACCCACAGCAGCCTAGTATTTCTATATGTTCTGCTAGAGGGTTTTGGGAGTCAGATGACTGTAGAACTTCGTGTGTTGGTGTGTGTTGGTAGGTGGGATGCGGAGCATGTCCCGGTAGCCGCTCTACAATAAAGTGCGGTAGGTATCCAGAAGATATTTCCGGGAAAAAAAAAAGTATTTCTATGAAACGGAGGAACAAACAACGTATTTCATTTTTTTTTTTCTCGGGCGGGTGTAGTTTTGCAGACAGCTGTGCGCACGACACTGGCCGCTAACCCCCCCGCCTTTCGCCTGGATTAAAAGGGAGACGCACTACAGCAGTAGAGTACTTTGTCTCGTCTCATGCGGAGACTTGGTGGCTTGGTTGTCGTGTGTGGCAGGGTGTGTGGTTTGTAGCCAGCGCACACGCACAATCCACGTGAGCCGCTTGCCGAATGTATGTATGAGTGGCCTGCACTGTCAAGAAATCGGGGTGTGATTGGTGGATCCATGGTAGATGTCGGAGACGCGACTTTCTGCCCTCGCTAGCGCTGCACGCAGTCCGCCCCGAGAGCGCGCGGCACGCCGGGAGGGCCCTCGCAACACAGGGCTATCGGTAGGTGCAAGTCTCGTTTCGAGGCGAGGTCAACGGGCGGAGAAACCTCGAAAAAAAGGGCTCTAGGCTCACGAGATCATCAGGATTGCCTTTCCTGCGATCTCGTGAGCCCTCAGCCCGTAGGAAATCCGTCTATTCAAGGTCTATTATGCATCCTTCGTTCGGTTGTTGTTTGGGTGTTCGAGAGCGATGTGGTCATCGCGAGCCATGCTATCCATGAGACCGACCCACCGGGGGTCTTGCTTGTAGCAGCTAAACTGGCTGTGTATCTACAGCATCCGCTGCCCTCTATTCTAGAAGTATTAGGTTACGGTTGTATTGCTGTAGATGATGCCTGGTCCTCCTACTCTAACGAATTACGCGTAGGGCGGAAAAAGGAACACATAGTTGATGGGCGATTTCGTTCATGCTTTCGAGACACATCAACGGCACATTCAACGATGCGTCCACAGTACCAGAACATGCTTGGGTTCACTTCCGTGCATCCTCTAATCGCCCCAACTGCTGTGGTCTGGAATATCGGCTGTCTTGTTTTCCAACAACGCAGAGCCTTACGAGAGACGCTGATGCCGATGTCTGGACCTGCACAGGCGACGGTCCACAAGATCATTGCCGCCTCCATCATGCAGATGTTTGACCTAGAACACCCTGATTTCGGTATCCTCGACACGGACGAAGTTGCTGTGAGCTTCAAACGACATGTGTATGTGAAGGAATCAAGCTTCCAAGCTGGGGAGCTTCGGCAAGTTAACAGAACGAGCGAGCTCAACCTCTTGGCAACATCCCTGCGGCAAAATGGGAGCGTGACGTCGGGTGTGCTGGAGCTTGCTCCTTCTTCTCTGGAGTCTTCCATCAGCAGTGTCGAAACCGCCGCCATGGCCCGGAAATTACTGGGCTCTAGCGTGGCTAAACCAAACAGGACGGACATTGGCGTGAAGGGACCGAGAACTGTAACGTGTGACGACGGCACCTCTTGGCTGCTTCCTCCACACATCTCCTTCTGCCGTGAGAGCACGTTTTTGTCGGGAAACCACCAACCACTCATGCTAAAAATACTTTTGAAGAAAGGCTCGTGCCAGGTCAACGGCAGAACCATCGTCCGCCGCGACGTATCAGTTCGGCACCTGTGCGAACATATCAACAAGCAAACGGTACTTGCCTTAAGGTGAGTTCGACATGCCATTCCGTCTGATTGAGAGATACTGCTGCCGTGCATTATATATGCTGCACTTCAGTCCATAATGATGCCATGTGCCCCAAACACGGTCCATCGCATGTGCCCCAAACAGCCGCCGCTTCGCCCTTGCGTGTCCAACAATCGATTGCTGGCGTTTAACAATCTCGTTAAGGAGTGACATGACGTATTCAGCTTGAACGTACGTCTATGATGCGTGCGTGAGATTGGTGGTCCAGTCCCTCGTGAGTGACTGCTGACGAAGTTTTACGGTGCTATCGATTTTGCAATGATGCGGTTCTTTGCTTGCACTTGCTGACTGCTCACGAACTTGTTGCGTGAAATGGAGCGTTCAGCTACCAGCGTGTATCCGGTCAGGCACCGATGCTGCACACAAGTGTGACGTTTTTCCCACAGTTTCTGGAAATTGTGGATATTCCGTCGTCTAAACTCGACGATAGACAATTTCCTTTTCCATGCAGAAGGTACAGATCTTCACCGCGCTTTGCGCTTGGTACCGGGCCAAAACATTGACTTGTTCCGACCCGGCCTGTTGGACGATGCAAACTTCTGCGGCCATGTACCTGACAAATGAACCATCAAATCGAGGAATCTTCGTCTACAAACAGCATGTCGTCATGCTGAGGAGCTTAGCAAGGCGTGTACAGGGGACATGAAATTCACGAATCCTGGGACATCAATGGTTCACAGCACCCATGACCTGTTGTCCTTTCGTGTCCCCGCTGGTTTCGTTTGCACGTTTTCCGGTCCTTGTTCTGTCGATCCACGCTAGGGCACTAAGCGCGGAACTATTCCCGGTGTACGGGCCCGCGCAAGACCAGGTCCACAGAAGCGTCGCTGCCCGAATCCTTTGCATGTTTGACAAGGAGAATCCCAGTTCCGACATCCTTGACGACACCGTCGTCAACATCAGGATTCAACGGCATCAACTTGTCCGGGAGTCCTCTTTCGTCGCCGGTGATCTGCGTGTGGAAAATAGGAACGACCTCGCCATTCTGACTGAGCGCTTCCGGAACGATCCGGCGGTGATTTCCGGAGAGCTTCTACCTGCCACTGCCCCTGTTACGTGCACGGCCTATGCACCACCTCTCCCCTCTGGGAGTGCCACGGCACGAGGTAAAAAAGAGAAGAGCAAGGACAGAGAAGAGGAGGTCTCGACTGTTCGAGCTACGGCGTCCGATGAGTTGCCGGACACGACGCTTGTGAGCAAGGAGCGAGAGAATAAACCGGGTGAGGTTTGGCGCGTCACAAACGTGGACGACACAAGCCCTCTTTCGCTGCCCTGGGGTATCTATTCCGATGCGAAGGATGCCAACGGAGACGAGACCATGCGGCTGAAAGTAAAACTTGGAGCCTGCTGGGTAAACGGCGAGAAGGTGGCGCATGCGAAGAAGATGAAGGTGGTCGGGGGAGTCGCCGTGAACGCCAGCAACATTGCTGCACTCAGGTTTGTCCGAAACTGATTGATGCAGGCCGGCAGAAATCTGATTTGTTGGGTGCTCGTAGTTGCGGGTTCATTCCGCGTGGGAATCGGCTGGACGCTTCGATTTTCCCTCCGGCTTGCCGAGACACCCGCAGAGACCCTCGGTGTCTTGAACATGCAGGCGCCCCCCTGGGTGGGGATAACGCTAAACATCAACCGGTGTCTGACGAGCAACGGGAACAAACCTCGTTGCCCTGCTGATGCTCTTGTGCGTGCTCTTGTGCGTGCTCCCCTCTGTCAGGTCTCTGCGCGATGACTTCGGGCTTGGACTAGGGGCATCGAAACGTGTGAAAATGATCATCGCGGCAAAGGCTTTCCGTTTGTGGCTACGAACAAGGCGAGGTTCTGATTTTTCGGGTAGCGCACCAGTGAGCATCACCGACGCTGTCGGAAACGTACTCCGACCGATCGTCGTTGCGACGGCGGGGGAACTTCGTGGAGTTAACATCGAGAGATCGAGAGTTGTGAAGGAGCTGCTGCATGCTTTGAGGGCAACAGGTACGGACGCAGAGAGGGGTTCGTGCGACCGCCCTATTCCGGACACACCCATTTCGACAAAGGGGAAGAAGCGCAAGAGAGTGAAAAGCGCCAATGAGGCGACGCACTCTAGCGACCCGGTGTCTTCCACCGCGAACGACCCGAGGAAGAGGGTGCGCGGTGTCGAGTGTGGGAGCGGAAACAAGACAGCGAGGGGCTGCACGAGCCTGGGTCGACCTGCGGCATCGGATGGAAACGCGGAAAGGGCGCAGGGCGATAGTGCAGAGGTCTTGAAGGAGCGGCACGGGCGTAGCGGTGGCCGAGTGACGCTGGGATGCAGCAAAATGGATGGGGCTTCACCGATGGCCAAGACGGTGGTCATTGATCTCACGTCCAGACCTGCTGCAAGTGAAATCGAGGACTCTGACCAAACGGATGCAGCTGGCCCGGGTCCATCATACGAACTTCCGAGAGGAGCGAAAAGGAAGAAACGCCGCCGCAGCAGCAGCAGTACCCCAGCGCAGGAATGTAAGTCTGAAGAGAGGGTCGTGGGCGAAACCAATAGAGGCGATATCGTTTCAGCCGCTGCATCCTCCTGGGGACGTAGCAACGGCAAGACGAGGAGCGGGAAAGATCAGCGAATATGCCTGAGTGAATCGGTACAATCAGGTGGGGTGGGGGAAAGGGCAGCGAGGGAGCGGAAGGCGGAGAAAGGAACTCACAATGGGAGCGGCAACGGCGTAGCGGGCGGAAGGGGCGGTGTACAGTACAGTTGTGCTCAGGGGTGGGCGAGCGCGGTCATCGTTTCGGCTTCGTGCTCCTCTACAGCTACAAAGCGAGATAAGAGAAAGAACAAGAAGGGCAACAAACGGGACAATGTCCATATGGACTCTGATCAACCGACCGTCTCGAAGGCGGCCGAAAATCGAGTGTGCAAGACGGCAGAAGAAACCGCCGGCCGCAGACGCAGCAGCATAGGGCAGAAAGACGATGGGCCGGACCATGCCACACACAAGCCAACGCGGTCGGTAGAGGGTCAGAGTCGCGGGGCGAAGACACAGCGATTCGGAAAAGATATGCCACCCTCCAAGGACAAGAAGAAAAGGCTCATGCAGTGGATTGTCCACGGGTAGAACGCAGTTGTGATACTTGGAGCAACGGGCGGGGTGAACTAACATGTGACATGAAGTCGATATTGGTCATTTTGGCTTTCGCGCTCTACACAGTTTCTTTGTGGTGCAATTAGAATGCACTCAAATTGGCACGTGAACTGTGAGGGTTCTCGCGTCGCTCAGCAGTGGTATGCAATTTCTGGCAATAGCTTACATCAATCCATTCTTGGACCACACACGAATCTGTGCGTACGCAGCTGTACGTAGGCGATGCCCCGACTAGTTTGAAAGAGAACGGTTGCCACCGCGAGCAAAAAAGGGCAACTCGAATGAAGGCAACCACCAGCAACACGGTGTTGCCGGAATGCAGGCAATCACGACAACAAGAGAATCTTGCCGGAATGAATGCCTGGAGTTCCCCCAACACTTAGCAAAGACGACGTTTGTTTGTTCGCTCGTCTCTTCGCAGGAATATATTCATTCGTTGTTGATTCTGTTTGCTCTGCTGGTCAACTAGCTTTTGGTGGAATGTTCGGGTCCGTGCGCGGACTACCGGCTTCTTTGTGGTGTTTGAATGCGTATGACCAACTAACTGAGATGCTAACATTGGCATTACTCACTCACGACAGTTCGGCTTCACCGTCGACAATGGAAAGAAAGAAAGGGAGGCACCCAAGCTCTCTCTCACATAGTCTAATAATAATCCCTCGTACGACTCAAAATTCAGGCAAGCACCGTAGTACATGTTATGGGATTTGAAAGTGTAGGAAAGTAGTGCGGGCTAATGCCCAGAGCAAAGCGCGGGAGATTGAAGGATGATAGGGGACAGGACCTTTGTAGCCCCTGTTAGAGGGAGCTGGTCTGCCCCCACGAGCTCAGTCTCCTCACCAGGGTCTTCAGGGATTTTGCTACGCGTGTCTATACAATTGCGAACAGGGAATATTGCGAGAAAGAGAGTCTCCAGCAATAGATTTTGAAAAATGCCTCGTACGAAGTACGTGATGTCCTCCTGAAGCGTGGTGAGAATATCTTGTGAATCTTGGTGAAACTTGAGTTTTCATTCCGGTTGTTTCAAGCTCCACAGACTATATGTATGTATACGACATACGTGGATGGAATGATCGGCCGTCTAGTAGTGAGCCTTGCTTTATTTTGTCGGTTGGGGCAGGATACTCGAAAGAGGCATGCCGGTTGCTTGTTTGGAGCAGAGAGAGAGAGAGAGAGAGAGAGAGAGAGAGAGAGAGAGAGAGAGAGGGAGAGATCGGATCATCGCCGAGACAAGCAAGATAGACAGAGTGACGAGTGACTACTGCTGTATACCACCAGCACACAGCACAACAGCTAACTAACTCCTGTGACAGGATCTGTGACAGGATCGATCGGCACATGGTGTTGGCGACGAGGAGGAAAAAACGATCAAAGAAAAGGATACAATTTACTGTGTGGAGCGGCAGCAAGGAGCAGCAGATTCTGCTTTCTCCTTGCCTTTCCTCGGGTCTCTCTCCATTCACCTCTGTGAGTGAGCGTGTGGAGGTGGTGACATGTGAACTGTGACATAGACGCATGGACGCAGGACGCCGGAAGAGAGAGAAAAAAAAATGGAGGGGGGTGAAAATGCCGGACGATCATGCGGCGCCCCCTCGCGAAAGCGTCCGATGCTATGATGTCTCTTGGTGTGCAGGCGTGTTACCATCCGCCGTGTGTGTTGCCAGGAAACTTTCTCCTATCCCTTTTTCTTCCTTTTCGCCGTCGCACACCAGAGCTTGTTGTGCTTCTTGGAGGTAAAGGCGGGAAAAGTGTGGCAAACAGCTTGCAGCAAGGTCTGGACCTGTTTTTGAATTTGCTCCCACGAAATAGAACAAAATCCTCGGAGCAGACATGTGGACGCCGGAGATGCGGAGCGCAGCTGCGGAGGCAGCAAGAGAGGTGCTGGAGGGCGTTGATCCTATCAGGGCAGTGGCGACGTTGGCGGTGTGCTACGCGGTGTTGAAGCTGGTGCACCTTGTCGTGACAGCCCCGGCGATCCCAACATCGGTGTGGGTGCCCCTTGAACCAGGTGAAAAAAGCAGTCAGTACTGCTGTAGCAACAGTACGATAGGTTGCTCTGCTGTGTGCGCGGCCGGCAGGGGTCTATCCCAGTATTGATAGCAGTACCCGCCAGTTAGACATGCTAGCCCGCGGGCGCATTGTGCTGTAGTGAAGCAGTTGCTTGCTCAATGGATCATCAGCGACGACCAGCATGTGTGGGATATTGGGTGCCGTCCTCTCTAGAGCAGTATACTGTTGTACAGCGGTAAGATACGCACCGGCAACCCTCCGCTGCTGTGGTTCGGCGACCAGTGCAGAGGTACCTAAAACTGGGGCCTGTTCTTCACATAGGTCAACCCACCAAACTAGATTGATTGCCAGTGCTTACTGGTAGCCTATTGGGTCAGAATAGCTAAGAAACAATGTGAGACAAACAACGGAAAACGGTACACCGAAGCGGGTTGGCGACTGGTGACACGAAAACGGTACACCAAGTACGGTACCGACCGAGGAGTTGACCCCGAAGTCCCACGCTGATTGGCCAAACCCACCAGCAGGCGCCGGTTTTCGCTCACGCAGCGGGTGTTATGATACGACCCGGCTTGTCGAGGTCGGCTTTCGGCGTGCTTTTTTCTGTGATGCCTCAGGGCGCCGACAGACCCTCGCTTTGGTGGGACGATTCGACTTCGACGTGCAACTACAAGACAACAAGAGCAGTATATAGTATTCCCTGTGGGCAGTAGGCTACAGCAGTATGACAAAGGAAAAAAGAAGCTTGTTGTATACTGCTGTACTGCCGTACTGCCCGAATTCTTTTGTCGTCCCAGTGTTCTACAATGCGGTGCAGGGGTTTTATATCTACGCCAGAGACAATTTTGTATGTTCGAAGGAGTATGGTCGATGAGTTAGGGCCTGCAAGATACTGACGAGCACCCTGCCCTCACTGGCTGCATCCCCCCTCCTTCCGGATGCATCGCTTTGCCGTTCAGCTGAATCTGCGGCGGAAGGTCTTTCGGGGCCGTCTTGCAAAGGGATGCAACTCAAGGTAAGCGCACGGCGTAAACTTCCCTTTCTTGGAAACCTTCGTTGGTGGTCAGTACGGTGAACTTTGCGTGTGGTCGTCAGCACAGCATGGGAAGTCAAGCGAGTTCATTTTCGTATTACCTTTCATACTTGTAGCCATGCATGAAGGGAATCCGCTACTGTACTGCTGCTTTCCCGTATTCAGCAGCTACGTACTGTACAGCTTGAGTTGACGCGACCACACCCCTTCCCCTCCATCAGTCGTTTCCCTTCGGGGGGGCATTGGTTACTCCGTGCGTTCGTGTCCTACTGCTGTGTACGTGGAGGTTCGTCGATCTATCAATGCGCAGATTTGCTCGAGCCTGGCGTGTTCATGCGCTGGGCCCCTCGCGGCAGCATGTGCTTTAGTCATCAGAACCGCGAAAATATTTCCTCCCACACCGCGAGCCCTACCCTTGCATCCATCTCGTGACTGATACTGCTGTCTACTTGGTCCTGTGTGTGCGCGTTGACCAATCGTTCGTGGTTGCTGTCTATCTTTCTTGGCCAAAGGATCCTGAGCGGCCAGGCTTCATCCAGTGCTTCGACCCTTGTACCCTCCAGCGCTTGGGGGAGGTTAAGGCCATGGATGCAGCTGATGTGGAAGATGTAGTACGACGGTAAGGGGAGACAAGACGATGCAAGCGAGATTGAGACAAACAGCGCAGAGGGGGACAATAATATGGAAGGGCATTGACCGCTGGGGGAGGCAAGGAGAAGCGGGTGGTGCTGGAGCAAAGAGTTGCAGGAAGAATATTCTCAATTTGCCGGGTGGGCGAGAGAGCGGGAGGATAAGTGGGAAGCGCGAGAGCTTGAATACATACAACGTATGATCATGGAGAGTCATCACTTTTGAAGCGGGAAGACATGGAACCGTACCCCCAACCTGTGGCCTGCTCTTCTCCTCTCCCATGTCCATGCTTGCCCCCCACCATCGATGTACACCTGCGTCCTCCAGTGCACGCGTTGCCCAGGAGGAGTGGGCTCTGACGACCTTTGCTGAGAGAAGGCGGGTTCTCGCATGCCTGCAGAGGTACATTCTTGACAACCAAGACGACATTGCCAGAGTGGCGTCGAGGGATTCGGGAAAGCCAGGTAAGCACCCCAAGCACGCTACCTCCCTCCGCCCTACGCGGTCATGGCCACCTCGTTGACGACCTCGTCATGTTTGTTATGTTTTGCCTTTGGTTTGTTGTGCTATACCCCCATCGTTGATGGCGTTTGTGACATTGGCGTCAGGTTTTATTTGGGCCGTATTCTGTCGGGTCGAGTTTTCTTTCTTGTGGTGCTTCATTGAAGCGCAAGCATAACAATGCTCAACGCAAGCACGCTGGCACACGAGCCGTTGCCCGGTGCAATCGTGACCGTAGGTTCTGGTGTGTTTATGTCTCCGTGAAACTGTGGCAGCAGCATCTGCTCTCCCGTCCAAGGTTATGAAGGACTGGCATTGGTCATAACTGATGGTTGCAGACTGTTGCACGACAGCAAACCTCGTGTTCGGTCTAAAGCTAACTCCGGTAGAGAAGGGATTCTTGGCTGGGTCAAGGAGTTCCACAAGGAGGGGAACTATGAGAAGCACACTTGTGTTGTTTTGCATCCTTCGTCCTTTGGTAGTGGCATTCATCTTCATCCTGTCGAAACAACTCTTGGCTCTCGCTTCTCTTGTTGGAAACACCTGCCTTCTATTATTTGGCAGCAGCCACACCCTGTCTCCGCTCTCCAAGCGTCCGCGCCTATTCCTGCCTTGTTCCCTCACTTTTCGTCTCATGGTGCAACCCTCCTCTCTTTGAGTTTGCCCCCACGATGAGACGATGCGTGCTAGCTTTGTTGCCGTAGCACAAAGTTGTGGACTCTTCTGAGGCCAGTAACACCCTGCTACGTATCTGTTGCGCTTCACACAACTAACATCGAACTTCGAACGGTTTGTCTCGTCGCGAGAGCAGTGGTGGACGCATTGCTGGCGGAAGTGATGATCACTTGCGAGAAGATCAGGTGCATTTCCAGCAACGGGGAGGGGTGGCTTGCCAGGGAGACCAGACCCACGGGCCCCCTGGTTTTCTACAAGAAGGCGTACGTCGAGTACATGTGAGTGGCGTATTTGTGTTTTCTTCTGGTGGGTTTCTAGGGTCTGTACGGTACGAAGGTAAAGTACCACGCACCTTCTGGTGTAGGATGCTACAGTACACCCAGGCGGTGGACATCATGGTAGCGGTTCCACAACAGGGGTCGTTTAGGATAAACGTCAGCGCGGGAGCTTGAAGAGTGTGCAGTCACGTCTAGAGAAAAGATGCGGCCGATTCTTGCGTAGCCGCCTCCACATCTCGTGTTTCTCGACACAGCAGGCATCTCGGAATAGTTTCCAAGCACGGCCGGCAAGACCCACTGCCCACGAGCGATGACGTGCCTGGTGTGCTTCAAATTGCACGCAGAACGTGTTATTTTCCATTTGTTTCGCCGGGTGTTTTTTTTGCGTAGCAGCAAAGCGCTACGTTGTATTCCACCACATGCCGCTGTGCAAGCGTGGTCTCATCCTCTCTGTCACTGCGGCGAACACTTGCATGGACACAGGCCCTTGGGTGTGATCGGGGTAATCGCACCTTGGAACTACCCCTTCCACAACGTGTACAACCACATCGTCTCCGGGATTTTCGCGGGCAACGCTGTCGTCTCCAAGGTCTCCGAGTACACGTGCTGGTCTAGCAGGTACGTGAAACCTCGTTTGCTTTTGCTGTTGCCACATGGGCGACCGGATGGAATGAATTGTCATACGTCCCTCCCTACACATATGTTATTTGAATGCGTATTTTTTGGCGTGGCTCGCCTTTCGGTCGTAGAATACCACATTCTCATAGTTTCGCTGTCTGTGTTGCACTTTTGCGCGTGAGCACAAGAACTCCATTTGGCGGCTACCGTATTTTGGCAAGCTCACACGTGATGTTAACCCCCTTACCACGCACAGAAAATTTGGCGGTCTTGCGAAATTTCTGAAATTTAAGAAAAAGAGCGAACGACGCCTGCTGATTGGATGGTGCAGACAGTTCCATCCCTGGGTGCAAGTGCAAAGCTGCCTTCCCACTTGAGCCGTTGTTCTATAATCCCTATCAATTGTCCCCTCGATGCGAGGGGACACGAGGGGACATTTGATAGGGATTATAGACAGCAACTGGCGGGAGCGTGGTAAACGGGGCACGAAAAGGAGGTTTTCAAGATATTTATCTAGAGGGAAAGCGAGACCTTCTAACTCAAGCCCTGGGTTGCTTGGTGCCTCCTATCAACGGTGGTCTAGGTACTTCTTCCGCGCTTGCCCCTAGTAGCGCTTTCCAACCAAGGGTAAACAGACGCGGCGCAACTTCGCTGTTGAACCGGCGGCGTAATCGCCCCGCGATTCGACCTGTTCATTACCCTCATACTCCTCCACTCTACAAAGCATCCATACTAGACTAGAGTCGTCCCTGTGTACCCTGGCACTCCCCTGGTCGAGTAGTGCAAAGGAGGAGACAATCATGCCAATCTTCGCGAGGTAAAGCAGGTGAAGAAGATGGGGACAAAAAGTGTCCCCAAAAGGCGATCCAGCCCTAAAGGGGTTAAGAAGCACCCAACACCAGCACCGCCAACGTACCGTAGGACTATTTTCGTTGATTTGTTGTTCCTCATTGTTCCGGGTGGCTTGGAGTCTGGTGGTTGTGCCACCCACTGCGTTTAGCTCGGTTGATAGTGAGAATTATTTTTTACCGGTAGCCCTCACGGCTAATTTTGGTTTGTTTGTTCCGGCGCACAAGTGCTCTCGCCTTTCGCCACCCACCCTGCATCCTCCTCTGGCCAAGCTTTGTGGCTTTGCCTTGTGCCTAATTGTGCGGTGGCTGTTTCATTCACACTGCTGTAGTGTGTTCATATCTCCCGTAAGCTTCTTTCAGCCTCGCGGGCGGGGGGAGCGTGAATAGATGTCAGTTTTTTTTTCTCGCGTCCACAACTACGACAACTTGGCCAACTACCCCCGAACACCTCCTTCTTCGATACAATAACAGGTACTTTACGGCGATCATGGCCGAGGTGCTGAAGGCGTGCGGACACAACCCGGACCTTTGCCTTACCGTTACCGGCTTCGGGGATGCCGGGGCGGCTCTGGTGGCCTCGCCCAACGTGGACAAGATTATCTTCACCGGATCCCCTGAAGTGCGCAACGTGCCGGTTTCCAACGATTCATGTTACGATTTTCCTTCTCAGTGCCGGTCGAGCATGGAGTGTCTACGCTTGGCCCTTCCAAGACATGCAATGGATTAATTAGGGGGGCATGTGTTGTATACTCGGAGTATACTGTACAATACAGGCCCACGCGCAGATGCACACGGGTGTTTTTCCATTCTCTCGTGGAAACCGCGAACCGTTCCGCCATTTGAGGTTCTCTGCTGGTGCTCTGCTGCGGGGGCTGGCAACCCCCCCCCTTTGTGTGGAGCTGGAGCTGACTGAATTTTGGCCGACCTCCTAGGTCGAAAATATCCACCATGGTACCTGGTACGTATCGATGGATGGAGATGCTCACCACGGGGAAGACATGAATACTACGGGACGGTAGTGTTGCCTTTCGCGGTACGGGACTGACGGGTTGTTCACGCTTGCAAGTCTGCTCAAGACTCAATGGTAGACATGACCCGAAGTCCTCTTCACTGACAAACGCGGTCTTTTTCGCGGCAGGTCGGCCGGAAGGTGATGGAGGGCTGCTGCAAGACCCTTAAGCCGGTGGTGCTCGAGCTTGGCGGCAAGGACCCCTTCGTCGTATGCGACGACGTGGACATCGAGCGCGTGATGCCGTTCGTCATGAAGGGCTCGTTCTTCAACGCCGGTCAGAACTGCATCGGCGTGGAGAGGGTCTACGTGTACGAGAAAGTGAGGCCCGTCACACGCCAAGGGCGGCGTGCTTGCTACATGGCTGTGCTTTGACGCAGACGTGTGTGTGTTGTTAGCTTCGACCCCGCTAACCGGCTGACCAACCAAATTACATCAGGCTCAGTGCGACTCGAGACAGGAAACGCTTCTAAGGCCGCATCTGTTGGTGCTTGTGCGCGTTCTGTTTCTTTGCATCGCTATCCGGCTGACCATTAAGAACACATCAGTCAGTCTCAGCGCGACTACATCCGGATATTCTAGGTATCATGGTTGCCGATGCACGATTTATTCTTGCCCCCTTGCGTGAAATCTACGTTGATTTCTCGAATGTTATAGATCTCTTGGTGGATGTCGTGGCTTGGTCAACGGTATTATATTTTGACACGAGTTGATTTCCTTCGGTCGACAACGAATAAATAGTGAATTGCGCCGTTAGGGCAGCCGGTACTACGGGACAGGGAGTGTCGGTGTCGTGTGTTCATTTGTTGTTTCAAGGAACCTTTTTTTGTCGTTTGGTTTTCGTGTGGCCGTTTCGTTGTTGCTATTCTTTTGATTCGTTTTTGCTAGAGAGAGGACAGCCGCACTCAGGAATAAATAAGATCGTCTGCTGTGGACTTGTTTTAGGCTTGCCTTGCACAACAAGGGCAAGGGTTGGATAGACCTCTTTTGTGCTGTCCTCCGGAATGGCTCCTTGAGCACCCTTCTGCCATGCCCTGTTTCTCACCAGCACACTCGGAAGACGCAAGCCCGGTGCCCACCTTTCGTCTTGATGAAAATGTCGATGGCACCGTCCCCATGACTTTGTCAAGCATCTTGCTCTCGGCGTGTGATATCATCTGCTTCTACTGCCCTCTCCCACTATTGCAACATCTCTCATATCTCTCTCTCGCTCTCTATGTCTCTCTCGCTTCTGTCTGTCTGCCCCTGTCTCTTTCTTTTTCTCTCCTCTGTCTCTGTCTCTGTTTCTCTCACTGTCTCTCTCTTCCCCCCGTTCTCTCTCTCTCCCTCTCTCCCTCTCTCTCTCTCTCTCTATCTCTCTCTCTCTCTATCTATCTATCTCTCTCTCTCCCTCTCTGGGACGTTGTGTGCTCAGGTGTACGATCGATTTGTGGCGAGGGTCACCGAGCTTGCGTCAAAGCTCCGCCAGGGGCCGGTGCTGGGGCCAGAATCGGTCGACTGCGGGGCGATGGTCATGCCCGCTCAGCTGGACATCGTGCAGGTACAAACTGGTACATTGATACGCTCTCAATGTTAACGCAGCAGCAGTATTTCTTTGAAGACAACAGGAGCTGTTTTGCGGAGGACATGTTTTTGCTGACCTACGTTGGGCTCTCAGCCTTGAGCGCATGTAGCTGTTGTTGGGTATTAATTTGCAATCCGGTTTGCCTGGTGCCGTTTGAAGGGTGGCGGAAAATGGTGTTGCTCCTTCATTTGTCCATCGGCAGGTGGATCGTTTTACCCTCCCTACCACCGCATGCTTTATGAATGCGTCCTTGTGTTCGATCTCTTGAATGTACGTGCCCATGTCGAGTTAGGAATTGCTTAGGTTTTTGTGGTATAATGAGGCAGTTCGAGCCGTGGCTTGCGTGCTTTGGTTGCAGGGTGAAACGTGCAGCGCCGCTGCGTGCTGAACTAGGAAAATGTTTGTGATGCTGAACCAGTAAAGTCGGCTTGTTACTTGTGGATTCTGATAGGTTGCGATCTGCTGGTTCCGTTCCTCGGCTTTTGACAGTGCAACACCGGTGCTTGTTTGTCGCCACATCAACCACACCCAACCCTGAACCGTATCTCCCACGACATAACATACACACGTGGAATTGTGGGAAACCCGTCTGGCTGATTGCCCGGAGTTCCGCCATCTTGGTGGTGAACGAACGTTTGTCACTTGTGTGTGCTGTGCGCATGACACAGGATCTGGTGGATGATGCGGTGTCGAAAGGAGGCAAGGTCACCACAGGCGGCTCGAGGAATATGGAACACCCGGACGGTCTCTTCTACCTCCCGACGGTTAGTGATAGTGTTCCCCCTGCACAGTAATATTGTAGTAGCCTCACTCCTCCCTCCCGCCACCTGAAGACTTGAAGAATCGACCCGCTTGATCGGATTGTGCCGGAAAGGATGCCGGGGCCGGCTTTAACGATGTCATGGTGGTGACGGTGCAAGATTACCCACGGAGGTAGTCTGTTTGCAAGTGCAGTTACAGCACATCGAGGACACTCGACAATTTTTCTTCATCGAAAGTATCCTTAGTGCGGGTTGCTTGACCTCATACCCCCCTGCTGTTTTTATGTTCTGCTGGGCACCGTGCTTCGACCAATCATGCCGCCCTTGTAACGGGGAGTGTCGTTGCTCTTGGTGTCCTTGTATCGCGGACGACTGCTGAATCGACTTGTCAATGGTCATTCTTTTATGCAACGACGACCCATTGCTTTCAAAGATCGGCGGTTTCATTCCCCGGTCTCCCGCACCCGTCTCTTGTGTTCCAGGTTCTGGCGGGAGTGACTCCGGACATGAAGATTGCTCAGGAGGAGGTGTTCGGTCCTGTGATGACGATCATGAAGGTGCCCGGCGACAGCGACGAGACATGCATCAAGATGATCAACTCCAGCAAGTGAGGCCGAGGGTGTAGCTGGCTGCTGTACAAGATTGTATTGCATTGAGTGGAGAACGAGCATTTATTATTTTTACACGAAGTTAGAGAATGAGAAAGAGACGGCTCAACCTTTTCCGGGATGACATTTAAGGCAAGCGCGCCCCCGAAGGAAGCCTCAAGGAAAGGAAGGCGGAGAAGTGTTGACAGTGAAACGAAATCAACCCTGTGCGTCAACCCTTCTGACTCGTCGTGTTGGGTCCACACATTCCCGAAGGTGTAAACGTGATACCCGGAGCACAGGAGAAGGCGGTAGCACACACACATAGGTTTTGTACACACATGGCAGCGACGTCGCGAAAGCATCGAGGTGTAGGTAGCCTTTGTGCCACAGCTGGAGCCGCCTACATGTCCGGTGTTCTGTGGCAGTTTCGCTCGCACCTGCAAGCGGGCGTATTATGGCCTGTGTCGGTATCCTTTCTCACGCACCATTGAAATGTTGTAAACGTCGCCTGGACAGTAGTGGGACGTAGTGAATGATCTGAGAACATCCGTTATTGCGGCCTCAGTTGGTGATGGCCCACCTTTTTGGGGGATTCGCCCATCTAGCCTCACATGCCTCTTTCTCCCAATTGAATTATGGTTGCACCAACCATGCTTGAACACGACAACCCATTGCCCTTGCCCTGTTGGCTGCCCGATCACGCGAAGGTACGGCCTGGCGAGCTCTGTGTTCTCCGGTAGCAGCGCTCGGGCGGTGAGGCTGGGGGAGGCCATTCGCTGCGGCATGACGAATGTCAACGACTTCGGCGTCAACTACCTGGTACAGGTACGCATACACGCATTCATCCATTCATTCGTTTGTCCATCTATCCATTCCTTGGTTCACTCGTGTTTTTCGCGCTGACGTTCATGTTTGTGATTCGGCGGCTACGTGACTGCATCCAGTTACGCTACTGCTGTAGTGTATTTCGTTTCCTCTAGCATACACAACAGTAGTGTTTCCGTGATGGCGTCAATTGAGCATCTCCCCCCCCCCCCCTCTTTAAAAATCCCCCCCCCCCCCCCCCCCCCCTATACCTCAATCTCCACACACACACACACACACACACACCCGTTTCGAAACACTCACGTTCCAGGCATCCCGTTGGTTCTGGCCAACGATCCGGACGGGGACAGGCTGGCCGCCGCCGAGAGGCAGCCCTCGGGTGACTGGTACGTGTTCTCCGGCAACGAGATCGGGACCTTGCTCGGGGTGTGGCAGTGGGAGGAGTGGCGGAGGAAGCACGCGGATGAAGACGCGTCCAACGCGGTGAGTTTGATTGAGAAAGGACAGGTGAAATTATTGGAAGAAGCGTGTTCTTTTTGTTTTTTCTTGAACCTTGTGTCTGTTGTTTCGACGAGTGTTTTTTTGGCCTGAAACGTCGGTGTGTTGAGTGGTTGCGGCACGCTGCTCTCATGTTGTGCTGCCTAAAAATGATATACTTCTACATTTTTTTTCTTTTGTTTTGTGGCGGTAATGTAATGGTTCGACGAGTGGTCGAGGCAATCTCTTCTCATGCTGTCCTTCCTTGTGATGCGTAGAATCGCGGCCTTTGTGCTTGCTTATGAGGTGTGTGGGGAGATGACCCGCACCTCGACGCTTCCGATGCCCCAAGCGACGGCAGAGACCTACCGAAATGAAAACATCTCTCCTTATTTTTTCTGTGTCGTGACTGATTTTGTCAGGTTATGATCGCCAGCACAGTGTCCTCCAAGATGCTGTCAGCGGTAGCGAGGTTCGAAGGCTTCACCTTCGAAGAGACGCTGCCGGGCTTCAAGTGGATGGGGCACCGCGGACAGCAACTGAAGGTGCGGCGGAACTGTTGTTTTCAAGAAACCGCGATGAAAATAATGACCCCCATCTCGTTTTAGTGCGAGTGGCCGACTCCTAAAATAATAGTAGAAGTAGTCGTCCACACCATCCCATCGTTGCTTCGATCCAGGTGACACCGGATGTGTTTCTTGCAGCATTTGCGATGCTGGCCGTTACTTTCGCGAGTGTGCCGGGAACTCTCCTCGTCCACCCCATCGCTCAAAACAAAGTGACCCGTGCAGTGCCAGTCCCTCAACAGTTGTTGTTGTTGTTGTTGTTGTTGTTGTTGTTGTTGTCTTGACATAAAAACCGTCCCGGTCTCCTCTCAGTGCCTTCTAATGTCCGTACTGGTCCAACTAATGCGCACGTCTTCCGTGGTCACAAGCCAACTACCCAGAAAAAAGGGGCTCTACTTTCTAGAAGTCAAATAAAAACGAAACGGACGCCAGAAAAACTCCCAAGACGCGATTTGCTACCCAAACGAAAATAGTGCCGGTTGATTACTAGTACGACTGCCCGGTGTAGTGCCACCGGTGACATCGCGTTACACGGACTGCGAGTTGCCTCATGCTCTGGATATCTGTGAGTGCCCGGCAAAGTCCCGGTGAATCTGGCGGGCACACGCTGAGGGACCCGGACTTGCGTGCATGGATCGTTCCCTCCTTCCCGTCCCGACTTTACTCTACGCTTGCGTTGGTGCCCGGGTTTGTCTATTCAGGCGGAAGGCAAGACTATCCTGTTCGCGTACGAGGAGGCGATCGGCTTTGGTCCAGGCGACGTGGTTTTCGAGAAGGTAAGGAGGCCGACACAATGTCAGTTGTCGTCGACGTCGTTGTCGTCATCGTCATTGAAGAGTCTTGGCCTGCTTTGGCGGTTGTCGTTGCCCTAGGAATCATGATTACACGCATGCGAGATAAGACCCTCCCTGGAACACGCAGCTACAGCTAGCTGTCAACAGCACCTTGTATACCTCCCACCCCCGAAAGCCCACGTGTCACATATATATACACCACCCATCGAGAGTCCACGTGTGTAAGCCATGTAACACCCGTCGATGTCTTTTGCCCCTGCTGACATTGTTTCCGTGCATGCTGGCCTAACAAACGCACGCGTTCTCTCGTCTCCAGGACGGCCTGTCATCCGCGGCCCTCTTCGCCGAGATGCTGGTAGCTCTCCGCGGCCAAGACGAGGTCAAGACTTCGGCGGCGGCGGCGGCAACAGCAGCAGCGGAAGCTGAAGCCGTCACGTCCGCCTCGCCCCTTTCTTTGACGCTGCGGTCACCGTCCTCTTCACCTTCAGCGTGCACTTCCTCCTCCTCCTCCTCCTCCTCCTCCTCCTCCTCCTCCTCCTCCTCCTCCTCCTCCTCGTCTCTGGGATTTTCGGACGGTGGGCGTACCGTTGACCCGGTCGAGACCCCCTCGGGAAGCAGCGGTAGCTCGGGAAGCAGCGGTAGCGGCATCGTCAAGGCAGCAGCAGCAACCGTACCGTCGACGAACCTCTCAGACGGCGGCGGCGGCGGCGTTGAGAAGAGCAAGGGGACCCCGTCGGACATCCCCCCTCCCTCGCCCTCCACCGTGAGGGCGTCGCCCCCTCCTTCTCCCTCCGCGGTCGGCGACTGTTCCTGGGACGGTTCAGCGAACCCTTCCTCGGTTGTTCCCGTGTCGGCGACGGCTGGTGCGACAGCAGTGGAGACGGCGGCGGCGGCGGCGGCGGCGGCGACACCAGGAGCGGCACCGGCAGGGACAGCGCTGGGCGACAACGGCTCCGCCGGAGAGCAGAAGAGCAAGAAGAGCGTTTCGTCTGTCTTGCTGAGGCGTGTGCAGGCCCTGCACAAGCGCTACGGCGAGTTTGCCGAGGAGAACGGCTACGTGCGCTGCGAAGACACGGAGGTGTGTTTGTGTTCCCGTGGAAGTTGTTCTTTTTTAGCACAGGCTTGCCGAGAGTACGAGGTGACAATCCACCATTTATGTAGTTGTTTTTTTATGCAAGTGATCCCCTCCGGAGTTGGCTCATGAGAGCACAGCAGCAGTGTCATCAAGGGGTGATGCAATGCAAGATGAAAAATATAAGCTGCCGGTTGCGACGATTGCTCAAAAAGCAATCAGCTGACGACCTGTTGACTCGGAGATCTCGGAGATCCTCAACGAACCAAAACTACAAAAACCTGTTTGCTGCCTAACATACACAGCTCGCACAGCAGCCGACGTGCGCTTGACTCGAAGAGCCCAGCGAACATCATCGAACCGAAAATCTGTACGCAGTCTTCTTTTTCATATTTTTTTTGTTGTTGCAACGACGTCCTTCCCCCGACTCTGGCAACGCAGGTGGTGTCCAAGATATTCCAACGCCTCCGGGGAAGCGGAAGCTACCGCTCCTCGTTCGGCGGCTACCGAGTCTCGGCCGTCAGGGACCTCGCCGAGGGGCACGGCTTCGACTCGGAGACACCCGACGGCCAGCCTTCGCTCCCCGTGGTTGCCGGAGGTGCCCACTTCCTGACGTTCAAGTTCGAGGAGGAAGGGGTGGTGGCCACGCTGAGGACCAGCGGAACGGAACCCAAGATTAAGTGAGTTTGTTGCTTGATTCGGGGGTTGTGTTGGCGGCGGTTGTGATATATGTTGTTGTTGTTGTCGTTGTCGTTACTGCTGCTGTCGTTGTTGTACGTCTTTGCGGTGGCAGTAGTTTTTCATCACGGTCTCGCTGGCAGTAGATTTTGTCCGTGGTGTGGTTGCGTGTGAGGGTAGGTGCCGTTAGCGCTGATGATACCTTCGGGCTTAACCCTTGCCTCCCAGTCCGCGCACGTGCATATAGTAGAGCATTTCACACCTGGATGCTGCATGCTCTACATAGATGGTGCACTAGTAAACTTGTATTTCAATGCCAGAGCAGTAGTAGATCGATTGTGCGTCGTCCTTCTTAGACATTCCGTGACTGTGGGAGTGATGCCGTGGACCAAAGTCCACATCTCGACTGCTCCAACAACCAAGAGGGTGCTATCGAAAACCAGCCGGTAGGTCCAAGGAAAGTTAGCCCTCTCTCGACGAGGTATACCCAAACACCACCCTTTTTGGCTGTGGCAACTTCCTGTCTGTGAAACGATGAGAGTTGGTCAAGGGGCGGTGCGGTCGAACACTCGCGCAGTTTCGGACAGGTACCCAAATAAAGTATTGAGTTGGCGTGTTCTGACCAGCTTTTTCACCCGTTTGTTTTTTTGTTTCCAACCCGGCAGGTTCTACCTCGAGAAGCAGGGGCGGCCGGGGGTGCCGTTGGAAGAGGTCTCCGCTCAGCTTTCCGAGCTCGCGGCCGTCTTCCTGGAAGACGCGCTGCAGCTCAAGCGCTGGGGGATGAAGAGGGTTGCCCTGGCCTGAAGCTGAAGGCGGGCATGGTCCGTGGCGGACGTGGAAGTATATTGGGTATCTATCCGCAGCATGATCCACTGCGGACGTGAAGTATATTGCGTTTCAATCCGCAGAGAGGGGTTGATTTGCCGTGTTCGCGCGGCGACGAGTTGTGGGCAGTTAATGGTAGCTAGTTCATGGAGGGGGGGTTCACGGTTGTGCTGAGGCGAGAAAACATGTTGGGGCGAGTGTTTTCTTCGCCGTTGACCTCCCCACACGGGGACGTGCTCTGAGCGGCGTATGACAAGCCCTGAATGACAGACACTACAGTACCCCTCCAAACTCCTGGCCGGCCAGCTTCTCGCCGCCTTTCCTTTGCTCGGTGTTTACGGCTACACCACACATTGTGGCAACTGCTGTGGCCGACGGCGCGTGTTTGTTGTACATGTTTCGCCCTCCTCCCGAAACGGTGTGTGTTGCACCGCCGTTGTCGTGTACGGGTGGAGGTTGTTTTTGTACCGGTGGTGGCAGCGAGCGGCGGGCGTTTCATGTGCGTGTGTTTCCGCCCCCGGTCGTGGTATGAGTAACTGTCGGTTCTTATTTCCTCTTGCGGGCTACAAAAGGCCGCTATAGGTATCTGTGTAGGATTGTTCATCCGGGCTCACAAACGGTTGTCTTTTGTTCGGGCTTACGAAAGTTCTTCGCAGCGCCACCATTCATTTATTTGTTGCCCCGGCGGGTGGACGGTCTCCGCGACTTGTTTTTTTGTGTTTTATTTAGGCCTGTTTCTCTCCGCGCGGGTCTCTCCGCGCGAGGGCTCCGTGAGATCCGTGTCCGGGAAGGGGGAAGTGTGATGTAGGTTTAGGGTTCGGTGTGTTTTTTAAGTGTTGTCATTCTTTGTTTACCCTTATTGGGGAGGGGGCTGTGGTGTCCGGTGGGAAGCGAAGTGGGAGTCTCGCAACGAGATGCATCGCAAGCGAGACGCAGTAGTGGTGGTGCGGAGAGGGCGACTGCCGATGAGGGGGCCGGGCAGGCTAGCGGGGGGGGGGGTTGTGCGTTCTGGGAGACAGGATCGATTGAATTTTTTTTTTTTTGGTGGTGCGTGCGTGGGTGCGTGTATGACACCTGAACGATTCCCTTGTAAATACCACGGTTTATTTCTGTTGTGTGTGCCACGTAGCTTTTGAGCGAGAGAAACGGATGGCAGGAAACGGGTGTGGAGGCCAGGCGGCGAGCTATGTTGACGGCGGCGTGTGTGTGAGGTGTGTTTCCGCAGCGAGGAGGGAGTATAGGTCGGCGCGCGGTGTTCGATGTACGGCGGTGTGTATTGCTTCCCAACTAGTTGAGGTTACCCCCGAGGCGCCTTTCAAGGTGTGAGTCAGGTGTTGCTTTCCAAGCGAAAACGTGGGGTGTTTGGTGTAATTTTCTTGCCTTGAATGCACGCTTATTCCGCCGTAGTAAAGCATGTTTTTTTTAGTGGGGTCTGGTGCCGCCAGCGAGAGGATGCTGTAGGAAGGAGCTGTTGCCGTTGTCTAGCATGTTCATCTTCTCGAGAGCTCTTGAGTATGTTACGGGTGTGGGATGTATTGAGCGAGGGGCTCCATGAGGTGGTAGATGTCGTTATGTACGCGTGTTGTTGGTGCGATAAGTTTATTGTATTGTATAGACGTGGTGGTTCAAGATTGGGATCCCCCGTCACCCCCCCCCCTCCCCCACCAACAGTGTTGTCGTAACTGCGTATATATGTTTGTGTTTCAAATGAATTGTTATATCGCCTCCTCTCTCGCAAGACGAATGGTGGGCTCAAGATGACACGTAAGAAAAGCGGATCGGTGAAGACATGTATGTATGAATTTCAACTCAATCGATGTACGATGTACCACTTCTTTTTCGTGTTGTCCTGTCTAGATATGTTTTGTGGGCGCCAGAATATTTCGCATTTCGGTGAATGTGTGACGCACCAGCCGGGGTCACACAGACAGGAGTTCTTCCTCGAAGGTGCTTCTGTTATACTGTCAAAGCGCGAGGAGGGCCGGGAGAAGTGTGTGTAACAATTACACGCCAGAGTCCCTGTAAATGAGCAGTATCGGGTGCCTACAGTAGTACCCCAAACATGTTGCGATATTCAATCAATCCCGCCGCCAGCTCAGCCTAAAACAACTGTAGTCTGAAACCTGGCGCTATTATTGGCACAAATAAATTTGTTTGTGCGAGAATGAATGGTTCATACAGCGAACGTTTTCGCAACACATGCACCAAAAACGCGAGTGAGTTTCTTTCCCAGATAATAATATGCGAATCTGAAAATTGACCATGCCACCCCCCCCCCCCCCCCCCCCCTGGGTAAAAACATAATTCACATTTTTTTTTTTTCCCCCTTTACACCCCAAAAAAAAACATCATCCCAAGGAAATATAAGTGGGGAAACGAACTACACTACATACATACATACCAAATATGAAACCGTCCACTGGAGGGTGCCCCAGGGAGGTTAACCCCCGGCATCGGCCTTGTTTTAGGAAGCCGTAAATAAAATGTATGTATGTGTAGCATACCCCTGTACCCGGGAAACTATACTTCATGGTTTTGCTGCTTGGACAGTAGTCTACACAGACAGACAGACAGCTGCATCCTATGATTATAATATGCGTCCCGCTCTCGCTCGGAGAAGTTGAAATAAATTTGAATTTATTTCCATCCACATCCCTCGACGTACTTCCCGCATGAAGCAACCCTCCCTGCAATGTGCAACGACACACCGTCTTAACTAGCTGACTCAATCAACCTCTCCTTACCTTCTATCATCACCGGTGCTAGGTATAAGTAGGGATCTGTCGACGATCCCACCGCCTTGCTTGCCCGTTGTGCAACCGTCCTTTACCGAATGATGCAAATAATCACCGCCCACGCACAACACACACACACACACAACACATTATTTATCCCCACATGGCACCAGCCCCCCACCTCATCAGCTGACCAATTGCCGCTGTCACCCTGAGTGTACGCAGACTGACGCAGAACAATTTACAAATTGCACATGATGAACAGTCGATGGTCGTGATCCACTTGGTCCATAGTCGAGGAATATTTTTCCGGTGGCCAGGGCTGAAGTTGGAGTGGTGAACTCACTACAGCAGTATGCAGTAGATGGCAGTGTGTGAGGCAGCACGTGTTCGCATACCCCCCCGCCCATTTCGGGAAAAAATGATCTTAGTATGGGGGGGGGGGGGGGGGGGGGAAAAAAAAAAAGGGTTTTTTTTTCCTCCCTTCCTCCAAAAAAATTTTGAAAAAAAAAAAACCCC